>OY776111.1:349700213-350230718 GCA_963675035.1 Allygus modestus | reverse complement strand
AAGTTAATTGATATAAGTTTAAGACCTCATATTTAAAGTTTAAAATAAAAAGAGAAAAAATGTAGGCACAAAAAATACTTATAGAATACCACCGTAGCAGAAGTGTTAGTTCTGGGTTAAACACCCCCCCCCCCACTTGTTTCCTTGGTGTTTTATTTAATTGGCAACAAAGGGAATTAAAATAATCAAGTTGAAATAATGTCTAAAAGTTTTAATATTTGCTGTATAAGGTTTAAAGTTTAAAAGAGAACGAAAGGTGTTGGAATGACGTTATTTAAACACGGCAATGATATTAAACAATCTAGGAAATATTTCTTTACATAAAATTTATTATATTTAATCGTAAGATCGATTTAATGCGTTTTTTTATGTAAAGTCATCAACTACGGCCAGCAAAGGATCAATCCGGGGTCTCACGGTATAATTGGGGTGATTGGACGATGGCAGGGATAGGGAGGGGGTGAATGATAACTAGAATACGCCCTTTACTTCCATCTGATGTGTTTTTCAATTTGCTAATTGTGTTGCCCTTGTCAATACACTGTTATGGAGTTGCTAATCGTAGAAACACGTTTTTTATTAGCGGCTTATATGACGAATAACTTTTTAGACAAATGTCAAGTAATTAATTTATTCTGAATAACAATATATTTCGATATAAATATTTTGCCTGGTATTATTATTATTATTTAATGGTTATTTTCTTTATTGAATTTGTCTTCTCATGAATATACAAACTTAACATTAGAAAAACCTGTCAAGTACTTGTGCGATTTCCTTTTTTCACTATCATGTAAACTTGTTGCTATAACAAAAAAAAGGAAATTCACTAATAAAAGTTATTTTTATAAATAGTAGATTTTATTTTCAACAAATTTGTATCAACTGTCTTGGAGACTACATTTGTCTGTAAGCCTGTACTGCAAGCTAAATTTAATTTCTCTCATAACAATTGTATATATGCAAAAACATACAATATTGATTGTAAATAAAAATATTTATATAAGGTCGTCGCATTAAATTAATAACAACTGACAGACTTACCTTACGTTATTTTTTCTAATTAGAAAGTTATTTTTTCTAATTAGAAAGTTATCAGTTTTCAGCTTATTTTCTCAAGGGCACAGAAACTCCCCAAACCTATTTTTGGATGGGTCGAGCTCTGGTTTTCGAACTTAAAGTCAAAAATGTTGCTTTTCATGTTCATACCGAATTTCATTAAAATAAAACCTTTTTTAAATAACTTATTCTGCACAAAAACACACACACACACACACACACACACACACACACACACACGCACCTACGCACACACTCATATATCATTGTTATCATTGAATATACATCCTACGGAATTTTTTTTAAATTCCGCAGGATGTATATGGTTTTATATTTATGTGTGCGTATATATTCATATATACATATAAATCGTGAAACATTTTTATATGGTCTTGAGTATTGAAGTTGAACGAGTGGAAACACTTAATTTGCCCATAACCTTTTTGTACTTATAAGTTACCGCATTTATAATTGTATTCAAAATAGTCATAATTAAATATATAACATTAAAGTCAATAATTAATTACTTACTATGAAAATTATTGAAACAATTTAACAAGATGTAATAAAACACGTCTTAATACACTACAGTTACAATTGAATCAGGTTTTCTTACAAATTACCTCAGCTTGTTATTTACCTTTTTACCTTCAGTATAACGACAAATTACATTTGATTTTTCATCGGTGGTAACATTTACTTTCTAATACTTTGCTCGGTAACATATATCGGCGAACTTCGTATTAATCTTAAATCTAACATCTCTATTAAACGACGCTAAATTTGCTTAACTAGCATCACAAAACAATTCCTTTACTATTATTATACATGTTGTATAAATTAAACAATATATAATAAAATATGTCCTATAATACTACAGTTTGATGTTTTATCGTAAAACAGTAATAATTGTAATAATGTACGACAAGTTAAACAATATTTTTCTAGGTACACGGAAAACTTTAACCGAGTCCGGGCTAAAATCTATTGTGTCACTGTCACTAGTAACCGAGTGTTGGTTACTAGCAACCAGTGTCGCATGGTCATTAGCAACTAACATAAATTAGTCAAATTAGATTCAGTTATTTGTGATCGAGTGGTTTGTTAATCTTAACTAACGTTTTAGTTTGACCTGCTAATAACGGTTAAATATAACCTTTCATCATGGTAAACACCAACGGAGTGTATGGGTTAATTTCTACTGAGTTGAAGTGGTTGTCAGTATCCCAAGGACCTTTAATGATTGACTCTGAGCTAGATGAGAATGTAACATATCGGTTGAAACCAACCTGTAGTAGTGTGTGTGATGGGTAACTCATAACCGTCTTAGCTAGGTTAGCAGCAACTAAGAGTTGTATTTTGAACTAACGTTGCGAGGATTGAAACAGTTTCTCTGCAGAAAGAGTAAACTAGGACGACGCTCTTATATCGCGTATGAGGATTGAGATCACAGTTAACAATTCAAACAAAAATGTTTCAATTGACAATATACCGCATGGGCCCCCCATTATAACTGTAGCTTGACAATGACATACAAATACAGAACATGACGAAAAATGAGGCCTGAAATCTGTCAGTCAGTTAGTCAGACAAAGTGCGTATGAAGTAGTTACACACCCCTCAATCCCACTGAGGGCTGTATAATCGAGGCCCCCATAATAATATTAGCTGAAGATTTTGATAAAATATAATATGTTGACGACAATAAAGGTCCCCAATCCGTGAGAGCACGTGGTTTAAAAGTAGTTATTTACACTTTGGTCCCACTGGAGGATCCATCAAGATTGTTATTTTATTGTAGCTTAATGTTACTGTAAAAATATATAGTATAAATACAGAACTTGATGAACAATACGGTTTAAAATCAGTCAGTTGGTTTTGAATGCCTAAATATTTTAAACTCTGGTCCAGAGGTTTTAATGTAAGGCATTAGCCTTACTGGGGAGAGGGGGGAGCTCCGCCCCCCAGGCCTCCCATTGTTATTGTAGCTTGATACTGTTGTTCAAATACATATATTATAAATGCAGAACTTGAAAAACAATGAGGCTTGAATCAGTCAATTTGTTTTTAAGAAGAACAAATTGCCTTATTTTAAAAAAGAAAGTAAAATTAGTATCTAATGTTAAATATAATCTAGGAATTAAAACTCTTTGACCCGCTTCTTAGAATCCACCAGTCATTGTTTCAAGGTCCAACATTTGTTATATATCTTAATATATACAAATGGATCCCTATTTCCATTCGTCACATCATCACTTGAAAATTAGTGCACCAATTGAATAATTATTTTTTGTTGTGTTTGTTAATGTCAGGACAAGGTTCTTATTAAATACAATGTTTAATCCGACCTAAGGGCTCTGTCTCTCAGGCCTTCAAAGTTCCCATTGATTTTATCTAAGTTCAGTTAGTTACACCGAGCAGCTGTAAATATACTTGAAAGGCATAAACATATGTTGATTATGGAATTAAAAAACTACTTGAATGGCAACTCTCATTATGGAATTAAAAAAGTACTTGAATGTTAACTCAAACTATTTTTTCGGTATTCAAGTGAGCATAGCGAATGAGCTAATCCGGGAGGCGAGTGAGCGAAGCAAACGAGCTCGTTTTGAAAATGAATGAGTATTTGAAATAAAACAAATGCAATGGCATTAGGGCAGGACAACGTCTGTTGGGCCAGCTAGTTATATATATTGATGATTACGTGTATGGTTCAGTTTTAATATTCCCTGTGTAGCATTTACTTTTGTAAAAACATAATCATAACGGTAAAACGCCACAAACATAAAATAAACAACACACCGACTACACATTTAGAGCAAAATAACATTCCTCCAGACAAGAACAACAATGTGGTTTCTATTACGGGTTACACTTGATTTTTCAGTGTGAAAACCTAAAGTCTGCACACTCCGGTGGACGTATCGCAAAGCTGACAAAAAACAACATTTGCATTAACTGTTTAAGTTATGGACACAAGGTGGAAAATTGCTACTCCAAAGGGTGTAAAAGTCGTGGAAGAAAGCACAATTCGTTGTTGCATTTCGTTAGCAAGCCTGCTAATATACAACACACAACAAAACAAAACTCTGTACCTACTAGAGATGCCTCAACATCCCACTCATCCTACACGGTGGCTTCCAGTAGTGTCAGGATGTATCTGACGCACTCTTGTCAACTGCTGTTGTTGATCTGATTAGCCCTCAAGGAAATAAATTAACATGCAGAGCTTTCCTTGACAACGGTAGCCAGATTAGTTTTTAACTGAGGCTGCTTGCCAAAAACTTGGGCTTAAAAGGGAGAACACATCATTTTTAGTCACTGGTGCAGGACAGACCTCAACACATATAACACACAAGGTCAACGCGACACTACAGTCCAAAACCACTGATTAAAACGTAGCCGTAGGCTTCTTTGTTCTTCCAAAAATAACAAATTTACTCCCTCCAAACCGGATTGTTACAAATTCTTGGAACATTCCTAACCACGTGCAACTTGCAGATCCTAACTTTTACGAGCCCAATAAAATCGACATTTTATTAGGTCAGGAACTTTTCTTTGAAATTTTGTCAGATGGGAAACTCACCAACCATGGTATGCCCATCCTAAAACACAACATAAGGTTGGGTAATTGGTGGTCAAGTAACTGACTAAAAACACAATCGTAACACCACATGTCACTTGAGCGTTTTGGAAAGGCTGGACCACCAACTCCAACAGTTTTGGAAGATGGAAGAACCCACGCCAAAGAAGCCGCTTTTAGGTAAATGTGACCAAAGTTGTGAAGATCAGTACATTGACTCAGTGCAAAGGGGTGACGAAGGTATATAGTGAAAATGCCAGTCAAGAAAGATGCCGAGCAACTAGGTACCTCCAAACAAACAGCTATCAAACGCTATCTTCAAGTGGAAAGAAGGCTAGCCAGAGATCAAGAACTACAACAAGACTAGAAAAACCTTCATAAACGACTACGAAGAGCTTGGACATATGGAACCAGTAGACAATACTGCCAGCACGCCTAAATTCTACCTGCCCCACCATCCTGTGTTAAAGGACTACAACCAAACTAAGCACTACAACCAAACTGAGAGTTGTGTTTGACGCTTCGGCCAAGACATCAACGTCATTAAGTTGAAATGATACACTTATGGTAGGCCCTGCCGTACAAGATGATCTGGTTTCCATACTGTTGAGATTTCGCATGCATGTATACGTCATGACAGCTGAAATTGAGAAGATGTATAGACAAATATGGGTCCACCCATCACAAAGAAATCACCTAAAGATAATTTGGATAGAAAATAGCGCTTCAGATCTTCAAAAAATCAGGCTCAAAACAGTAACATACGGCACGGCATGTGCTCCATACCTGGTCACTAGAACACTAAACCAACTAGCCAATGATGAGCAAACCACATTCCCAAAAGCATCAAATGTTGTTTTCTCCGACGTTTACGTCGATGATTTGCTTAGTGGAGCAGAAAGCCTCTATGAGTGCATAAAACTGCAGACTGATATAATCAACATTTTAGGAAGAGGAGATTTCAACTTAAGGAAATGGAACTCAAACCATGACGACTTGTTGCAAAATCTGCCTCCTGATATGAGAGAGAGACAATCGCAAACAGTACCAACAGAGATTTCAACTAAGAAAGCACTAGGCATTCTGTGGGACGCTACGGAAGACAGCCTAAAATTTAATTCAATAACGACCAACAGAAATTAACAACAAAAAGAACCATCTTGTCGCAAATTGCAAGCTTATTTGATCCTTTAGGTTTATTATCACCTATTGTTATTAGAGCTAAGATCTTTCTTTAAGAATTGTGGAAGTCTGAAATAACATGGGATGAGAAAATCCCAGCTCACCTGGAAAACGAATGGCGTTGCTTTCAAACATGTTTAGGGACCATCACCAACATAAAAGTACCTAGAAGTGTAAAAACAGAGTCAGAGGTTACATTAGAAATCCATAGTTTTTCAGACGCCTTGGAGAGAGCATTCAGTGCTGCACTGGTTCAAAATCTAGAGTAGTGCCAGTAAAAACTGTATCACTGCCTAGATTAGAGCTTTGTGGAGCTTTATTGTTGGCCGAACTTAAGGACTATGTTAAAAATACAATCAAACACAGCATATCCAAAACAGTGTACTGGACAGACTCCAGTATAGTTATATCTTGGCTAAACTCACATGCATCAAGATGGAAGACATCCGTTGCAAACAGAGTTACGAAAATTCAAGACTTAAGAAGAGCAGAAGATTGGAGACACGTAAGAAGTGAAGACAACCCAGCAGACTTAGTATCTCGTGGCGCAAATGTCACCGAACTGAAAACATCAGAGCTGTGGTGGTCAGGTCCGCAGTGGCTAGTAAGGGACGAGCAACACTGGCCAATGATTCCTCATTTTGATCAAGACATAATTCCAGAAGAAAAGAGTACCACTAAAATAGCCGCTCCTGTAGTAAAAGAATAAAATATTTTTACTTCCTTAGTTAACAAGCATTCCACTTTACAGCGCCGTTAACGAACAATGGCTCATTGCCTACGGTTCATACACAACTGCAGATTTTCACACAAGAAACGAACAGGACCGTTAACACCAGAAGAGCTTTCATCATCACTTCAACAAATACATCGACAGGAACAACAAACATTTCTCAAGGATGATATACTAAGCTTACGCACAGGGCACCAAGTTAAAAAGAAAAGTAAACTAGTTACATTAAAACCATTTCTAAATTCGGATGGCCTTATTTGTGTCGGAGGACGCCTTCAAAACTCACAAGTTATCATTAAATTTCAATCAATCATCAAGTTATCATTCAATCAAAAACACCCCATACTGCTACCATCAGAATCTCATCTGACACGCCTAATTATTAGAATTGAGCACATTCGCCAAATGAACGCTGGACCTCAAGCCCTTCTAGCAGCGGTACGGTGCCAATACTGGCCATTTAACTCTAGAAACATAGCACGAAGAATTGTACACAAATGTGTGCAATGTTTCAAAGCCAAGACCAAATGGCTACAGCCAGAAATGGGAAACCTTCCAACTAGTAGGACAACTCCTTCTCGTCCTTTCACAAATACGGGAATTGACTACTGTGGCCCAGTGTACATAAAATCTGGTTTAATGAAAAATAGCAAAATTGTGAAGGGCTACATATCTATATTTATTTGCTTTGCCACCAAGGCCATCCCCTTAGAGTTAGTATCAGATATGACTACTGAAATATTCTTAGCAGCTTACAAGCGTTTTATTTTCCGAAGAGGGATATGCACGAATGTGTACTCCGATAATGGCACTAACTTCGTTGGAGCAAATAATGGAATACAAGAGCTACGAAAACTATTTCTCGATCAGTGTCACCTGAAGAAAATCATCGATGCAACTTCCATGCAACAAACTAAGTGGCATTTCATTTTGGTGGTCTTTGGGAAGCTGGAGTGAAGTCAGTCAAACATCACTTAAGAAGAGTAGTTGCTAACGAAACTTAACATTTGAACAATATTATACAACGTTAACGTTAATAGAGACTTGTCTTAACTACCGATCGCTTACATCTCTTTCTACAGATCCTACCGATCCCATGCCATTGACACCTGGTCATTTTCTCACAGGAGATGCGCTAACCACCTTGCCAGAGCCCGAATTCACTTCCATTGTGACCAACCGCCTGTCACACTGGCAGCGCATCCAACAGCTGACTCAACATTTCTGGAAGCGATGGTCGGTCGAGTATTTAACACAATTACAGCAGCGTCCAAAGTGGGCTTCGGGAACAGCCGACATCCAACCGGGCTAAGTAGTGGTGGTGAGGGAGGACAACTTACCACCGCTCAAGTGGGTGACAGCTGTTGTGAAGGAACTTCACCCTGGATCCGATGAACACAACAGAGTAGCAACGGTGCAAACGACCAAGGAACAGATGAAGCGACCGGTAAATCGCCTTTGTGTTTTGCCGACCAATGTCCAAGTGTAAATATTCCACTCAAGGTATTATAAGTGAAGTGAAAGAGTAATTATTTACTGTCGTGTGTTGTATGAGTTATAATAGTTTTCAAATATTTACAATCTTGCATACACTTATGCAGCTTCATATTTAATTGATTTGTTTGTACATATGAATTTTTTTGCATTGCAATTTCTAACGTCTTCAGCTGTAATAAAATTTCGATACATTTCTTCAACTTGTAACTATCGATTCATTTGTCTTACAATTTGTTAACTTCTACATTGAGAAATATTATATTTTATTATTTTCTTGCCAATTACAAAGACTGACATGTTCTTAGCGAATTTCCCCTATAGGGAAGAAGCTATTACTGTAGTCGGCAAGGTAAGACCTAGGCCCGGGACCATGATAACTTTTAGTTTTGAGGTCCCCAGATCCTAAAAACACCATTCGCTCGAAACTGAATATATATATATATATATGTCCGTGAGCACAAAAATTATCAGATTTTGATGAAATTTGGTATAAACGTGTAAAGCAACATTTATGACTTTAAGTTCGAAAACCTACCAGATAGCTCTATCCGAAGGGGTATTTTGGGGGTGTTTTGTACCCCAAAAATGGGTTTTTTGAATATTTTGCATATAATTTTGTAAATAGTCAAATTTTAGTTTTCATCATTGGATTCAGCTTAAAAAACACACAATTTGGTATTTTGATCATTCCTCTACGTCAATTGGTTTCCGAGATATTGAAAGTGCTAAACACAGTACGTTGTCTAATGTTATTCTTATTGAGGAAAATACAAAATTTATATCTCGCTTATTAATGGAGGTATACTGACGAAACTTGGTATACAGCTTCATCTGGTTGTGGCCCATTGATATTTGCTCAAAAAAACAATTTTTTGCAAAAGGCTCCCGTAGCAGCAAATCTGCGTACTCAGCCCCATGTTATTCTTATGGATGATAATAAATGATATGTCTCCCTTAATTATGAACATAAATGAATAAAAACTGGTATATGACTTTGCCTAGATGAGTTATATTAATATTAGCATAAAAACCCATTTTTTGTGTTCCTTGATGCAGCAAACCTGTGAACTCTTCCCCAATACTCTTCCTTCATGTTATTCTTATGGAGAATAATTAAAATTGTATATATTGCTTATTTGTGAATATATTTTTATGAAACTTGGTAAGTGGCTCTATGTAGTATTAAGGCAGTTATATCTCCATTGGAAATTCGCTGAGTATGCAAGTTGCTGCGACGGGAGTATTATTTTTTGTACTTTTGTACAGTTAATTACTTTGATCCTCGAGAGATCTTCATTTTAACTTTTGTATTGTTTATTCCTCTAATATGTTTCTATGTGACATTACCATGTTGTAAATAACTTGTTGCGTAACATTTGCAAGTATCATTTTTTGTTGTCTCTTGTTTTGAAAGAAACCTTTCAAGGCGGGCGGCATGTTGGGGCCTTTACAACGTCTCGTCGTCATCCCCTCTCTTCTTGGGAGTTGCGAGCGCGCCAACGGCCGAACAGGTCGCATATGTTCTAGGAGACTATTTGTACTTTAAAGTTTTAACATCACAATAAACAACAGATTTACAGTTACATCAACGATTTTTATTTCAATTTCTTAGTACCTCATAGTTAGAAGTTCATTACCAGTGCTTTAATTACGATCAGTGACTATTACACATAAATACAGTCCACTACAGAGAGTTCGCTAAATATAAAATCGCGAATAGAATCTTCTAAGGTGGGTGAAGCCAAATAATATGAGAGGATACAATTACAAAAAAATATTTTACAACCGACCTAATCGATACATCAAACTATTTCATTTGTTTTTTATATTGTTCGGGTAGACTTTCATAGGTGGAAAAATCTAAAATCTGAATGAAATCTTCGAAATACCGATTAGCCTATGTCGATTGTAAAATATTTTATTTGTATGTTGGTTATTACGTCACGTTTGTTTTATTTAGCTTGATTTTCAAACAAACCTAAAATAAAAATTAAATAAACACTACAGATATATAAACAAATAATTTAATCCCAAATATAAAACTAAAAAAAAAAAAAACAAATCAACAAATTGAGTGGTTTCCAGGATACAGGTTGCTTTCTGGTACACTGTAGCAAGTAAAAAGAACATAAAAGGAGTAAGATTTCCATAAATCCCTTACAATGGTTGTTCCCAGCAATACATGTTTAAGTATTAGTGAAATCAACGTTTGTTATGTGGACAAATATTAAGAGAATATCTTTTGAAACCAAATATAACTGAAATCTAAATAACTGAAACCAGGGTAGATTTCATAAGTGGAACGATATAATAAACCGAATGAAATTATTCGAGAGGGTGTAACGATTATTTAGGTTATTCGGTTATGGTTTCGGTTAGGCCTATTAAGGTTTCGGTTAAATAGGTTTCAGTTAGGCCTACCGTAAAACAGGCTTGACCCGGACACTTTTTTTACTATTTTTAGGTTATAGTGCAATCCCATTAACGATGTCACCAATAAAAACCATACCATTGTAAAGTGTGTGTATTATTCACTATATCCATTTACCTTTAGCCTATATGTTATTATGTTGGATGTTATTATACAAAAAATAAAAAATAAATAAGTGTCCGGGTCAACCTCCACAAAAGCTCTTCAACCGGCCACCCACCTAAATAACTTTATAACGTATAAACTAACCTTTCCTGTCCGTAGTTGGTGTTTTGAGGTCTGCAGGTGCCTTTGCACTAGTCAAAGGCTTAAAAGTAAAATAAATAAAAAATTGTTATGGGTTGGGGATAAAAAAAGGGTATCCTTAAGTCACGTTTCAGCTGTTTATTCTTTGCAACTAAAATTAAACTAAACAAGAACCGTAAGGGGAAAAGACGTTTAAAATACAGTTTGAATCATGGGGCCCATTATAGTTCCCACAGGCATTATCACTTATGTTCGATTTAGGCAAAAAAAACTTTGTCGCCGATGCTCTGACATTTAACTTTCCTTCTCTTACGTCCTGCTCTAACACCTTGGCTCTCGCGATATTTTCGTTCATCTTGGATACTGTACTTATCTCACAAACAATTGTTCATAAATTAATAACACACATTTTAATAACAAACATAGATAGGTACCATATCAGAGCTAAACACCACAATGTTGTTATTAGCTATGATGGTAATACTGTGTTTACGGCAGGGACGAGTCGTAACGGTTGGCGCGAGACACATCCACGGAGTATAATTAAAGTGTCTGGGTCAAAACTAGAATAGGCCTGTCGTGAATGTGAAACATTTTTTTACTTATCTGTTGTTTATATCTTTAAATAACATGGCATTATGCACGTTTAAAATATTTCGAATAAAAATATGCCTTCACGAAAACAATCGGACAAACGTGACGAAAATTACATGTCTTAGTGAGACATAATATTTTATTTTTGCGAAAAGTCGTCAGTTATAAACGATTAGAGCATACCTCGTTTAGAGCATGTTCTGCTCTAAACAAATGTAGGCCTACCTATAGCGAACGACTGCTGAACTTTGCAGGTTAGTTTAGAAATATTTATGTTTACAAATATGTATGTGTCCGGGTCAAGACCCCCTGTCCGGGTCTAGCCGGTTTTACGGTATGTTATGTTCCAGTTTAGGTGTCTTGAAATTTATCGAGATAACAAACGTTGATTCCACTATTACTTTAAACATGCATTGTCAGGAACAACATTATCATGTCATGTTTGTTTATTACATTTTTATTTTAAGTTTAATTGAATAACAAACTAAACTAAACAAACATGACGTAGTTACGGTAATTACAAACATACAAACTAGAAAATATTAATCAGTGTTAAAAATATCAACCTAATCAATATACCGTAGCCTATCGAAAAATCGTATTTGGTTCTTTATTTTGTTCCACTTATGAAAGTATACCCGAGCTTGGTAAGATCGAAACCATATTGTATTCGCCTGTTTAAATTAAATGTAAGTTAATCAAAAGTCATAGCCTATTTTGGATTTAAAATTGTTATCACTTTACCCTTGTTTCTGGCAAAAACAAATGTGATTTCCAAACTCTAGAGGTAAATTTATACGAGGTTAGTTCAATGAAATTGATTATTTTTAACCGAAAAGTAGGCCTAGGATGAACTTGTGCCAATAGGCACAGTAATCCAGAGACTAAGTTTTACCTTACAGAACGATGATGGAAAATGCTTATCTTAGATCAAATTTAAGAAAAGTAGACCAAAATTGTATTAAAACAGTGGTGTCTGGACATTATAAATTACGGCTGGAAAATTAAAGTCAATAGGCAATAATTTATTGAGTTTAAGTAAACATTTATGTAGGGTAGATATGGTAATGCAATTTAATCTTTGTAGGACAACAAATGTATATTAAATTGTTAGCAATCTGACAAACAAACGAGCTACAACATCTAGGCCTAATTTGATTTGGTAACTTACGTTTTATTATGCTTTTTTTTAGAACAAATTAAGACTTTCTATTTTTAATAAGTGGAAATTATAATGCAAATAATTACATATATCAGTGTTTAATCCCTTTAATCACGTAAGAAGGAGGTTTATCACTTTAGTGCTTTTCTTGTTGACCTTTCAGTTGCCATTTTTTCGTCTGTCTGGAGTCTGGACCAAAGTCCCGTAGTCCACCGTCCGACTGGCAAGGTTTTGACATAGAGTACCACTAAAGTTAATAATTATAATGGTATGTAAAAATAAGAATGCATCTTTTAATTAGTATAAAATAAAATATACATACAACTTTTAAAAGCTAATAATATTTAAACCTTACTTTTGTGTTTCAAGTTACGAAAACGAGTTTGTTTTACCCTGTCAACACGAATAAATGACTACAGTTCTGTAGGGAATCTATGGCAAGACTTACGTTACTCTATAGTTGAAGCATAGACGTTTGCTAAATATCAACGATTCGAGTACCACTAAAATGGCTCCCAATGTTAATCTTATGGAATAAAAATTTGATTTGTTTTGAAAATAATTTTATTATTAATTAACAAAATATTCCCAATAACGAACTCGACTGAGATTTCGTACTATAGAATCTATGTCTAAAGTTTGAAGTGGATCTGTAGCGGCGTTTTTGAGTTATTTTGGTCGCAGACACATCAGTTCGAGTTGATTCTCTTACCAGTCTAAGCAGTAAAGTTATGTATAAGGATTTTCTTTCACTTCGTTCGCTCAATCCAACCAGAGCAGAGCTGGCCGTCGAATGCTTCAAAGAATACACGCAGGTTATAGGTTTAAAGTTAAAACACCTTATGCTTTTTTGTTTAAACTTTAAACTGTGTTCGACCTTGGATGGTTATAAAGATGTGAGGAATCTTCTGAACAACTGGGGCCTAAGCATTACATAATTTGAAGGTATGTAAATAAAGGCTTTCTCAATTCTATTCTTTTAGGTTAGTGATTCAACATTTATTTTTGTTAAATTGGTGCTACCGACCCTAAAACTCGGTAAATAGAAACATTTTTCTCGGTTAAGACTAATATTTCAGGGGTTTCAGTGTAAAGTACTCATAAATTAATATGGTTAAATCTAAAAATTTGTAAGTATAAACTATAAGATAAAACTGCAACAATATAATTTATATTTGGTTATAAAATTGAAGCATTAATTAAAAATAAATTAGAAATTTTATTGGTTGATGTAATGTGTTAATTTAAAATTAAAATCAATAAGAAGAGCTATACAAGATGAAGCATCAATGTTGAGATAAGCATATGTCCAGCTAGTTCAATTTAGAAATGATCTATTTATATGACGGCTTTTATGTCTTTTTTACAGTCTGGTTTTATTGTTTTTGGCGAGACAAGCGCTCGTGTTCCTAATAGCCGGGATAAAAGCTAAACATTTATTTTTTATTAAGGCATAAAATAAAAAGACATTATTGACGCATGCGGTTCAATTTCACAATTAATAGTATATTTATCTTCTAGCGGTTAAATACAAGTGTATAATGTTGATAAAAGTGGGAAAACGCGTGTAAACAACTTAAAATGTTAAGTTTGAAAATGTGTTTTTTTTGTAATTTACAAACTACAAAATAATAACTAAGGAGGGTAATGTAAACATGATTTGAAGGGGTAAGGATTTAACAACCATCAATTGCTTCTTAATTTTATCCATGTACATGGTGTGTGAAGAAAGTGTTGTTTTCGTCTTAATCTTTGAGTTATTGGCGAATACATTTCACACTAATGGACTGACACCTCACAGGTGTAATACCTCAGTATCTCTAGGTAATTCTTCATTTATTTTATTTTGAAGGTTTTTAACCTCTAAAAATCTAAATACAGTGACAAATCCAAAATTGTCAAAACCAGCTCTTATTCTTCCAGCATTTCTGGAAACCTTTGGAGTGAGATTGTAGGGCTTAAAATGTTCTTCGGACATTGCACGAAAACACTAACTTACAGCAAAATTTCCTTATCGCTGTTGAACCTATCACATCCAATTTAAGAGTTATTATTCTACAACTAATGGTTGCGGATGACAGTTTATTTTTATTTAAGATCGTTCTTTTTATTACAGGCGTGTTTTTTCAGATTATGGTTTAGTTACAAAGTTAATAAGCAGACGATTTAAAATTTGGTCGAAGGAAAAATGTTCTCTTAGTACTAATATATCTTTCTCCATAAGAGAGATAAGTTTTATTTCTTCATAAATATATTAGTTTGATAAAATTAAAATAATAAACTGTGTTAGAAAAATTACATCCTCTTTCTTCCTTTCAGCCCTCTAAAAAATCGCTATATGTATAATATAAAGTAAGATAGCCTGTTTAGAAAACCTTCTAGTATATTATTATTTCATACATTTCCACCGAAATACCATCCATAGAGGCATTACGGAGTCATTTGCCTTTAAACCTGAATCTTAAGCAGGGAGTTTCCAGCCACTGCCCCCAAGGTTTGTTGCCACCATTTTCTGAATATCCTCTACTGATCTATTCAAATAGATTTGCAGGACAGAGAAATATCATTCGTTGATTCTCTATATGAGGATACCATTGGACAACGTTCTACGTTTACCACTAATGTAAAATGTTAACAACAGTAAGCCGGAGAGCGGTAATACGATATACCTACTAATTTATTAGTTGTATAAGCTCTTTTAACAGTGGTAAGTAAGTTTTATTAAAATATTAATTCGTGCAAGTAAAATTTGGAACATTTTAAGCCCTATATAGGCAGACACCAAATTTTCCCAGAAATGCTGTTAGTGATGAGTTTGTTTGGAGGTTGAATCCCTATAAACAATCAAATTGTAATCAAAATCGTTAGAGTCGTTTTTGAGAAATTTGAATTTTTCTACTTTTTTAGGGCTTAGGGGTAAATAGTTTATGAAAATAAATAACATCTGTTATGAAATAACATCTGGAAATACCGTCATAAATACCAAATTTTAATACAAGCGTGACAGTTGGTAAGGTCCCTAGGACTCTACACACCCAGACAAACAGATTCACAGACATAAGAACTTTTTGGGGTTCAGGGAACATGACAACATTATTTCCAGTAAAGAACCAAATTCCAAAATTGTAACGAAAAATTACTTTCTTTATACTTTAAATTGTATAGCATATGTAGGAGGACAAAATAAAATACCCCCGTCGCAGCAAACCTGCATACTCAGCGAATTTCCAATGCATTTATATGTTTCTCACTCTTACATAAAGCCACTTACCAAGTTTCACAAAAATACATTCATAAATAAGTGATTTATAACATTTGATTTATTCCCCATAAGAATAACATAAGGACTGAGTACGCAGGTTTTCTGCAACGAGGAAGATAAGAAATGTGTTTTTATGCAATTATCAATATAACTGAACCAGGTGAAGCTACATACCAAGTTTTATTAATTTATGTTTATAATTAAGGGAGATATAACATTTTACTTATTCTCCATAAGAATAACATTAGGACTGAGTATGCAGGTTAGCTGCTGCGGGGACAATCAACAAAAAAATTATTTTTTGTGCAAATATCAATATACCAGTACAACGTGAAGCCACATACCGAGTTTCATCAATATATATTCATAAATAATCGAGATATCAAATTTGATTTATTCTCCGTAAGGATATCATTGGACAACGTACTGTGTTTAGCATTTGAATATTTCTGCAACAGTTGGACGTAGAATCACAATTTAAACACCAAAATCATTGCTTTGTAAAGTTGAAGTGATTGGTAAAAGCAAATGTGAAGATTAAAGTAAAATTAACGGAAGAAAAGCCAAAAACCTTTTTCCCATAAGATTAACATGGGAGATTTTATGAGCAGGTTTTTTTGATTTTTTCCGCAACCACTTAACCTAGGTTAATAATTCAAAATACTAGATTATTTGTTTTTTTAAAGCTCTATAACATGGTCAAAACCAAAATTAAGTGCTTTAAAAATTTTGGGTTGAAAAATGCAAACAACTTATTTTTGGAAAATTTAAAACCCCCATAAACCCCCCTTCGCATGGTCCGATTTTTCTGGTTTTCGAACTTAAAGTCATAAATGTCACTTTAGACATTTGAGCCAAATTTCATCGAAATCAGACGTTTTTTACTCGTATCGCATTCACGGACACACACACACATACATATATATAAATTTGAACGAATAGTGTTTTTGGCTTCTGGGGACATCAAAACAAAAAGTTATCATGGTCTCGGGCTTAAGTCTTACCATGAGACCTACGGTAATAGCTTCTTCCCCAAAGAGGAAATTCGCTAAAACACATTAGTCAATTTTCCATAATATTGTTAAGTCTTAAACTTAACACAAGATGAAATGTACGCGGTATTGAACTCTGAGAATTGTAATATAGGATTCACAATATTGTGCTTAACGTGCACAAACACAGGTAATACGAAATACCGTGAACAATAAGCATAGAACACTAATCGAATACAGAATGAGTTAACAAGAAGCGAGCCAATTTGGTAGATAGGCCGTGATCGATTCACAATCTGCGGAGAGCATCGCACTACTGCAGGGTTAGTTATCGACGGCTAAATATGTTCTAGCCACACCCCACATTCATCATCACTCTTTCTCCTGTCTCTCTGTCTGTCTGTGCTTCCGCAGTCAATTCTTCCTTATAGTCTTGTTTTTATGTATCGGTGCTAAGCAGGATAAATCATACGGCTTTGAAATTTAAGGTTTTCTTATATTGTTAAATACTGAGGATATTTCCTGCTGAATTTTAGGCCTTACCTCTATTTATTTTACTAGACATAATATATAAAGATACCCCCGTCGCAGCAAACCTGCGTACTCAGCGAATTTCCAATGCATAAAATATGTCTTAATACCACATAAAGCCACATACCACGTTTCATAAAAATATAAGCAATTTTAATTAAGAAGAATAAAATTGGTAATGAGTACATAGGTTTGCTGAAACAAGGAACACAAACGATCGGTTATTATGCAAATATAAATAGAATTTAACTAGGCGAAGTCACATACCAAGTTTCATCAATATTCAATCATGAATATATAACATTTGAGTTATTCCCCATAAGAATATCATGGGGGCTGAGTAAGCAGATTTGCTGCAACATGGAACAAAAAAATGGGTTTTTATGCAATTATCAATATAACTTAACCAAGTGAAGCTATATACCAAGTTTTATTAATTTATGTTCATAATTAAGGGAGTCGTTACATTTTACTTATTCTCCATAAGAATAACATGGGGCTGAGTACGCAGGTTTGCTGCTACGGGGATAATCAACAAAAAATAAATTTTTTGTGCAAATATCAATATACCAGTATTACGTGAAGCCACATACCAAGTTTCATCAACATACATTCATAAATAATCGAGATAACAAATTTTATTTATTCTCCATAAGGATAACATTGGACAACGTACTGTATTTAGCACTTTGAATATTTTGGGCGTAGAATCACAATTTAAACACCAAAATGATTGTTTTGTTGAACTGAACAGATTTTTAAAAGCAAATGTGAAGTTTACATTAAAATAAACTGAGGAAAAGCAAAAAACCTTTTTCCCATAAGATTAACATGGGAGATTTTATGAGTAGGTTTTTTGGATTTTCTCCGCAACCACTTAACCTAGGTTAATAATTAAAAATTCCATATTATTTGTTTTTTATGCTCTATAACATGGTCAAAACCAAAATGAAGTTTTTTTAAAATTTTTAGGGTGAAAAATGCAAAAAACTGATTTTTGGAAAATTTAAAACCCCCATAAACCCCCCTTCCCATGGTCCGATTTTTCTGGTTTTCGAACTTAAAGTGATGAATGTCATTTTACACATTAGCCAAATTTCATCGAAATCGGACGTTTTTTACTCAAGTTATCGCATTCACGGACACATATATATATATATCTATATATATATATATATATTTATATATAAATATATATAAATTTGAACGAATAGTGTTTTTGGCATCTGAGGACCTTAAAACAAAAAGTTATCATGGTCTCGGGCTTAAGTTTTACCATGAGACCTACGGTAATAGCTTCTTCCCGATAGGGGAAATTCGCTAAAAACGTATGTTTACGTCGAAATGTTCGAATTTGAGTTATTTGTGGAAGTATTCATTTTAATATGTGCAGACGTAAAGACTACACTAATGGATAGCTTTTTATGAAATCTGGTATGTAGGTACCCAGGTATCTCTATATTGTTTTATATTTTTGGATTTTGAAGAATAATTATCCTAAAAAAACGGAAACACATACAAAATTAAAATTTATCAAAAGTAGCTATAACGATTTTGATTTAAATTTGGTTGTGTAAGGTACTTAAGATCCCTAACAACATATACAACCTAACAACCTGTATTTCTGGGAAATTTCGGGATCGAAAATCTTAGGGGTTCAAAAGGTTCTTCAATTTAATCACAATTATTTCATATAACACGAAACTATTAACGTTTATTCACTTATCACTACTAAAAAGAGCTCTAACAAATAAATTATTAAGCATCTGAAAGTTTTATTCTACGACTAGTGGTGCGGAACAAATTGAAATTTGTAATTAGCAGTAAACGCAGTGCGTTGTTATAGAGAACAAATAAGATATCATCTATCCTATTTCTATATCTGTATCACTAAAACTTCGTAAAAAAATCAAGGTAGCATTGACCATCAGAAAATATACGGAATATGTTTCCACCAAACCCTGGCGGAGGGGGATTCCTCACATTAAATGTAATGTGTGTCGCAATGACTCTGTAATGCCCCCAATAAAAACACTTTAGTCAACATTTCTAAAATAACAGTTTAATAGAGGATTTTTTATAAAGACTACAGTATGATTCTTTATTTATTGTTTATACAGTAAAAATTAAAACTGCATTTATTAAAAAAGTTAGTTATCTGATACCGTAACTCGTTTAAGGTATACGACAGTCAAGAAGAAAATACGTTTTATTTTATATTAAATAAGTGATGTCATTACATTTTCTGAACTGAGGATTGGTTCTAAAGCTATGGAATGGTTTAGTAAAAAGTCACAAATAAAATGCAGTGTTAAATATAGATAATGGCCTGAGTTAACTTTACCAGTTAGGGTTCAGTAATTTTGCTAAGGTAAGATAGGCTCTAATTTCCTCCGTTAGCTGCAGTCCGCTCTGTAATTTTGTGGCAATTTCAAAGTCATGTCCTAGACCGGAAACTGTTTTTGAAAATTTAATTCAATTATCTAGAACGGTCATCGGGGCGCCACCGACGCCGAGCGTCGTATCAAATTACAGAATGTGCCTCTCGGGTTTCCCAGAATGAGCTTTAGCATATTGGATATTGCAAATTGCAGTCGGCCTCACGGTCTGTTCCCGGGCCCTTTAATCTACATACGTTATAGCAGTGTTTACAACAATGCGGGTGTTCTACACGTAAGACGTGGCGCCTTCAGTCCGGTTCGTGGACTCCGGATCGGGGTGTGTAATCGGACAATGCACATATTGAAGACATCCGAATCTAAAATAAAACTTTAAAAGCATTCAGATTTCTTAATCTGGTAAAACACTTAACTATCGCAAAAATTAGTAGCGATTCGCACATCTGTTTAGCTTTCTTGAGTATTATGGTTGTTATTGCATATAACGGAAAATAAGTTTAGATTTTTATGGTTTTATTTGATTGTCTAGTACATCTCAATGTAATGACGACGACGATCATAAATTGAATATTTACAACATATCATCTTTGTTTTTTACCAAAATTTAAATTCAAGGTTACATAGCCAAAGCTTATTACTGCTTAGTGGACAGAATTGGTTTTAAATACTTGAATTGTTCTTGTATGTACGAGGAAATTATCAAGTGTACTGTTTATTGTACGGGAAGAATTTAATATACATATAGCGATGTTTATTCAATTCTTGAAGGCACTCTTCTTCCTGATGTATAAATTTAATTTAAAACTACTAACATCAAATTAGTAATGCAATTTTTATTCGGGGACAAGGCTCTTCGTTTACAAAATAAATATCGCCAGGTCAAGTAATAGAAATTTGTATACGTAAAAAATAAATATACAATTTGTATGGAAAAATACTATAGTTGATTTTACATTTGGATAAAAAAGAAGCTAATAAAATATTTTTGATTTACAATGTATATACATATATATATATATATATATATATATATATATATATATATATATATATATATATATATATATACGGCCAAATGCCGTATAAGATTTATATATATATATATAATATTAAATTCACTTAAAGAGGAATTTGAATTGGACCAGTGTCATTATTAAGAGATAAATTTTGATATTTTTATATGTAATGTTTCGTATGCATCAAGTCTGTATTCTTTCTTACATTCTTTTAACAATTTAATTGTTTTAAATGAATATTATTCTTCAAAAGCATGTTTGGCCATTGCAGATTATTCTAAATGTTTATATTTGAAACAAGTTTGATGCTATTTAAATCTAGTCTTTAATTTTATTCGTCTTTGGCCAATGTATATTTTGTCGCAATCATCTCAATATATTTGATAAATTCCTGATTTGTCTTTTGGATTTCCTAATAGATATTTTAGTTTCTTGATTGTGGAAAAAGTTATTTTTATTTTGATGTTTCTCTTAAAATATATATAACTGCGATGTTTATTTTATGAAAGTGATTGAAAGAATAATAGATATGATCTAATCGCATGCTCGAGTAATGGACAACTACGAGCTGTTGGTTGTTAACAGTTATTAGTTTTGGCACTCCTTTATTGTTGTGTGCTATATTTATTCTCGCCGAGTCCATCAAACATAGCGGCAGTTCATAGTTCGCACCTCGCCGTGAGTGATACGCTTCTACTGCATCCCTGCACCTCCGGACACCGTCTACCAGAGTTGCACAAGTAATATCTAACCTAAAATAGAGGAGCTAACTCATATTTCTTAAATAATTAACTACCTTTGGCTATATTTTAAGTCAGATCGTTAGAACCGCATAGATCTGTAACAAACTCCATCTTCCTCTCTACGTTTTACCAAATAGGGTGAACAGGGAATACTTCGCGAACACATACCCTGACTTAACTTACCAAAGCTGACCTTGCCAGATTTAACCATTTGACACACCTTCAATGTGTGTCAGATTAAAATATAAACCTTTTTTATCAACAAGGAGGATACAAATTCGAATATAAGTTTATCAGTTTTAGTTCAATAATAATAAAAAATACGTACCAATCTTTGTTGTTTCTTGAGTTTTGTTCTGCTTTAAGCGAATTTCCCCTATAGGGAAGAAGTTATTACCGTAGGTGGCATGGTAAGACTTAAGCCCGAGACCATGATAACTTTTTGTTTTGAGGTCCCCAGATGCCAAAAACACTATTCGTTCAAATTTATATATATATATATATATATATATATATATATATATATATATATATATATATATATATATATGTGTTTGTGTGTGTCCGTTACCACAATAACTTTTGAAAGAAGCGCCCGATTTTGATGAAATTTTCCCCAAATGTGGAAAGTAACATTTATGACTTTAAGTTCGAAAACCAGATCGATCGGTCTATGGAAAAGGGGTTTTATGGGGGTTTAAAATTTTCCAAAAATCAGTTTTTTGAACTTTTTATCCTAAAATTTTAAAAACACTAGGTTTTGGTTATAGCCATTTTATAGAGCTTAAAAAAACAAACAATTTAGTATTTTGAATCATTAAGCTAGGTTTAGTGGTTGTGGAGAAAAGTCAAAGAATGTGTCCATAAAATTTCCCATGTTAATCTTATGGGAATACGGTTTTTGGATTTTCCTCAGATAATTTCACTAAAGACTCCACATTTTTTCTACTTATCAGTTTAGCTCTACAAAATAATTATTTTGGCGTTATAACTGTTTTTACGCCCAACCGTTGCAGTGATATTTAAAGTGCCAAATACAGTACGTTGTCCAATGTTATCCTTATGGAGAATAAATTAAATGTTATATTTCGATTATTAATGTATGTATATTGATGAAAATTGGTATGTGGCTTCAACTAGTTGTGGTGTATTGATAGTAGCAAAAAAATGGTTTTTGTTGATTTTACCGGTAGCAGCAAACCTGCATACTCGGGCTCCATGTTATTCAGATGGATTAATAAAACTTGGTATGTAGCTTCACCTGGTTGAGTTATATTGATAATTGCAAAAAGAACATATTTCTTATCTTCCTTGTTGCAGCAAACCTGCTTACTCAATGATAATGTTATTCTTATGGAAAATAAATGAAATGCTATATATCACTTATTAATGAATGTATTTTTGTGAAACCTTGTAAGTGGCTCTAGGTAGTAGTGATACCCATATATATGCATTGGAAATTTGCTGAGTATGCAGGTTTGCTGTGACGGGGGATATATATATATATATATATATATATATATATATATATATATGTGTGTGTCCGTGGGTGCGATAACTCTCGTAAAAAAGGACCGATTTTGATGAAATTAGGTACAAACGTGGAAAGCAGCAATTTATGGCTTTAAGTTCAAAAACCAGACAGATGTGTATTTTGGGGGGGGGGGGTTGTATCCCAAAAATCGGGTTTTTGAGTTTTTACATATAATTTTTGAAAAAGTAAAATTATATTTTTTCATTGGAATTAGCTTAAAAAGACGGACAATTTGGTGTTTTAATCATTGTTCTACGTCAATTGGTTACTGAGATATTGAAAGTGCTCATTGTCCAATGTTATTTTTATGGAGGATAAGAAAAATTGTATATCTCGCTTATTTATCAACTTATCCTGACGCAACTTGGTATATTGATTCATTTCATTGTGGTCTATTGATATTTGCACAAAAACCCATTTTTTGACCGATAGTTCCCGTAGCAGCAAACCTGCATACTCAGCCGCCATGTTATTTTATGGAGAATAATTGAAATGTCATAAATCGTTTATTTATGAATGTATATTGGTGAAACTTAGTATGTGGCTTTATGTGGTATTAAGATAAATTAATATGAATTGGAAATTCGCTGAGTATGCAGGATTGCTGCAACGGGGGTATTTTATTATCTATATTATCCATTATATCTAGCAAAATAGTTAATTAAAACATTTATCTTTTATAAAATACCTAGTAAAGGGAATGATAAATAAGAAATAATGTTACATATTCTCATTGAACCAAATGTTTCTTCTTAATTTTCCACTGAATACGTACTAAGTATGAACCCAAGGCGAATTTCAGGCTTGGCTATACCAGTTGTGAAGTTGCCATTCGGGACAGGCTATGAAGATTTCGTAGCATGGGGGTAGGTAGTCCTTTGGCTGTCTATTATGTCGCTTCCCTTTCATCTTGGTCCATCCATGTTTGCAGACAACAGGGGACGAGACGTCTTACACCTGTGGTCCTTAGGTGAACATGTACACCTCATCAGGCCCCACCTTTTCAATCCCTGCTAGTTCCTGTTCTTCCAGTGACTCAAATTCCCATGTGGAAGACGTGTTTAGTGGCTCTGCCGGGGTTTCCTAATCTACCAGTCTTACAAAAAGACTGTCTACAATCATGTCACCTTCTTCTAGTAACGTTAAGATATGACGAAACTATAATCCTAAGGTGAATTAGTACTTCAGGTGGAATACAGTGTAAAAAAGGGGAGGCGAAGAGTTAGTTACACCTGATAATATTAGTGGCTTCAGAACCAAATGATATTTCTTGTGTGGCTTGAGTGATAGGGAAATATGATACCGGTTTACAATTATTAGGTTAGTGTACCTTCCCCATATTGAATGACGCTTAACATTCGGCGATTCTTGCTCTGAGGCTTTTCTAATCTAGGTAAGGTGACCTACGGTGTATACGAGGTATGTAAGCACGAACAAGAAATGTAATTCTAGTACTTCAAAGATGATGCGTTAGTTAGAAGAAGAATAAAATTAGGGTAAACCATCTCTACCACAGTTCTCTCTTTCTTTGCCATTGGATGAAAGCTCCGTAGGGTTGTGTGGTTTGTATTTATTTATTTCACTGCTGTTTGGTTTATCGCTACTTCGTTGTACAGCATTTTTTTTAGTATGTTAGTAGTTAACATTTGGCCGTGTTGTTTAATTAGTGGGGATCCTTTTTAAATTTCGTGTATTTTTTTAATAGAAAAAACTAACCCGATTTCAATATTAGCTATAGTAAGCTTCACAAAGAATATCTTGTTAATTTGTCTTTCGATGTTTTGAAGGTCTACAGGGAGTAAGAAGACAATCTTGAATAGCATCGGTCAAACCCTTCGGTAAATGCAAGGCATTGTCAAGATGCCTACAAGGCAGTACACCCGTCTTAAAACAAAACATCGAGTCAGCAATGGCAGCCGGGCAAACATTTCTTTAAATGATTTTTGAAAAAAACTGTAAAATGCGAAAAATTTAAAACTTTAAACACTTGGTAGACATGGTGAATCTCTCAAAGTAGGCATAGGTCATATCATATGTTATTTTAAAGTTCTTTTAAAGCATTTCTCGATGCAAATAACCGGATATCTTAAGAACAATTGTACCGGACATAACCGCGGAATACGGTTGATGGAACTGTTGGATCGTCAACAAATCAAAAGAAAAATTGACAATCTATTTTTGTGTGAAGATCATTACGGCTAATACCAAAATCAGGTGAGTGTTTGCCATTGGCAAAATAAGACACGAACTCGTTAATTACGAAAAATGCACTTATATAAAATACAGTAGGTAACCTTCCTTGTATCCCTTGACATGTCTCTTGGCATCTCGTTATCTTCAATTTCCGTCCAATAGAGATCGGCTTCCATAATCCGTAATTTTGAAATATTTCATTTTAGTTGCTAACCAACAATCATAATTTATATTAATTACTAGACATTTGTAATTGAATTGTCTTTGAACAGTATTTTTAAGGGCCACAAAACAACAAGGATCATTTAGGAGAACATTATGTTTAAAAATTACAGATTATATTTTGTTACTAAAAACATTAGTTTTTTGTTTTCAAGTCTCTTTGAAGTGTATTTATAACAGTAATAAATAGGTTGGTTTCAAGCATTTTAATTTGTTTTTGATACCAGTATTACTCACAAAATCCATACAATATATATGGCACGGCAAAACCTATTCATACGTTCTCTCACAGCGCGTATTATCAACGCCTAAAACCAACAGTTGGTTTTCTTGTCTACGAAATGTAGACTTGAATCATAGGGCAGTTTTCTCATTGCTCATTCAACTTTATGTCAACATTATAATAAAAATCCACCAGGACCTACAATCCATGATATGGGATGACCTACAATCTTTTGATATGAGATGTAAAGTAATATATGTAGAAAGTATTGTAGTTTTTTTTTTTAAAGTGTCATGTGTTCACATTCAATCATTGGAGGCTTTAACAAGTCATTTGCAACATATACAGAGTTTTAAGGGAGGAATACCCTTTGGCCACCCGAGAAATCTGTGGCAACATACTATATAAATTATTAGTTGATCAATGAAACCTGTTTTCTAAGAATTTTTTATAGTAAAAAGAAGATAAATTGCAATGTTTAGCATCTGTTAAAAAAAATATATATAGGTTGATTTTTAGTGGTTTTGGATTATGGATACTGTTAAAAAAAGAAAACTTCAGTATATATTACAAAATTGTATTAGCAATGGACAAAATTGGATAAATGTTATTGTTTTAAGGTCTTTATGCATTAGGACAATAGACAGCCAGACTGACATATTCACACAAAAAAAGAAAAAGGAACTTTTTTGGTCAGTATAAAGGCACACATGTCTACCAGTAGTTCGAATTATACATTTTAAGGAATTAAATACTCTACACAATAGCATGTATTGGGAAAAGTAACGTTTTCATGTTCTACAAATATTTATAGATGAATCCATAAACCAAAATTTCTTTGAAACTTTCGCACCAAGAACAATAAAAGTATCGTTTCTGGGTCGTGAACATTAAAAGTTCTCTGTCGATTAGTTAAGGTAATTCATCCATGACTGTGAGTAAAGTATTCTCTGTGAATGTTAGTAGTTTACGAGAGTTGTAAATTATCATGTTGGATTCTGAAACGAAACTACATTCAATGATTTTTCTGTCTTGAAAAATATCAAAGACTGGAGAAGGAGGGAAATGGTGATTTTTAAATTCACCTAAGTTATTGCATTTTACACGTATCCGTGTAAGATACATTTACACGTACACGTATGTATGTAAGATACATTTTACCGAACAAAGTTCGTCCCTGACATGTGTTTGACGTGTGAATGTGTTATTGAGTTTTTATCTCGTCGACCCCTAGTAAGTGTATAACAAAGCTAAAAGATTATAACGAAAATGATTCAGAATGTTTAAGTAAACACACGTTGCTTACAATATTAAAATAGAGGGGTAAAACGTAAACGTGTTTCAAATTCCTCAGATTCGTTTCAAATAACTCGAATAATAAAAGTTTGTATTGCTGAATATATTATAGTTTTGTCACGAAATCTGTGTCATTATATTCCTTATGACATTTTTAAAGTGTTTTTTTTAAGTACAATGTACCTTCCCAGCAGACCCTGTATTAGCCCCATACCGAGGATTGTATGTGATGTGGAAACGAATGCAATAGCAATTTCCTCCTGTAACAAGATCCTTCCTTACAGTGGTTAATATTATCATTGAATCAATGTTAATATCGATTTGTTTTTATTCCTGCCGATTACGGCGGGATTAACTAATTGGAGCGAAAGTTATTTGGAGACTCGAAATCCAACCTGGCTCCTTATAACCTCAGGAATTCATTGTTATGGAATTTAACTTACAATTATAAAATTTAAAATAATTTATATCTGGTCCTGGCAGGCATAGTTTGACAGCAAAAACACCTACAGAAAGTGTTGTGTTTACTGTTTTAGGACCCACTAGGTTCTAAAAACACCATTGGCTTATTTATATGATTTCATGACTACGATAAGGTCCGCCAAAAAAAATTAAAAGCAATGTAATTTAAATGATTTCCCACCTAAAAAATGGGATTTACGATTTTTTACTTGAAATGTTTAGTTGAGCTAAAGACCATTGGAATTAGCTTAAAACATAACAGTATGTTAACGAACATGAATTATCACACTACGTCAATTATTGGCTGCACAGGCAAATGCAATGCGTCACAAAGGGGGATGGGAACAGCTGCTGAAAGATAAGCTTCAAGAAGAAGCTTAATCCAGTGAGTCTAGTTTTGATATCACAAAGAGTTAACCCATTAAATAATGACAAATAATTGTAATTTAAGAGCTTTATTGAACATTGAACATTGATATAATTTGTAATATAAAAACTCTGCATGATGGTTTTCTAAGACACTTTCATTCCTTAAAATAAGTAAATAACAAATATTTTATTTTTCATACCTCGTAGAGGAGGTGTTAACAGTTAACATCGATCTTAACTGAGAATCTTTCATGAATAAAGAGTATACATTTTCCAACAAGAATCTCTGAAATCACCAAATGACCTTTTAAAAATTGAAAAATTAAACAAGTATAAGGTTTATTGCTTCTTACCTTAGTCCAAATCAGATTAATAATTAACATGGATTAATATTTTTTGTAAATGCTTAAATAATGCAAATAAAGTTTGCGTTGATGTAATGTTTTCGAAAGTTTTCTGATCGTTAAAATATGTTATATTAATTATTTTTAACCGTTCATTTATGACATTTATGCACTGAAAATCTGATTGGGACCATTAGTTTAGATTATATGACCATCACAGCCGTTCGGTGGAACTATGAGACTTAGTTACCATCACCGGGCGGGGTTAAGTTTCACGATCTGTTTCAGCGAGAATTGAATTGTAAAGGCGGCCCAATAAATTACAGAAGACCGATGGCGATCGTGTTTTTTATTAGATTTATATCCATGAGGGATTAATATTCTGTATTATATCGCTCTTATACGACGATGGTAATACCTGCGCATTTATAACATTTACCTTATTATATTTCTACCCAAATATTAGTTTATGGCGTTTGTTTGGTTTAAATTAAACATTTTGATGCTTGGTAGCAAAAGTTAATTTTGATAATTATGCTTGTTTTAATAAAAGTGATTGTTTTTAGTAATGTAATGAGAAAATCATACATTGAAAAAAATCATATATTTATGAAAATCATAAAAAATCATATATTTATCAATCATATATTTATGAAAACACTAATGAACCTAAAATTATTAAGACAGAAGCGCCTTCATTTTCTTAAAACGATACACTGCGTATTTCTGTAGTCATATTGCAGGTTGAATTTTGTAGGCGCTTATTGTGAACGAAACAGTCTGTTTCATTGCGTTTAAGACGTTTTTGAATAATGCTTATAATTATAATTTTTGTATACTATTACTTGAAAACTAATGGCTAAAGATTTAAATCCAAAAATAAAATGTTCACATGTATTAAGAATGTAATCATTTCACCAAATAAATTTGCATGCGTCCACTTAGACAGTGTACTGTATAGAATGTCCAGTTCGATTAAATTAAGGACATAAAAAGTTCATATAAAGCTAGTCTTTAGTAGTTTATATTTTGTTTAAATTAAGGATCTCTTTGGGAGTACCATCTTCTACGGTACCATCATTGAACAAATTGGGAGCCTATTTCAATTTGTATACAACATAGAAATAATATTTTTGTTCAGAATACATGTATTTATTTTGTGTTTAACATTACATGGTAGAAATAACTGCTTTAGATTTAGATGGTAGTGTACTGGTAAATATTTTAATGTTGTCCTATTTGAGATCTTGTGGGAAATAAATGCCATTACTTGTGGGTAGGAGGGGGGGAGTTAACCAGTCCTCGATACTTGCTAGAGGCTATGACATCATTACTTTGTTATACATACTCAGAGAGCACATAGTATTCATATACTACGTGCTCTCTACATGAATACTACTGTTATATCACAGCTGCTGCTAATTATACATAACTATATTTCTTTAGAAAGTTCTGTCACTGACAAATACTTTATAACTTTCAACATTCAAAAGAGAATTAGTGTGATAGAAATTAAATAAAGTAAGTTGCATCAACAGCTATTACTGTTATCGTAAATCTTCAAAGCCATAAATTAAGTTGCATCAACAGCTATTACTGTTATCGTAAACCTTCAAAGCCTATCACAAGTTTTCTCGCCAACGGTTATGTATGAACAGAGGGATAGGTATCACTTCCCTCTCGATGTTCCTCGTGGCTTGCGGAGACGTGGTGGTCTGCTTTTTCTTCCCCTGCATACGCAACATGTTTTAAAGCATGAACCACCAAGGTAATCTAACGATATAATACAACCTATGTATATAGCTGACAGGTCGAGCTGATAAGCATACTTTCGCTACCGGTAAAAAATAGTAAACGTGATGAATGTCAAACTGTGCAAATGTACATGCCATAACGTAAATTTAAAGCTTTAGTTAAATATATAAGCTACATACAGTCATTTATAATAATTAATAAACGAATGCAAGTAAAAAAAAGGACAACCAAAAAGATTTTTTGAGTTTAGAATTGTATAATAAAATAAATGCAAAAAACCTATTACCTACTGTTAAATTCCATTAAATTAGGTTGGCCACTTGTACACGGTTAGACTCGAGTCATTTATTTCCCATTGTGTCCAGAGGTGTGACTGTCCTGGCCCGGGTCCAAGGCACGTCCTCCAAACAGAAACACAGGCAAATAATGACACAGGCAGTGCCGTATGGGTAGTGGTACCAACTGTGTGACGTGTAACTGTCAGCTCTGACAGTTAGTTCTACCAACAAGCTGACGTGGCATCAGCTGGTGGTGACGCGAGTGGAAATGGCAGGGGGAAAAGTTGGGGATCATCACCATGTCGCTGCAGGTGAGCCATTCTTTTGACGGGCGTAAAGGGAAAAACAATTTTACCTGCTTTTACATCATAGATCGGTTTTAATTGGCAACCACATAATTCATATATTTTCTAAAATCTGGAGTCTTAAAATTTTACATTATTTTTTCTATAAAAATAAATGTAATAAACTATACAATTCACGTATAAATAACTTAATTACATTCCTTCCATAATTACTTTATTGAATGTTTTATGTGATATGCGTGATCTTGAGAACTAAGCTTCATATCTAACAACTGACCAAAAAAAAACCGTTTGTCACTAATAAAGTAACTGCAATTATAACAGGGTGGCAGAAAAGTAACTACCACCAACCTTAATTTTATTTCCACTTAAGATATTTAAAATATATTTGTGCTAACCTTATCAGGTACATAAATTAAATATGATAGGGGGGGAGGTAACTAAACTTTTAAGTGGAATGAAAGTAATATTTAATTTGTCTTGTATTTAATTTAATTTGCCTTTGTATTTAATAAGGTCTTGGCAAGACTCGATATAATTAATATAAAAACAGACACCTAAAGCAAAAATATGGCGGCCCCAAAACGTGTTGTATTCAATTAAACTTGCGATTCCTGTACCTATGTTAGTTTTTTTGGTAAAAAACGAATTGGGACAACCTTCCTTATCTGTATTTTTATGAAACAATATTAATAAATAAAAAAATAACGTATGATATACCATCTTTGTTTTACCACTCCATCTTCGGGCCCGGAAAAATCTTAAACTTTGATTGGTTATGTTGCTTCTATTACCCAAACGCTGCTTTACGAATATTGTGCAATTTTGATCCAGATATCTACGAAATAACCCACTTATAGGGAGCAAAACCCCGTATGTCGTTAAAAGTTGTCATATTTTCCAAGTATATCAAGAAAACTTTTATTTTATCTCATTTTGGGGTGTAGGTTTAAAACAATTAACTGTTCTAAATAATAACAAACAGTCTGGAGTTTAAAATAAGCTGATGCGATTTGAAACCCAAATTTGTTATGTCTCTTTCTCTAAGTGCTTGGTCGAGTCCAAGAGATTTAAGTCCTTTCTATACAAGTGCAGTGTGAAGGGAGTTCCAAACTGTGTGCCCAAATTCAGAAGGGTACTTAATAATGTTATAGTATAAATATTGCCATGTTAAACTTATCTATATTGCTCTTTTTACGTATGTATGCGTTATTATACTAAGTTAATCATAGGCTATCTTAAAAAACCGGTTCAGCTATTGATTTAAAACTTGATGCATAAATCACTCGCATTAAGTGATAATTTGTATTTAAATAAAACAATATCAAACATTTAAGAGATTTTTTACCGATAAATATATTTACAAGGCTTTTTTCTATTATTTGCTGACTATGTTGACAAAATAAATGTATGTATTCGAGTCATAACTAGTCAAATTAAATATTAATACAATACGTATAATTAATCAGGTATGAACATTTACATCTAGAATCTCGAGTTTACATTAAAGGGCGATGAAGTATCTACTATTAAAACTTACTACTCACATACTCAAATGTTATTATAACGGAGAATTTCATGTGAATAGATTTAAAATTAGGCTTTAGTAATTAAAATATGCTGAAACATTCATGTAAGTACGAATAAAGAATTATGTAATTGAATTATGCAAAATTAACAATAGAAACACAATTTTACTACAAGACATAGTATTATTATTGTTAAATAATTACGCACAGAAAACCATTAAAATCAATATTTTAAATAAGAATAAATTGGTATAAGAGATTAACACAATCAACACAATGGGAAAACAATTTATAATAAATTTAATCATAATCATAATCACCCCGTTGCAGCAAACCTGCGTACTCAACATATTGCCTATGCCTATATATATATGTATTAATAAAGCATGAAGCCGCTTACCAAGTTTAATACAAATAATTCAAAAATCAGTGATTCACATAGTGAGTCAGACCACCCGTCCAGCATGCGTAACGGGAGAACGGTCTGGGCTCAAGTCATCAAACTAAATTTTTCCCGCTTAAACGCATAGTGGCAATCTATTAAAAATATTTTCATCAACATCTATGTTCAGAGTGCTCTAAAACTGAAGGTCACGGGTTTGAATCTCAACATTTTCTTAAATGAACAAAGGGAACACAAAATTCACTCAACTTTAACTGTTTCAAAACGGCAGCCATTTTTGAATACACTATTAAATTTAAGAAATACCTGTATTTTATAAACCACTACGAATTTTTTCCGATTCTCATTTCTTACTCGTGATAAACTCAGCTTTACTGTGGTATGCTAAATGACAGGAGTTACTTGTATTGTATAATTCCACACTATTATCTAACAACAATAGAAATAATAGAAAGCATCAACTTTAATTGGCCCCCCTGGCTTTGTCGGCTGGACATGTGCCAAGACTGTCGCACCTGTTGCGAGTGTTGGTATTGTTTTGCAGATATTGCATGGCCTCAGTGTGCGGGAGAGCCCCGGGCGGCTTCAACATGCCTCTTAGAGCCATCGCAGGTACGTCAGTGTGTACATGCCTCTCAGAGCCACCGCAGGTACGTCAGTGTGTACGTGCCTCCCAGAGCCACCGCAGGTACGTCAGTGTGTACGTGCCTCTCAGAGCCACCGCAGCTATGTCAGTGTGCAAGTGCCTCTCAGAGCCACCGCAGGTACGTCAGTGTGTACGTGTCTCTCAGCGCCACCGCAGGTACGTCAGTGTGTACGTGCCTCTCAGCGCCACCGCAGGTACGTCAGTGTGTACGTGCCTCTCAGCGCCACCGCAGGTACGTCAGTGTGTACGTGCCTCTCAGCGCCACCGCAGCTACGTCAGTGTGTACGTGCCTCTCAGCGCCACCGCAGGTACGTCAGTGTGTACATGCCTCTGAGCGCCACCGCAGGTACGTCAGTGTGTACGTGCCTATCAGAGCCACCGCAGGTACGTCAGTGTGTACGTGCCTCGTAGCGCTACCGCAGGTACGTCAATGTGTACGTGCCTCTCAGAGCCACCGCAGGTACGTCAGTGTGTGCGTGCCTCTCAGAGCCACCGCAGCTACGTCAGTGTGTACGTGCCTCTCAGCGCCACCGCAGGTACGTCAGTGTGTACGTGCCTCTCAGCGCCACCGCATGTACGTCAGTGTGTACGTGCCTCTCAGAGCCACCGCAGGTACGTCAGTGTGTACGTGCCTCTCAGAGCCACCGCAGCTATGTCAGTGTGCACGTGCCTCTCAGCGCCACCGCAGGTACGTCAGTGTGTACGTGCCTCTTTGCACCACCGCAGGTACGTCAATGTGTACGTGCCTCTCAGAGCCACCGCAGGTACGTCAGTGTGTGCGTGCCTCTCAGAGCCACCGCAGCTACGTCAGTGTGTACGTGCCTCTCAGCGCCACCGCAGGTACGTCAGTGTGTACGTGCCTCTCAGCGCCACCGCATGTACGTCAGTGTGTACGTGCCTCTCAGAGCCACCGCAGGTACGTCAGTGTGTACGTGCCTCTCAGAGCCACCGCAGCTATGTCAGTGTGCACGTGCCTCTCAGCGCCACCGCAGGTACGTCAGTGTGTACGTGCCTCTTTGCACCACCGCAGGTACGTCAGTGTGTTCGTGCCTCTCAGAGCCACCGCAGGTACGTCAGTGTGTACATGCCTCTCAGAGCCACCGCAGGTACGTTAGTGTGTACGTGCCTCTCAGAGCCACCAAAGGTACGTCAGTGTGTACGTGCCTCTCAGAGCCACCGCAGGTACGTCAGTGTGTACGTTTTGACCTTGACTATTACTTACTACCGGAACGGTTACTGTTTTTCCAAGCACGGAATTTAAGTAGTTATGTTTGTTTAGTAAAACAGATTCAGCGATTTAGAAATTTGTAATTGTTATTTTTCTAAACATATAAGAGAGGGAAAGTTTATTTATCGCTGACGAAATTTACGTATTAGTCAGACTCTGGGTGCCTTTTTCCCCTTTTATTTTATTCCTACAGTACCACGCTAAATCCTTTTACTTACCTTAAAAAAAATTCTTGTTGATTGTTTTTGTTTTGTTATTCTTTTAACAACAAAAAAGTTCTTTAGCAAATGTGATAAAGCTTGGTTTTAAAATAATTGACCAAAGATCGTTCTAAGCCTCTGATCTTAAATTACAAACCAATAAAGGTGAAAATTGGTTTGTTTCTTGCCCCCTATGAATAACAAATCAATTAAACCAAAGTGTTCAATTTTACTGACTGAGCTATTAGAAGGAGAGGGATTATCATAAGAGTATGGTCTAGATAACGTTTACATTTTCTCCATCTATACTTTAGCCGAATTTCAATATTGATATTTCCGAAAGATTTATTCTTGTTTATGCGACGAAGTACGAGATCAAAACAAAAGACTACACTTAGTTCACGGGAAAAACTGTTATTTATTGTAACTTTGTTGTCCCAATTATGTTTTATCATTGCTTTATAAATTATCGTATGGTGACGACGCGGCGTTGTGCGGTGCAGTACAGCGTTCGACGCCGCGATGGTGACGGCTAAGGCATGTAACCACTACTATGGAACGTAACGTGGCAACACCAACCATCTTATATGTCTTAGAAAATCACTTGTTGAATTACACATCGGAATACCCACTTTTTAGACATGATTTATTTCCAACGTTATTATTAGCATGGTACTTGTTGTTAAAATTACAGGATATTTAACACAAGTCTTACAACACGTCTTATTTCGTATCATATGTTATGTAAATTTTCCGAATTGTACACGAATTCAGTACAATTGTATACACAATTTAAAGTGTTTTACGATTGTTTTTATTACATGGAGCATTAGTGTTTTCTATAAATCAATTATATGTTAGTACATCAATAATAGTATAGTTCTCTTCTCTTAGGTTATTTCAGTTTTTTTACACTGCTAAATTGATATATGTCTCTGAAAAATATTTTTCCAAACAGCTCTAATCTTTGAAACATCATTTTTTCATCTAGTAACAAAAATTTCAATCAGATTTAATGCGTGCACTAAATCTGGCGATTTATAAATATAAATGTGTCATTACTGTCTGAGGTGTGTACAGATTTTAAAAATAACTTACTCGTATGTTTGCCTAGTATTAGTTTACCCTTGTACCCTACATTTGTTTATAACAATTTAAACATATATTTTCAATTAAATTACGTCGCGTCTTTAAGTCTTTTTAAAGGGAAACATTTTATTTTTTGTAAGATTTACTTTTATAACTATATTTTAAGTGTGAAAGTGGTCAGGGTGTGCCTACTACCAATAACAAGTATTGTTAAATTTGTCTTTTTATTTAGATTTACGAATCAATGACAATGGCAATGATGACAATGACAATGACAATGACAATAACAATGACAATGACAATGACAATGGCAATGACAATGGTAATGATAGTGATAGTAATAATAATAATAACAATGGCTTTCTATTAGAAGTCACAAATTATTATTGTTAGCCGGAAAGATAAAGTTTGGGGAAAATTGTATTTTAATGTATATTAGGGCGAAGGACCGTAAATTTCAAGTAGGTGGTGTAATGATAAGAAATGATGCAGGTATTTATAAAAAAAATTGAATCCACAAGTACAAATATATAATATTATATTAAATTATGCAATATTAATGTTAAGTTAAATCAACAGGTACATTCGTTAATATTAAAAGATAACACTAACCATACATTTGAGTTCGTTGATATAATCCTTGAGGTAAGTCTACAAACAAAATGTTTATTTTCACACACAAAATCTGGGTTTAAAAACTGGTTACATATAATTGATTCACATATTACACAAGTACAAATATTTAATAAATGAATGAGTTGAAGTCATTAAAAGGATATAAAAATATTAGTATGAATTCAGGTTTGATGCACTATGGGGAGAGGGAATGTGGACTAGTGATAGAAAAAATTAAATATTTATATTAAAAATGAAAAATAAATGTATGAAAAAATGAAGGTTTTAAAAACAGATGTTAGAGATGATTATGAAATCATCAAAAATCTGTAGAAAGTTGGGAAGTCGTGATGGGCACACTTTCTTGTTAAATAGCAAAAAGAAATTAATATATTATACGAATGTGAAAGTATTACACATATATAATTTGTATTAAAAAATTGGGAAAAGCTAAATCATTAACAGTTAAGTCCTTACTTTTACAATGTTCAACTTCAAAAGGTAAAAAGAGGCCACCAACCTCTTTAACAAATCCCGGTTCCCTACAGAATCCTGACCCGGGTGTTGGCCGAGTTTCGCCAGGAGGGAGTCGATACATCCGGCGCGGCGGATGAGCCGGTACACCTGTAACCACGTTCACTGCACGGTATTACGTTTGGCGAGTCGTTTATAAAATACGAAATCATTAGAAAATAAATCTCCTGGAAAATAATAGTAATGACCCATAGTTTTCATGATAAGAAGTTATATTTAATATGGTACTTAGATATTGTACGTATTTACCTAAAAATACAAATAAGTCAGTCTATTTATCCATTCCGCTGAAAAATGAAAAAGTAAAAATAAATATAAATAGTTTCATTTCTTGAAAACATTCTTCTTACTGATAAATATAAATGTATTATTAAAACATCAAACCAGTAATATAATTTATCAGTCCCCAAATAAAAAAATAAAAAAAATAAAACTGATTTGATGTTTTAATTATAAATTAATAAATAGTTTGTTTACCTGGTAAAAATCCGTACAGTTGAAAATACGTATTACACCACTTAAACACACATTATACTTAGAATCTACTGACATAAAAAACTATAAATATAAAAAAATGGTTATTTATTTTTCATTATTTAAATGAGCCTAGTGATAGTTGATCGATCAAAATTGAACGCCTCGCACCCTGTGTTATGTACATTTACTGTCTTGTTGTAGTGTAAGTAAGTCTTGAAATGTCGATATACTTTTATGAACACTTCGATTAGTGATAAGAACACGTGCCAGACTAGACAAAAGGTTGGCTATTAACAAAACACGTGCAATAATGTTTTGATTGTAACCATCACGCTTGTTTCGGCGAGCGTACTGGACTTAGCGCTATAATGATTGCTATTTTATTAAATTTTTATCTCCGACGAAATAATTATTTGTTATATATACAATTGATGAATTTAAAATATGAATGAATATAAAATAAAATGAATAAGTATTGAGGAAAAGAAGGTTAAGGTTCAAAATATATGTATCATAATTTGGACTCAGTTGTTGTTCGTCAGATCGTGGAGTTTCCTTGAAGGTAATTTGGTGTTGTTTCACAAACATTGCCCCGACCATGAACATGGCCGTTTATTAACTACACTCAACCTGAACATATAGTTCACTATAATATAACTTTACTCCTATTAATACCTAATATTAAACCAAATATTGTATTAGAATAATTTTACTTAAATACATAATAATATATTACAATTAATGGATAAGAGGAAACAATTCAAAAATTAACTCCACTTAATTTCATACAAAGAATCAATAAATACGAATAGGTTTAAATTTGATTTCCTTAAACATAATACTTAGACTTATGTTAACTTAGACTTAGACTTATATTAGTACTGGGAGGACCGAGCATTGCTCGGTAAATGATCAGCAACACTTACCGTTAACGCATTTGCTGTGTCAAACTTAGCCCGAAGTCTAATTCTTTTTCCTATAGTAGTTTAAATATGCTTCATAGAGCCAAATTAATATTATTGTTGGCTTGGAATTTTATGCCGTTTCTTTTATATTCTAAGCTAAAAGGTTCTCAAGCCCTTTAGTGCAGCACCGTGAATGATACATGTATTTAATCTTAAAAACTATTTACTTCTTTATGCTACGAATTATAATACCGAAAACGAAATTGGAATTTAACAATTTCAATTTTCAATTGAAAGTATAATCATGTAGTGTGTAAAACAAAACTGTAACATTTAAAATGTGGGACCTAATACGCCACTACATTTAGATTGTGGATAACTGCATATCAAGGTCATCTGGAGTTTTAGATAGTTTTGGAAAAAAATTTCACGATTGCCTTGATACTCCATCATACAGGGTAGTGATGTCAGACATTAGTTTGATAGACAGCCAGACACCACCTCAAAAACAACTTAGTTCCGGGGAACACCAAAACAAATCATAGCAACTTTTTGAGACCAATAACTTAATTTAAAACATTTTTACCTAAACAATACATTCTCCATATACCTAATATGTAAAGGGGAGAAAGTAAAAACGATACTTCAAAGTGTAGGAATAATTTGTATAAGATCGAAGCGGGAATTTATCACTAATCATACAATATATTACAACAATGTTTCCAAGCTCCAAGCCCGGCCTTCGTAATGATAATGTATATATATATATATATATATATATATATATATATATATATATATATATATATATATATATATTATGTCATATAATTTTATCGAGTGTTTTAGATTATACCTGTGGTATTGTTCTTAGATTGTGTACTACAAACGTTTTTGAAATGATTACTATAAAACAATTATCCAATTTAAATATGAAAACGACTCATCTATGAAGTCAATAAATCCTGAAGACTTCTGAATTTATTATACCACGTACAGTTTAAACATGGACGTCTACTTATCCAATCTCATAATCTTTGATTAAATAACGGAGTTCTCTGGAGATGGCCCGTCAGTCCGGATGAAGTGCGCGCAGCGTCTGTGCTCTCTGGGGGCCTCCCACAACTGACCGGAGCAATCCTGTGGGCGAGAATAGAATAAATATTGCACGCTGTCACCATGTAGTTAATGATTAAATCTTTGTGTTTCCAAAATAAAATAATAGAGTTAAGTTTTTTTTAACGCATACCAATCCTTACTGAAATACTTTTGATTGTAAATATAAAATTCTAGGCAAATACAACTTAAAAGCAACTCAACCAATTTTTAATTCAAGCTTTCTTACACAAGGAGCTTACGTATTTGATTCCGGTATTATCCGAGTGGGCAAACCAGTAGTGACCACTAATACGAAGTACCATTGCAGCCAGCCAGGATAGAACTCACTCCCAACTACGTGTGACTCTGATCCTCTGATCAGATGTATCCAGTATTTTACATTTACATTTAGTCTATGTGAAACCTAAGCTCATATCGGTTTGAACTTTACTTCTTACCTCAACGAGGATTTTGTGTGATATGTTAGGTGCATTTTAAAATTAGTTAGATCTGCGTACATGAATGACTTAAACAGCAATAATCATACTTAATAACTGAAGCTTTCTCTGTGATGTTATGATGTATAGTTATATTGCTTTTATAAATACAACTGGTTCAGTTGGTTGTATTTATATGGGGTCCTGACGGGAGAAATATTACATCCATACGATTTCATATTCTTATATTTATTGAACTACTAAAGCACAGATATTAGCGTATTGCCTTTTTACTTTATCTATGTCAAGTTCATTTAGTTACAGGGATTACAAACGATTTTTAGGAAAACAGTCCAAGCCCATACTATTATGGACGTCTCGGGGTCGAACCCGTGACCCCTCGAACAGAAGTCAAAGACGCTAAACTTTAGACTAGCGAGCCGCCCAACGCAATTCCTCGTAATCTAAGGTTCAGACGATCCTGAGCAAACTCGCAATCATTTTGTAAAACAACAAGACTTATATCGAGTTTTATTTGTCATTTCGCTACATTTCGCTACTAATTAATGGTGCATGGCACTATCCAGAGAACCAGGTTCGACCAGATCCTATAAATCTGCCAATGATGTAGATAGATACAGAACAAATTTGTAAATTAAACAAATCTTGCTCTACATGTTTATAATAATTAGTTCCTTGTTTGGATGAGTTGTCTGTGTCAAAAGTAAATATTGGTAACTTTCTTTTTCATATTTTGGTTACACTTTTTACCTTTTCAACCTTATTTTAATGGTCTTTTCTCAGCAGTCACGTATTTCTGCTACTTGTCAACCTTGGGTGAAACTGTTTTCACAGGGCGGGCACGTAGTCTCTTCCAAAGCCGTGTTAGCCTTGAAAAATACTTCTAAAACATGGATGATGATGAGGATATTATAGAAACAATATTGCAGTAAAAACCTAAAGTATTATGTTACTCTAAATACTTTTTAAACCGTTTTGGTTAACTTTGGAATTTGCCAATAAATCTTAGAATGCCAACATAATTTTACCTAACTAGTATCAAGCAGATGTTTAATACCAGACGCTTATTCGGATTAAAAATTGTTTTCCAGTTCAGTATCCTGGTATTTGTTGTCAGTAATAGTATTTTTGGTTTCGTACATTTTTAAAATATTGTATTACGTTTTATCGTGTCATGAGAATCTTAATTTTATAAATAAATTAGCGTTTCTCAGAATTTAAAAATGTTGTAACTAACAGATTTTCATTACGAACTGCAGTGACATTGAAGAGAAACGCACAATTACTTGCAGAATTTTAAACAAGGACATACTATGATCATTTTGAAATCCACATTCTAGCTTTTTCTCCAATTGAGTGATTAGGATCTTTTATTTATAATAATTCATAACACTTGCAAATGAACTAATTTACCAAAGCATGGAGTGTTTAGAAATTTCGTAACTAATAAAAGATTACATTTATGACAGAATGAATTATTCATTACAACTTGTTAGGCGGGATGTAAAATCATAATTGCTATCCCGGGATTGTGGAGATTTGTTAAGCCCGTTCTCGTTTGTGAAGTGACTCCCTTGCGAGGATACAATGTGATTAGTAAACAAACCTCCAGAGATTCGATATAAATGATTATAAATTAGACTTGATACTTTGGTTGAAGTACCATAACATTTCGCATTTTTCTAGATAACTATACAAAATTTAAACAAATAAAAATAAAACACTAGCTCGTTGGATCCTCTCAGAAGTTACAACTAGGTTATTTCGGTGAAAATGTAGTATCTATGTTGTTAGATTTATGATTAATATGAAGTTGTATCGATATGTGTGAACTTCAATTACGTACATGCCATTTGAAGCGAAATATATTTAATACAGTATTTTGCTGTGAAAAATCTAAATTCGTTTTGCAAAAGTGCAAAAATATTCCTAAATTCCAGAACTAATTTTGCATTTGGAAACAATTTTAGTTTTAGGAATAAGAACAACGAGAATTAGATAGCCCTAAAACGTTTTGGTCACAAAACTATAACCCGTTATTGAAAAAAAGTAATAAGGTTCTAAATGTAAATAATATGGTGGGTTTGCAGGTTTTTAATTTACGTAGATGGTCAGTTTTCTCAACGAAAAGCTTGAACCATCAGCTTGGGTACTCTTCAGCACCAATGCCCGGTACTACCGATAATGTTTCCAATTGGTCAATTGCATTTTTCTCATGTCTTGCCCGTCAATAACACTGAAAGTCTGTTATGCGGAAGGCCTTAGTGAGGTCGTGGGGGGGGAGAGAACATAGAACCTTTGAACCACAAAAATCTGCCCCCTCTGCCCGCTTATGAATTACCATTACGCGGAACGTTCTCCAGTAAAAGAAAATTGCCTAACAAGCAATAATGTCCACTGAATCATTAGTCCTCTGATGTCAACGTAAAACAATAGTAACGCCTCGTAATTAATTCTAAACACGGACCGGCGTGGAACGTCCCAAGACGTTCACTGTCACACCCTTGTCACTGGTCTCTAGATTAGCATTGCTGCTGTTGTATCAGAGGATCTGAGACATTGGGCTCCGACGTGATGCAATGACACCATAACAGCTGTCCCTGGTAATTAATACTGCTTGTCTGACATTTGTTTTGACCCGAGTTTTGGCTGTTCTGGTGATTACTGCTCAGCTAGAAGTGCAGCTAAATGTTAGGAAGATGGAGGATGTTAGGATGGATGGATGGATTTAGGAAAACATTGCTTCGTAAACGTTTTCCTTACGATTATATTTGCCATTTATTGGCGATAAACATAAAAATATATCCAGTTCTTTTACTTTAAAGGAAACAAATGTACTCAAAGTAAGCAACATTTTATCTACAAAGATCTTTTCATAGCTTATGAAAATTATCTAAATTTAATTAGAAAACAACCAGTTAATATCATCACCTATATTCAGATTTACGCCATGTTGGACTGGATATATTGATATTTTTATAAACTTTCCACATCTGTCATATGTTTTAGCCTGTAACCTAGTGGTTTCATCTATTAAGTTTTAAGACTAAACAAATTAATAATAACATATTATTAAAATTTATCAGTTACATCTTAAAATTAGCATAGCACTTTGAAGAACGTGTACTATATAAACTTAAAAGGCAAAAATGTTTTTATAAAATGTTGTACCTGTGCGTCACTTATTTAATTACATGATGAATTAGCCAGATCATAACGTGTTCAGTGGGCACGCAAGTGGTAATGCAAGAGCACGCTCTGTCTAAATGCGGAGCCATTGTGACATTGTGTTGAGCATGTAACCGAGTAGCCCACTCATTTAGTCATTTAGTCAGTAGTGCAGGTTTATCGATATAGAAGAGCGCTATATCTGTGCGGTAAGTAAACCTTGCTATTGTTGAGACTGTCTTAATCCTTGTAGTGGTAAATAATATTAGTGATAATTATACACCAAACGTTTGATCCAGTACACTAGACCATACTAAGGTAGGCTCATTAGTAATGCTATTGAAAAAAAACATAGTTAATAAGCAATTGAATATTTAACAAAAGTATATTTTCCCGTTTATTTTAGAAATATTTCTAGTAAAATGAATACTTACTTTTATTTGAATTTTTGCTGTAGGGTTTATGACTTTGATGTACAACGATTAGTATTTGTTTTTCTTTAAAACAATACGAGTCCAGCTATCATACCCAAAAACACAAAGTGTTGATGAGTTACCAAGTCCAAAAAGATATGATATCAAAGTTTACTCCAAGTCAAGTACAGTATATTTGGTCTGACATTGTTCATCATCACAAATCCTTAAATAGGTTAAAATAACAATCCTCGAAAGATTTTTGATTATTTTGATTTGTACTTGGCTAGTAGCTTCTCTGATGTAAAAGCTTTAATAACAAATTAAAACAAAGTAGGCTATAATAAAAAAGTATTATTAAGTATTCTAAAAATACAATAGTTGCAAATATACTATACTTGGCTTGGAATACATGTTGATACCATATATTTTTAGGACTTGCCAATTCATCAAAACTTTGTATTTTTGGGTATGACATGTCTGTTCTTCTTTTAGCGAATTTCCCCTATAGGGAAGAAGCTATTACCGTAGGTGGCATGATAAGACTTACGCCCGAGACCATGAAAACTCTTCGTTTTGAGGTCCCCAGATGCCAAAAACACTATTCGTTCTAGTATATATATATTCATGTATAATATATATATATATACATATATACATACATATACATATATATATGTGTGTGTGTGTGTGTGTGTGTGTTTTTCCGTTATTTAGATAACTTTTGAAAGAAACGCCTGATTTTGATGAAATTTTACAGAAATGTGGAGAGTAACTTTTATACCTTTAAGTTCGAAAACCAAAACGATTGGACTAAATATACGAGGTTTTATTTGGGTTTAACGTTTACCAAAAATCAGTTTTTTTAACTAGTACCCTAAATTTTAAAAACGCTCAATTTTGGTTATAGCCATTTTATTGAGCTTAAGCAAACAAATAATTTAGTATTTTGAATCATTTACTTAGGATAAGTGGTTGTGAAGAAAGGTAAAAAAAACTCTTCCATACATTTCCCATGTTAATCTTATGGGAAAAAGGTTTTTAGATTTTCCTCAGATAATTTTACTAAAAACTTCACATTTATTTTTACTAATAAGTTTAGCTCTACAAAACAATAATTTCGGTGTTTTAATTGTTGTTCTACGTTCAACCGTTGTAGAGATATTAAAAGTGCTAAACACAGTACGTTGTCCAATGTTATCCTTAAGGAGAATAAATACAATTTCATATCTCTATTATTTATGAACGTATACCGACGAAACTTGGTATATGGCTTCAGCTAGTTGTGGTATATTGATATTTGCACACAAAAAAGGTTTTTTGTTGATTTTCTCCGTAGCAGCAAACCTGCATACTCGGCCCCCATGTTATTCATATGGACAATAAGTCAAGTTTAAATCTCCCTTAGTTATGAACTAAATTATTACAACTTGGTATGTAACTTCACCTGGTTGAGTTATTTTGATAATTGCAAATAAACGGTATCAGGAAACTGACACATACTTTCTCCCTTTTAGCCAAACTTTAATGACAAAAATATTTGTTATTTACTAAATATAGAATATGAAGTATAGATAAATGTACAGAAAATTGTCTAAAATAGTTTTTTTTCAGAAATATCCACCCAAATCCCTTTTTGGGAGGCACTATAGAGTCCGTTGCTACACACAGTGATTTTGAGAGGGGAAATGCCCCCTTGCCCCCCCCAGGGTTAAATAGCAACACATTTCGAACATCATCTGTTGGTCAATGCTAACTTGACCTGCATATCAAATTTTAATGAAATTGATCAGTAAATAAGAGAGAAATAGTTATATTTGTATTCCCCATAAGAATAACATTGGACAACGTACTGCGTTTACCGCTAAATGAAAATTTCAATTTTCTCCGTAACTAGCAATCGTAGAATAGTAATTTAGAATACTAATTTATTTAGTTTTTTGAGCTCTTTTTAATGGTGAATAGTAATCTTTTTTAAAATATATGATTTTTTATAAAAAATCAAAAAAATTGAATTTTGGATGTTTTAAGTCCTGTAATTTCTGAACCCGAATTTTTCAAGAAATGCGGGTGGTGTCATTTTGTTGCAAACCTAATGTTCTACAAACCACGAAAGTTTAATCAAAATCGTTAGAGCCGTTTTTGAGAAATGTGGATTTTTCATGTTTTTTGGCGGTTTTGGGGGGATAATTACCATTAAAAATCAAAAATCCAAAAAAATTAAAAAAATGCCTGGAGATATCGTGGATTAGTACCTACATACCAAATTTCATAAAAATCGGCCCATAGGTTAGGGCTCTAGCTCTGTAAACATCCACACATCCACACACACACACACACACACACACACACACACACACACACACACACACACACACACACACACACACACACACACACACACACACACACACACACACACACACACACACACACACACACACACACACACACACACACACACACACACACACACACACACACACACACACACACACACACACACAAACACAGGCAGACATCACGTAAAAACCACTTTTTTGGGTTCAGGGAGCACCAAAACGAATATTTCCACTAACAACTCAAATTCGAAAATTTTTACGAAAACAATACTTTCTCCATATACTATGTATAGGGGGAGAAAGTAAAAAACACATATCTTATCCTCCTTGTTGCAGCAAACCTGCTATTTCAGCCCCAATGTTATTCTTATGAATAATAAATCAAATGCATAAATATCACTTGTATTTATGAATATATTTTTGTGAAACTTGGTAAGTGGCTCTATGTAGTATTGAGACATATATATATATATATATATATATATATATATATATATGCTTTGGAAATTCACTGAGTACGCAGGTTTGCTGCGACGGGGGTATTTATTATAACAGATATAACGTCAAAATATAAGTAAAAAAAGTAATATGTTATACATTTTAGTAATTTTATATGACATAATTTTGCCCATATCTTTGAACATTTAATGTTTATAAGGTTAACACTAACACAAGCTCGTTTTGTGTTAACAATACTGTAAAAGTAAGCTGTATATAGTATATAAATATACTGTCAAAAACGATACTATGTAAAAACCTTGAAGGCAAACTCAAGAGCTTACACAAGAGGTGATAAACGTTATCATTGTAAGCGATGGTTTATTGGCCAACAAATATTTGCGTATCCTTTTGAACATATCCAAATACTTTGAAATACAATATTTCCATTTAAAAAACGAAGAATATGATGTCAATATATATATGTAACCGTCATGTCGCATATAATTCTTGCTTTCCTCATCGTGTTTGCAGCGTCAGTGTAAGCACAGTTTAAAGCAATCAAAGTTGCAAAGTTGCCCTCATTGTTTATCAAAGTTAGAGTGTGAAACTAATTTTTCCAATATGTAAACGAAAGTAAATTCGCTGGATATCAGCTATCTGACGTAAGTGTACTTACGTATTATACGGAGTAAGAATTTTCACATCACGCAGCTGCGGGTAGGCTGGGTTTGTTTATTGTTAATATGTTATATTTGCATTCTTGTTCCGCTTGTACTATGGTCTCATAAATTATTTGTACGAAATTGAAGTATGCAAAATTACCAATCGAAACACAATTTCACTACAAGACATAGTATTATTATTGTTAAATAATTACGCACAGAAAACCATTAAAATCAATATTTTAAATAAGAATAAATTGGTATAAGAGATTAACACAATTAACACAATGGGAAAACAATTTATAATAAATTTAATCATAATCATAATCACCCCGTCGCAGCAAACCTGCGTACTCAACATATTGCCTATGCCTATATGTATATGTATTAATAAAGCATGAAGCCGCTTACCAAGTTTAATACAAATATATTCATAAATCAGTGATTCACATAGTGAGTCAGACCACCCGACCAGCATGCGTAACGGGAGAACGGTCTGGTCTTAAGTCATCAAACTAAATTCTTCCCCACTAAAAAGCATAGTGGCAATCTATTAAAAACATTTTCATCAAATCTATGTTCAGAGTGCTCTAAAACTGAAGGTCACGGGTTTGAATCTCAACATTTTCTTATATGAACAAAGGGAACACAAAATTCACTTAACTTTAACTGTTTCAAAACGGCAGCAATTTTTGAATACACTATTAACATTTAAGAAATACCTGTATTTTATAAACCACTACTAAATTTTTCCGATTCACGTTTCTCACACGTGATAAACTCAGCTTTACTGTGGTATGCTACGTGACAGGAGTCACCTATATTGTAGAATTCCATACTATTATCTAACAACAATAGGAATAATAGAGAGCTTCAACTTTAATTGGCCCCCTGGCTTTGTCGGCTGGACGTGTGCCAAGACCGTCGCACCTGTTGCGAGTGTTGGTATTGTTTTGCAGATATTGCATAGCCTCAGTGTGCGGGAGAGCCCCGGGCGGTTCAACATGCCTCTCAGCGCCACCGCAGGTACGTCAGTGTGTGCGTGCCTCTCAGAGCCACCGCAGGTACGTCAGTGTGTACGTGCCTCTCAGCGCCACCGCAGGTACGTCAGTGTGTACGTGCCTCTCAGAGCCACCGCAGGTACGTCAGTGTGCACGTGCCTCTCAGCGCCACCGCAGGTACGTCAGTGTGCACGTGCCTCTCAGAGCCACCGCAGGTACGTCAGTGTGTACGTGCCTCTCAGCGCCACCGCAGGTACGTCAGTGTGTACGTGCCTCTCAGAGCCACCGCAGGTACGTCAGTGTGTGCGTGCCTCTCAGCGCCACCGCAGGTACGTCAGTGTGTACGTGCCTCTCAGAGCCACCGCAGGTACGTCAGTGCCTCTCAGAGCCACCGCAGGTACGTCAGTGTGTACGTGCCTCTCAGAGCCACCGCAGGTACGTCAGTGTGTACGTGCCTCTCAGCGCCACCGCAGGTACGTCAGTGTGTGCGTGCCTCTCAGAGCCACCGCAGGTACGTCAGTGTGTACGTGCCTCTCAGAGCTACCGCAGGTACGTCAGTGTGTACGTGCTTCTCAGAGCCACCGCAGGTACGTCAGTGTGTACGTACCTCTTAGAGCAACCGCAGGTACGTCAGTGTGTACGTGCCTCTCAGAGCCACCACAGGTACGTCAGTGTGTACGTGCCTCTCAGAGCCACCGCAGGTACGTCAATGTGTGCGTGCCTCTCAGAGCTACCGCAGGTACGTCAGTGTGTACGTGCCTCTCAGAGCCACCGCAGGTTCGTTAGTGTGTACGTGCCTCTCAGCGCCACCGCAGGTACGTCAGTGTGTACGTGCCTCTCAGAGCCACCGCAGGTACGTCAGTGTGTTCGTGCCTCTCAGCGCCACCGCATGTACGTCAGTGTGTACGTGCCTCTCAGAGCCACCGCAGCTACGTCAGTGTGTACGTGCCTCTCAGCGCCACCGCAGGTACGTCAGTGTGTACGTGCCTCTCAGAGCCACCGCAGGTGTGTCAGTGTGCACGTGCCTCTCAGCGCCACCGCAGGTACGTCAGTGTGTACGTGCCTCTCAGCGCCACCGCAGGTATGTCAGTGTGTACGTGCCTCTCAGAGCCACTGCAGGTACGTCAGTGTGTACGTTCTGATCTTGACTAGCACTTCCTACCGGAACGGTTACTGTATTTCCAAGCACGGAATTTAAGTAGTTATGTTTGTTTAGTAAAACAGATTCAGCGGTTTAGAAAGTTGTAATTGTTATTTTTATAAACATATAATAATTGATTATTTTTGGGCACATTAAGAGGGAAAGTTTATTTATCAATTGATGAAATTTACGTATTAGAAAGACTCTGGGTGCCTTTTTCCCCTTTTATTTTATTACTACATTACCACGCTAAATCCTTTTACTTACATTAAACAAAATCTTGTTGATTTTTTGTTCGTTATTCTTTTAATAACAAAAAAAATCTTTTGTAAATGTAATAAAGCTTAGCTTTAAAATAATTTACCAGCCTCTGACCTTAAATTACAAACCAATAAACATTGTTTTGTTTCTTGCCCCCTATGAATAACAAATAAATTAAACCAAAGTGTACAATTTTACTGACTGAGCTATTAGAAGGAGAGGGATTCTCATAAGAGTATGGTCTAGATAATGTTTACATTTTCTCCATCTATACTTCAGCCGAATTTCAATATTGATATTTCCGAAAGATTTATTCTTGTTTATGCGACGAAGTACGAGATCAAAACAAAAGACTACACTTATTTCACGGGGAAAACTGGATTTATTGTAACTTTTTTGTCCCAATTATGTTTTATCATCTTGATTTATAAATTATCGTATGGTGACGACACGTCTTTGCGCGGTGCAGCACAGCATCCGACGCCGCGACGCCGACGGCTAAGGTACGTAACCACTACTATGGAACTAACGTGGCAACACCAACCACTTTAATTTTTTAAAGTCCCCAAGGGGGGATGAGGAAATTTGAAAAATTCACACCTTAATTTTTGGTTCTGAGGTATAGACAAATATCCTGTTAAAGTTTAAATAAAATATTCACATAAATAAAAAGTAAAATTTGTACAGTCCGTCCTCCCCATCTTATAAGTTTCTTATTTAAAAATGACCCTAGTAAATATTAAAAAGATATGTATTTCTGGTAGAATTGTTTCCTAAAATTTTGAACAATTAGAAGGGTTTTACTAGCTCTCACATCACAGCCATACATTAAGCTACTCCTTAGGAGTATGTGATCCTTAGGAGTATGCTTAATATATGTCACAGCTTATTCCCGCATCAATGGCTCTGAATTGTGGATAATTGTATACACACGTTATTATGATTTTTTCTTTTGAAAAATTAAACTTATAAGTATATATGTAGACTAAATTTAATTGGAAATACTAAAGTTACTTCTTACATATTATTTATTTCACAGCATCATAATTAGCTTTTAAAATTACGTTTTAACCAGAAAGGAACAAAAGCTCCGAACCCTACACAGCTTCAATGCCAAGAGAAATACTCTCTGTTATTTACCTGTACTTATAAACAAATCTAAATTCTCTTTTTATTCGACTTTTCAGTCTCAGTCGTTTAAATATGCACCAGATAAAATTATTCTTAAAGGCAAAACCAAGTAATTTAATTCATAATTTAGCTAGGTAAATAAAGTTAATTTGATGCCATTTCCTTAATGGAATTAACACTAGCTGATAAAAAATCACATGAACCACTGGAAGCGGAGACTTTGCCACCCGAAGGAAGCCGAACTTGTCCGATGTCGAATGAACTATCCAAAACAGATGCTTCATTATGAGAAAACAGTGAAACATAGTATTTTCAAATGAAAACAGAGGAAAAAGACTTATATTCTAAAAATTACCCTACATTTATGAAAAAATTATAGTAATATAACATAACCTAACTCCGCAGAGTGCTGTATGGCGGCTCTTTTCTTTGTAACATATTACAAAAATGGATTTGTGTAAAATATAACAAAAATTGGGACCTCAAAAAGTAAACACGAAAAGGAAGAATCGAACCTTGGACCGCCCGATCGAGAATCCAGTGCCATATCCATAAGACTACCATAGTGTATCGCACTAATTCATCAAGCAGCAAACGGCACTGTGATTTTAAAATTTGCCACGGGTAGCGCTCGGTGTGATTTCAAAGTTTTACGCTTGGCAGCACTCACGTAGGAAATGTCTCCGCTTCCAGTGGTTCATGTGTATTTTTAGCTGTTAGTTGGAATTAACTCGTCCATCCGAGTTTCCATAGATATTTTAAAACCTCTTTACACTTTTGGATTTTTATACAAAAACCTACTAAAATAAAAGGGTTGAAGATGATTTTTTGTGAATAGCGACGTGAAAATATTGCTTTGAGACAATATAGAAACATTCTACGAAAAAACTGAAAATACCTACGTTGTATTCAGCATTTGTTGCGTCCAAACTAAAATACCCCCGTCGCAGCAAACCGGCGTACTCAGCGATGCACATTATTGTGCATAAAGCCGCTTACCAAGTTTCATAAAATATATTAACAAATAAGGGGTATTTTAATTATTCTAAATAAGAATAACATTGGGGATGATTATGTCGGTTTGCTGACACGATTTTGATGCAAATATCAATACAGTTCAACTAGGTGAAGCCACATACCAAGTTTTATCAATATTCATTCATGAATAAGCGATATATAACATTTGAATCATTCTCTATAAGAATAACATGGGGGCTGAGTAAGCAGGTTTGCTGCAAAAGGAACGAAAAATATGGGTTTTCATTCTAATATCAATATAACTCAACTAGTGAAGCCACATACCAAGTTTCATCAATCTACATTCATAAATAAGCGATGTATACAATATTTTAATTATTCTCCATAAAAATAACAAGGGGTGTGAGTACGCAGGGTTGCTGAAACAAGGAGCACAACAGATGGGTTTTTATGCAATTATCAGTATAACTCACCTAGAGGTGAAACTACATACCAAATTCTATTAATTTATGTCATAATTAAGGGAGACTTAAGATTTGACTTATTCTCTATAAGAATAACATGAGGGCTGATTACGCAGGTTTGCTGCTACAGGAAGTATCGGTAAGATTTGTGTTTTGTGAAAATAAGAATAGACCACAATCAGATGAAGCCACATACCAAGTTTCATTAATATTTGTTTATTAATAAGCGAGATATACAATTTTACTTATTCTCCATAAGATTATCATTGGACAACGTACTTTGTTTAGCACTTTTAAGATCTCGGCAACCAATTGACGTAGAGCGATAATAAAAATACCAAATTTTTTGTTTTTTAACATATATATACTCTGTATATTTTACAATATGAATTACTTAACGTCTTTCCAGTTTATAAATAATTGTCATGGTGTATTATTCACTAGCTTAAAAAGTTATAGAAGAAACGAAATATTTCGTATTTCAACATTTTTGTGGAGCTTCCAGGAGTTGACATCTCCTTACTTTACAAGGGCTTTGTTCTTCAAGTATGACAAAACCACAATGTGCCAAAGACACGGCTCAAATACACTGCAACAAAGAGACCAATTTGAAGGAATGTTTTGGAGAAGCGATTCTTGGGGTAAAACCTAGTCATTGTAAAAATAAGAATTTGTAAGAGAAAGTAATTACTTTGGCACAAGGACTTAATTGAAGATAGATATTTAAGTTTACAAACTCTAATGTACTATGCGTTCTTTTTTATAATTCGCCTTTCATGATATACATATATATGTGTATATATTACCGATGATTAAACCTTCGTTACAGAGGATCCTTTACGTAAAAGTATAATATCAGTTATAATAAACAGCTGTATGATAATGTGTTAATACTGTATACGTATTCAATGTAAAGGGATATATTCATAAAAGGGGGAGAAAGATAAAAGTGTAATTAATTAATAAGAATGAAGAGTAATAGTCATATAAATTTGTGAACTTTTTTAAAAATAAAAAATGAATGACGCTTATTTATCACAGGTGGTTTCTTAGGCCTTTTTTATGTTCCTATCTTCCAGAAATATTGAATAGAAGTAGAATACAGTGTATCGCTTGATTAATGCGAATGCGTTCCAACTACCTCAATACATGCTTAAAATACCTTGATAAATATAAGTGAGAAGCTGTTAGTTTGTGAGTTTCGAGTGGCAGGGTTAGGAGGCTGTAAATCTCCAGTGACGTCATGCCATGCGCCTCTCTCACCGGTCCCTGCGACTCGAGAGTAAATACAAATTCAAAATACCCCTGGCAAAGCCAAAATTGTGTACTCGTCGTGATTCTAACATGTTTAAAATTGACATTTCAAAGAAGTTTCACACAGAAAACAAACTTATAAGCATATAAGAAAAAATATGCAACAAAATAACGTGTAATGTAATTTTAATTTTTTAAATTTCCTAGAATAAAACAGAACACTTCGGTTTTAATAATTAAACTTCTGTGTAGTTCAGAGACTTGAAAGTAGCCCTATTATCCTACCTCTACTGAGAAGTGTTTGTCTGAACATTCGTATCTCAGGTACGAATTCATACCCAATTTATTCGGAAGAATTTAGTCAATAATCTTCTTATTTAAAAAATAAGGCGTTTTTTTAAGCAGATTAGCAGCTATACTAGGTCTTTTAATGATTGTTTATGTGTTATTTGAAAGCACTTCGTGTCTATAAATGCCTTTTTGTGTTTTGAAAAACGCCAACCTTCAGGGCTTTACAACCTTGGCTTTAAAGTTCCAATGTTAATCTTATGGAATAATGGAAATACATTCAATTGGACATTTAACAGCAGCTGTTGATACTCACAAAACACAGTACAGAATCAAGAACAGCTGTTTCAAGCTAACTTCCGGAAAGGCATCACAATATAAGCTAAATAAACGGTATCAGGAAACTGACTCATACTTTCTCCCTTTTAGCCCAACTTTAATGAATAAATTACTTTTTATTTACTAAATATAGAATACAAAGCACGGTCGAATGTACAGAAAATCTTGTAAACAAGTTGTTTTAAAAAACATCCACCCAAATCCCTGCTTTGGAGGCACTACAGAATCCATTGCTGCACTCGTGGTTTTAAGAGGGGAAATGCCGCCTATTCCCCACCAGTGTTATTAAGGGGCAACATATTTCGAATTTCCTCTGTTGGTCAATACTAACTTGACAAGCATATCAAGATTGAATGAAATTGATCAGTAAATAAGAGAGAAATAGTAATTTTTTTATTCCCCATAAGAATAACATGGGTACAACGTACTGCGTTTACCGCAAAATGAAAATTTCAATTTTCTCCGAAACCAGCAATCGTAGAATAGTAATTCAAAATACTTAATTATTTAGTTTTTTGAGCTCTTTTTAATGGTGAATAGTGATATTTTTTGATATTTATGTCTTTTTATGAAAAATCCAAAAAACAGAAATTTTGATGTTTAAAGTCCTGTAATTTTTGAACCCGAATTTTTACAGGAATACGGGTGGTGCCATTTAGTTGGAAAACTCAAGTTCTACAAACAACTAAAGTTTATTCAAAATCGTTAGAGCCGTTTTTGAGAAATTTGGATTTTTCATGTTTTTTGGCGGTTTTGGGGGGATAATTACCCATAAAAATAAAAAATTCAAAAAAATGAAAAACGCCTGGAGATATCGTGGATTAGTACCTACATGCCAAATTTCATAAAAATCGGCCCATTGGTTAAGGCTCTAGCTCTGTACACATCAACACAGACACACACACACACACACACACACACACACACACACACACACACACACACACACACACACACACACACACACACACACACACACACACACACACACACACACACACACACACACACACACACACATACACACACACACACACACACACACACACAGACAGACATCACGTAAAAACCACTTTTTTGGGTTCAGGGAGCACCAAAACGAATATTTCCACTAACAACTCAAATTCGAAAATTTTGACGAAAACAATACTTTCTCCTATACTATGTATAAGGGGAGAAAGTAAAAGACTGTACATACATGAGCTGGGCAATCAGAAAAGAAAATGTTGCCTCGAATTCGAACAACTGGATTCACTAGTGATTATCTTAATAATAACTATTGTTAGTGAAGGCATGTCGAGAGCGTTCTTAACATTGTTGTTACGGGGGAATAATTCCAACAAGGTTTTTGCTTCAGGAAGATAAAAACCAAAATTTATTGAAGTTACTGGACGCGGTGGGTCAGAAGTACAGCGCTGGCCTCGCAAGCCAGGTTCAATCCCTGCTGACCACTTTGATACAGTACTTTTTCACAAGCGGTCACCTCTGGCTTGACTATGTGGCTATTTCCATCAACGGTACTTTGCTGTCTTTAGGTAGCCTATCAGGTCTATTGGTCCATGGCGTCAAACATTCATAGATGTCAACAAGATTATATATTTGCCCAACTTCTATTTAATAATTTATGAAGCTATAACTTTATATTGTATTTTCTATTGAGAATCACTAAAAGTTCCAAATGTAAATTAAAACTCGTGGATTGAAAAAAAAAAATTAAAAAATTCCATCTTGATATGCCATTTTGATTACTTTCTCATATAAATGGAAAACGTGGAGACGTGTTACAAGAATGGTTACAAACCTATTACAATATACCTATTAAAAATACAATATTACCTATTACAAAAGTGTTAATTAGGTAGGGCTTTAATAAAACCACTTAAGAAAAAGTTTACCTTGTAAGGAAGATAGGCGAGGACGACGTTGAATCTGTCAATGATTTAGAAACGCACGTAAATCCAATAATAAACGAGTTCGCACGCAGCACGCTGACGTGAGGGAAGTGAATTTCTGCGTTAAAAACTTTAAAAAATCTAATAAAGGGCTTAAAACAACACTAGTAACATTTTTTTTGGAAAATTGAAAAATGTTAGGTATGTTTTGGTTGTTCTGGTGCTCCTAGTTATATCTAAATTCATTATTAGGATGGCAATGTTGTATATTATAAAGTTAGGAAAAGGTATAGTCAGGATAACAAGTTGGTATAGGGGTGATAAAACGACATCAATATATGAAAAACAGCCTTTTCCAGTGTAAAATTCCCTTAAGGCAACAACTGTGTTTAGACAATTAACATTTATTTAATAACTCGGTAAATACATGTGCTACAATAATTAGAGAGGGCTTACAATATTTGGAATTTCACGAACAACAATTTAATATGCAATCATTTTACATTCGGGGCTTTTCTGTTCCTTTTTGGGCCCAAAAACCCAAAAATTTTAAAAATTAAAATCCCCAAAAAGGGGTTAAAGTTGTCCGATTGTTTTTCCCAACAAACTTGTCCAACTGTTTACAGAAGGGAAGTTCTTACCAAATTTCAAGTAAATCGGATGAAAATTGCGACCGCTAGAGTAATTGATTTTTTTTTAGTATAACACATATATTTTATATAAAATTGTTAGTATCCCCCAAAACTTTTTCAGGGGGTCACGTAAGGAACTTCTATGGTCGTCTTGGGCTTAAGATTCACCACGCTAATAGTTCACTTTTCCATAGGAAATTCATTAAAAAGATAACTGATAACAAGAAAATGATGTTGGCTGGCCCTGTGCCAGCGGTTGACTGCGCTTGGCACCTGTTGCGAGTTATTATATTGTTGCGCAAATATCGCATCGCCCCAGTGTGTGGGAAAAGCGAAAGACCGGCGGCTTCATCATGTCTTTCGGAGCTCCCACAGGTAGGTCAGAGCTAACTTTATTTATCAAAATCGGACTCAATACAAAAATATTTAAAGATTGCTTTCAGTATACTTTTCCGAACTGTAGTATGGTTGTAAATTATACAAAAACGGAACACTGTTTAGATATTCACAACCCTTGAGTTTTAATACTATACAATATGTTGTAACAATTTTAAGGATTTAATGGTAAATTTCTTAAAAGTTTTAGGTAAAATCATGCTCACGTCCTACAAAAATGCAATGCCCCGTGTGTCTGGGAAAATTTGTGGTCTAAAATTATAATCTTTTTACCTTTTATTTGGGGTCCTAAGTAAACCTTCAAATAAATTTATATTACTAATATTGATAATAATATAATAATATATTGACTAATGAAAATTGTCAATATAAATAGTGAATCATACGCACACATGTTATTTATAATACTGTATTGATATTTCTTGGTATTATCACACAGTAAATGTGCAAATGTACAACCACATATACATAACAATACCGGTGTAGATATAGATGATATAATATAAATACTGTTAAAAGTGCATACGAAAGTAAAACAATTATTATTAACAATATAATAATAATAATATTTGAAAATATAATGTAAGACAATAGTATAAAACTAAATGTAACAATGCAACAATGAAAATATTTAATATAACTTTATAGCTTGGATATGCAGACGCATTTTGAAAAGGGGAAACTGCACTAGAAAATGGTGGTGGTTTTTATTTAATTAAAATTTAACGTTATCCGTTCAGATGAGTGAAACTATCTAACATGAATAGTTGTTCCACGATTGTTAGTTTCGGAGGAAGTTAGATTTTCCAATAAACAGTAATCTCTAAGTTATTTTAGTTTGAAAAGAAATTTTTTAAATGGACTTGTAACTAAAAATCACTTGTCAAAAACATGAAATAAGAGTAAAATGGTTTTTAAATAATTCTTTTTTTCTCGGTAACGAGAAGACACATTGGAAAAGTAAGGGTTACACTTCTATTTAGCACTCTAAATAGAAGTGTAATCCCGCAAACGCTTGCAATGCGACGAACCGCTATTTTTAAATTTGTATTTGGGGAAAATGCACAAAGAGAATGCAATTCACAAAAAATCTAGGTAAGTAACGTGGTTCAAACTACAAAATGAAATTGCTCTATCATTTGAAATGGGTTTGTTTTTTGTAGTTTAAAATTACTCCCAGCATTCTATGTTCTTTACTTTGACTAATTTTACAATAGAATGTCCAGAATATATTCCAGATTGATTGATGTAAGCTCAGAACCAGCTAATTGTAATGAAAAAATTATGCTACGTAAAAATTACTGATGATTTGATTCTGGGATGCTACTATGAAGGACGTGGTTAAACTAGGACCAGGGTTATCGAGTGGATGGAGGGGTTATAATCCTCGGAGAACAATGCCCAGTTTCTGTTTGCCATTGACTATGCCCACCCTGCCCATCAGCCCCTTCAAATTAGACTATTACCAATTAATTAATTAGTTCGTGCTTTACGTCCATCTACATCTATCTAGAAATTGTTTTTAATGCGTTAATCGAGTTGAAGTCAAAGGGGAAATAGACTTGTGGCATTCATACTTCATGGCTGCGTGGACGAAATAAAAAGAAGGAAATATTATAGGAATACAAATAACAGTGGGATTTAGCCTATAATCAGTAGGTGACATAAAATATGCTTTCGTATGGTGTTGTCTTTACATCTACTTCTTCAGACCTAATATATATGAGTTAAATTTATGTTGTACTTTACGAGTAATTTGTATTTTCTTTTAGAAAATATTTCACCACATCCACATACATAGAAATCCTCGTTGAATTGTCAGTTCATTAAATAATATATTTATTCTAACAATTACTCTGTATATTGTAAAGACCTGAATGTGCCATCAGACGACCATGAACTACGGAATTGTCTGTCAAGCCCGTATCAGATCGTACAGTTTACCATCCTCTACATTTAACTTACCACTCAGTTGACCACCGGGCCGGCGACGTCCGCTAAACAGTGTAAACTGCCGACATTGATCCGACAGACTTGTCTAATGTACAATAAACCGGTGACAGACAGTTTACAGAATGTTTGGCCACATCCCAGCACGTGCGTGGGGAGCCTCAGTTGTGCTGCCAGTTACTAAACTGTGCGCGTCTGCCGCATACCTGATACCACCACCTACGTGTTGCCAGTTAGAGATATTATTTAGTAATAGGATGTATTTGTGTTTATAAGCATGTAGCTGTGAAATAAGACTATATCGAGGAACATAACGTTACTGAAGAGGTCAATGAACTCAGAAAGAGGTAATGCGTTGTTTAATTTACGTAGTGCTTTAGCTTTTATTTAATTTTAAACTACTATTTAAAAAAAACTTCTTAACACCTGTACATGCTCCAACAATACTTTTGTTATTTTCTATCTTTTCTCACATCAAATAGAGTACCGCCGTTACACACATTTTAAATAAAATTATATTAAAAAATAAAGTGTAAAATATATGGCAGTTTAAGACATATCTCCTCTGATACGAGACCAAATTATAGATTTTTTGCATGATACAGATTATTAATTTGCAATTTAAGATCTATTATTGGGATAATTTGCAACACTCCAACATATATACTTTTTTAATTGTATAGAGCTAAAATATTGGGTGCAGTAAAATGTTAATTCGAATTACACAATGAAATGCGAATACTGTAGCCGTATCTTCCGTGTAATATTTTAATAAATGGCATGTATACATAATAGTTTGGGGACCATATGAAGCAGAAGAAACTATCAGGATTTTATGTAATTTTGAAATAACCGGATACCAAGAAATGAGTTTCGAAAGCACGATAAACAGCTTAATGAGGTAAATTTTCAAACAGCTCAAACCTAATTCTTAATATATTTTTAAATATTATATTATATTTCAATATAAAATTATGTAAAAACTAGATGCATATCTTTATTACACATTTTATATTTAGTTGCTAAGATTATCTATTGATTTATATATTTTTTTAAAATTTAATTCTATACAATAGATTGATTCCGGTAGTCTTGATGGAATTCTTATAATTTGAAACTACTTAGATTTTTAATAAACAATATATATTTTAATAAAATATGCATATTTTGTATTTATATTTAAACTCATACTCAGTCCAGGTAAACATACTAAGCTAAGTAATAAATCAAATGTTTGTTACCCTTCGAGAAGGCCGCCATAGACCATTAATATGATTTAAATGCAATTTAATGTGATGAATTATATTAAAATGTATGAAGTGAGGTAAATGTTATAATATTTTTAGTATTACAGTATAGAGTAACTATATTACAACTATTATGCAAATTTATTTGTCATTATTGAAATAAAAATACGATTTGGTAATTCAAATAATCGATAAAGCTAGATAAAAGCTAATTAGAATTTTAATATTAGACTTAAAGTTTCTTCAGAGTGATAAATAGTCAATATCTGTAAACAAAATTATAGGTAAAGTGAAGTTTTAGCAAATTTAATAATAGCTTATTCAAGTATCTGTGTTACCTCGAACATGAAATTTATTATAATCGTGAGATTAAATTCATAAGTGAAAGGTTCAGAACTAAATATTAATTTTGTAATAGAATGGAGTAGTAACTTTAAATATTTATTCCGTTGTTATGACAACCACGGTATTTTTTTTGTTAAGTTCTGAACGTTAAAGACTAAGTCTATTAATAAAATCAAACACACTTTTTGATTAAATAATAGTGTTTCCCTAGAGATTGAACGTCTGTCCGGATGAAGTGCACGGAGCGTCTGTAGTTCACTAGGAAGTTCCCACAACTGACCGAAGCACGCGCAGTGTCTGTAGCTCATTGAGGAGTACTCTCAACTCGCCGAAGTGTGCGCAGCGTTTGTTGCTCTCTAGGGAGTTCCCACAACTGACCGAAGTGTGCGCAGCGTCTGTAGCTCTTTAGGGAGTTCCCACAACTGACCGAAGTGTGCGCAGCATCTGTTGCTCTCTAGGAAGTTCCCACAATTGACCGAAGAGTGCGCAGCATCTGTAGCTCTCTAGGGAGTTCCCACAACTGACCGAAGCGTGCGCAGCGTCTGTAGCTCTCTAGGGAGTTCCCGCAACTCGAAGTATGCGCAGCGTTTGTTGCTCTCTAGGGAGTTCCCACAACTGACCGAAGTGTGCGCAGCATCTGTAGCTCTCTAGGGAGTTCCCACAACTGACCGAAGCGTGTGCAGTGTCTGTAGCTCTCTAGGGACTTCCCACAACTGACCGAAGTGTGCGCAGCGTTTGTTGCTCTCTAGGGAGTTCCCACAACTGACCGAATTGTGCGCAGCGTCTGTAGCTCTCTAGGGAGTTCCCACAACTGACCGAAGCGTGCGCAGCGTCTGTAGCTCTCTAGGGACTTACCACAACTGACCGAAGTGTGCGCAGCGTTTGTTGCTCTCTCGGGAGTTCCCACAACTGCCCGAATCGTGCGCAGCATCTGTAGCTCTCTAAGGAGTTCCCACAACCGACCAAAGTGTGCGCAGCGTCTGTAGCTCTCTAGGGAGCTCCCACAACTGACCGAAGTGTGCGCAGCGTCTGTAGCTCTCTAGGGAGTTCCGACAACTGACCGAAGCGTGCGCAGCGTCTGTAGCTCTCTAGGGAGTTCCCACAACTAACCAAAGCGTGCGCAGCGTCTGTAGCTCTCTAGGGCGTTCCCACAACTGACCGACGTGTGCGCAGCGTCTGTAGCTCTCTAGGGAGTTCCCACAACTGACCGAAGCGTGCGCAGCGTTTTTAACTCTCTGGGGAGTTCCCACAACTGACCGAAGCGTGTGCAGCGTTTGTTGCTCTCGAGGGAGTTCCCACAATTGACCGAAGTGTGCGCAGCGTCCGTAGCTCTCTAGGGAGTTCCCACAACTGACCGAAGCGTGTGCAGTGTTTGTCGCTCTCTAGGGAGTTCCCACAACTGACTGAAGTGTGGCATCGTCTGTAGCTCTCTAGGGAGTTCCCACAACTGACCGAAGTGTGCGCAGCGTCTGTAGCTCTCTAGGGAGTTCCCACAACTGACCGAAGCGTGCGCAGCGTCTGTAGCTCTCTGGGGAGTTCCCACAACTGATCGAAGTGTGCGCAGCGTTTTTAACTCTCTGGGGAGTTCCCACAACTAACTGAAGTGTGCGCATCGTTTGTAGCTCTCTCTGGAGTTCCCACAACTGACTGGGCGAAGTGTGCGCAGCGTCTGTAGCTCTCTGGGGAGTTCTCACAACTGACCGAAGCGTGCGCAGCGTCTGTAGCTCTCTGGGGAGTTCTCACAACTGACCGAAGCGTGCGCAGCGTCTGTAGCTCTCTGGGGAGTTCTCACAACTGACCGAAGCGTGCGCAGCGTCTGTAGCTCTCTGGGGAGTTCTCACAACTGACCGAAGTGTGCGCAGCGTTTTTGACTCTCTGGGGAGTTCCCACAACTGACTGGGCGAAGTGTGCGCAGCGTCTGTAGCTCTCTGGGGAGTTCTCACAACTGACCGAAGCGTGCGCAGCGTCTGTAGCTCTCTGGGGAGTTCTCACAACTGACCGAAGCGTGCGCAGCGTCTGTAGCTCTCTGGGGAGTTCTCACAACTGACCGAAGTGTGCGCAGCGTTTTTAACTCTCTGGGGAGTTCCCACAACCAACTGAAGTGTGCGCAGCGTCTGTAGCTCTCTGTGGACGTCTCATAACTGACCGAAGCGTGCGCAGCGTCTGTAGCTCTCTGGGGAGTTCTCACAACTGACCGAAGCGTGCGCAGCGTCTGTAGCTCTCTGGGGAGTTCTCACAACTGACCGAAGCGTGCGCAGCGTCTGTAGCTCCCTGGGGAGTTCTCACAACTGACCGAAGCGTGCGCAGCGTCTGTAGCTCTCTAGGAAGTTCCCACAACTGACCGAAGCGTGCGCAGCGTCTGTAGCTCTCTGGGGAGTTCTCACAACTGACCGAAGTGTGCGCAGCGTTTTTAACTCTCTGGGGAGTTCCCACAACTAACTGAAGTGTGCGCAGCGTTTGTAGCTCTCTGGGGAGTTTCCAAAACTGACCGGACGAAGTGCGCACAGCGCCTGTAGCTCTTTTGGGGAGTTCCTATGAATGCCTGGAGTCATCCTATGAACGAAAATATAAAAAATACTGCACTTTGTTACTGTATTATGACGTAAAGTTTGAGTGCGTAATTAATGCTTTACTTTTTGGAAACCAAAATAATCAAGTAAAATTTAACCCAGCAAATAAGATCATTATCAGTGTTGTGTTTTACACGATTGGACCAATAAAATTAGAATAATTACATTTAGAAATCAGCTTAACGACACGACAAAATACTATCTCACTGTAATCAAGGAGACTTGCGTGTTTATGACCTTTTATTTTCAAGAATTTGTAACAGTAAATACGCTCTGGTGAATTACAGTGGCTCGTCTAAGAAAAATAAGTTGAATTTACTAGTAGTAGCTTTAAGGGGCTATAGTCCCTTAACCTTGCTCCAATACTCTGCCTCAACTGATTTTTCTCTCTTTACATACTTATGCAAATAAAACAATATAAGTCACATGTAAGTTCTTAAACAAAGTTGACACTTAATCACACGTTTTCATGAAAACAAAGCAGACGTTTTTAAATCCCCATGCTTTTCTTATGGGGGATGTTTTACATTATTTCTCGTTTGCTGATAAGTTTTAAGAAATATTGCTATTTTTCCCGAGTTCCTGGTTCCAAGACCTTAAAATTGAGCCATCTCCCATCATCCTGTGATTTGCCAAACTCCCATCATCATGCGATTTGCCGAAATCCCGCAATTTTGACTTAACAATTTCGCTTACAGAATTACAGATTTGTGAATCCTCACAGGGAAACAAAGTTTTAAAATATTTTTTTCACGTTCAAAGACATATATAAATACATTTGGTCTTTATTTTAATCCTCTTATTTATATATACAAAGTATAGTATAGTTTTTTAATGAACTAGAAGGGTCAACAAAACATTAAAATTTTTATATTTGAGATCATTAACTTTTCTATGTAATATTTTTAATCATCCATACTCCATTTTTATGTACAACCATTTATTACCCACAGAATAAAAAGTTTCTAAGAAAATTAGAACTTTAGCTGTTCTAGTAATTAAAAACTCACAACATATAAACTTGCGGTAATCGAACTCCCTGCATAGGATACAGGAGATTTTGCCCTGGGCTTTTTGCAAATGTGATTGCGAACCTACTTCTACGGTAAATTACAACAACTTCCAACAATAATTTGCCCTCTTATTATAAAGAGTAAGAAAGAGTAAGCATTATTGTAAAGAGTAAGACAACCCTAAAAAATTTAAGAAACAAATTTTTTTTCTATTTTGTACGTAGGGTTTCCCCTTAAACGTTAATTATAAGTTTATGTAAAAATAACCAGAATTGCTAAATTTTTTAGGGTCATTTTAGACTGGATTTTTTTAAATTCTAGCAGTAACTAAACATAATTACCTCCATCTGGTTGTAAGATGAATATACATAGGTGTAGTGCTTTTATCCTAAAAACGAGTTCGCACGCAGCACGATGAAGTGAGGGAAGTGAATTTCCACATACAAAACTTTTAAAGCTCAAAACCAGAGTAAAAACATACATTTATTCCAATTTTATTGAAATCTGAAAACATTGATTTTTTGGCTGTTCTGATGCTCCTCGTTTCATTTACCTGCAATGCTAGGAATACAATTTTGCGCATTATAAGGTTAAGAGAATGTCCAGTCAGGCTTAAAAGTAGGCGCAAGGTTGCTGGGGATGATACAAATACACCAACAAATGAATAACATGTTTTTCTAATGTAAAAACCCCATAAGACAACATACTGTGTTTGGCCGATATACATTTTCTTTAATTACTCGGTAAATGCTAGAATGACGAGAGAGGATTTAACACTTTCGCTTCACTAATTCCCATCTTAATATAAGCATTAATGTTACGTCCGGGGCTTTTCTGACCCCTTTTGGGCCCAAAAACTTGAAATTTGAAAGAGTAATCCCCAAAAAAGGTGGTTAGAGTTTTCCGATTGTTTTGCCCAACGAACTTGTCCAATTGATTATAGAAAGGAACACTCCTACCAAATTTGAAGTAAATCGGACAAAAAATGCGACCGCCAGAGTGCATACACATATATATTTAATATATATGCATATATATATATATATATGCATATATATATGTAATATTGAACGACCCCCAAAACGTGTTCAGGGGTTCACGTTAGTAACTTCTATGGTGGTCCCGGGCTTAAGTTTCACCGTGCGGGTCATGCTAATAGTTCACTTTTCCATAGGAAATTCTCTAATAATACAACTACTTACAAATAGTTCTGCTGGGTTTTCTGTCATATTTAATCAGCATTGTAGCTTCGCTTCGAAGTTCAAACCGAATCAAGTTGTTATTAGAACTTGGGGTATTAACAATGCTTTCCAAGAAAACGTTGACTTTAAATAGTGAAAATATATTTCGACCGGTACCTATCGAAGAGAAAATAGATTCAATGTTATAGAGAGACAAAAAAGGGAAACATTTTGATTGCGTATTTTGTTTCTTAACAAAACAACAATATTTTATCAGCGTCAAAACAACTTTCAACATGTTTTACTTGTCATACTTTAGTTACATTTGACTGTTTCAACCGCGTTTCAATATTATTTTTTAAACAGTCTCGCCTTTTTGGTACTTTGGATCTTCGGATCCGAAATCGATTTTATAATCAAAAAAGAAATAAGATGAATTTTTACCATAATTCCGATGGTATTTTTACAACTATTTTCAAATATATATTACAGACAAAAGAGTTGTTTAATCATAACGGATCCAGATCAAAATCGATGTCTTTGTTTGGGTCAATTATCAGTAATCAACTTTGTAGTTTTCCGTATTCAATCCAATATATTTGCTTTGGAAACGTTGTAAAGCTGCTCATTTATTTACAATAATTATTTATGTTTTAGTATTATTATAATACAATAATCAAGAACGGTTTCAACACAAATTTAAACTTTTCGACTAATATAACGGTTGATAAAATTTAATTTCTTTGTAATAGCTGTGCCACTTAAGGGTTACAATAAAATTGTATATTTGCAGCATTTTAAAGAAAGACATAAAATAATCATTTTGGCATTGGTAATTCTAAATTATATTTTAACGGCGTCACTTGTATAAGTGTGTAAAGATTACTTTGTTATAATATAAGAGATTTATCAGTTTAAATAAGCACATTGTCTAAAGTAAGGAATTAAAATACGGATATGAAACTAAATATAATGCATAAAACATTTAATGTAGTGTATATTAAAAATGAACTTTAATTACAATTAGTCAAACGGGATTTTATGAAGATTGCTACCCTGGGATTGTGCCGATTTGTTAAGCCCGTTCTCGTTTGTGAAACGATTCTCTTGCCCGGAAGCAGAGTGATTAGTAAACGGACCTCCAGAGATTTAATGCCAGAATTGCTAAACTTGCTTAGCACACTTTGGTTGCAGCCCCAGAACATTTTATCCTTTGCATCAGAATTTACTCCTTTGTTTATACATTATCTGACTTATCTGTCAGATGTTTGAACTAGATGATTTAAATAAGAATTATAGTTGTAATTACAGAAGATAGAAGTGCGTTGTTGGAGTCGTTGACTATTATCACGTTCTTGGACATGGTGTTTTATATACTAGGAGTACGCTGTTATATCGCGTATAAGGATTGAGTGATCGCGTAAAATACCCAAAAAAATGTTTCAATTGACAATATACCTCATGGGCCCTCCATTATAACTGCAGCTTGACAATGACACACAAATCCAGAACATGACAAACAATGAGGCCTGAAATCTGTCAATCAGTCAGACAAAGTGCATATGAAGTAGTTACTCACCCCTCAGTCTCACTGAGGGCTGTATCATCTAGGCCCTCATAATAATATTAGCTGAAGATTTTGATAAAATATAATATGTTGGCGGCAATAAAGGTCCCCAATCAGTGAGAGCACGTGGTTTAAAAGTAGTTATTTACACTTTGGTTCCACTGGAGGACCCATCAGGATATTTATTTTATTGTAGCTTAATATTGCTGTAAAAATCTATAAGTATAAGTACAGAACTTGATGAACAATACGTTTTAAAATCAGTCAATTGGTTTTGAATGCCAAAATATTTTAAACTCTAATCCAGAGGTTTTAATGTAACACATTAACCTTACTGGGGGGAGGGGGGCTGTGCCCCCCAGGCCTCCCATTGTTATTGTAGCTTGATACGGTTGTTCAAATACATAGGCAACCTATAAATGCAGAACTTAAAAAACAATAAGGCTTAAATCATTCCATTTTTTTTAAGAAGAATAAATTGCCTCATTTTAAAAAGAAAAGAAAAGTAGTATCTTATGTTAAATATAATCTAGGAAGAAATTAAAACTCTTGACCCACTTCTTAGAATCCACGAGTCATTGTGTCAAGGTCCAAGATTTTGTATACATCTTAATATATAAATACCCCCGTAGCAGCAAACCTGCGTACTCAGCAAATTTCCAATGCATAAATATGCATATTTATGTATCTTAATGCCACATAAAGCCACATATCAAGTTTCATCAATATACTTTCATAAATAAACAATGTATGACATTTTAATTATTCTCCATAAGAATAACATGGCGGCTGAGTGTGCAGGTTTGCTGAAGCAAGGAACTCTAAAAATGGGGTTTTACACAAATATCAATATAACTCAAGTAGGTAAATTTTTTTTGTGCAAAAAATAATGAACCACAACCAGATGAAGCCATATACCAAATTTCATCAGTTTATGTTCATAAGTAAGCGAGATATACAATTTTTATTTTTTCCATAAGAATAATATTATCGTACTGTGTTTAGCACTTGCAATATCTCAGTAACCAATTGACGTAGAGCAATGATCAAAATACCAAATTGTTTGTTTTTTATGCTGAATTCAATGGTACAAATTATAATTTGATTTAAATAAAATGAGATGTGGAAACCCGAAAAAACCCATTTTTGGTGTACAAAACCCCCCGAAAACCCCCTTCGGATGGTGCGATTCATATGGTTTTCGAACTCGTTCAAATAAATGGTGCTTTACACATTTGTACTAAATTTCATTAAGATCAGACCTTTTTTACGAGAGTTATCGTGCTTACGGTCACTTATATATATAAATTTGAACGAATGGTGTTTTTGGCATCTGGGGACCTCAAAATAAAAAATTATCATAGTCTCGGGCTTAAGGCTTACCATGAGACCTACGGTAATAGCTTCTTCCCTATAGGGGAAATTCGCTAAAAGAAAAATTGTATATCTCGCTTATTTATGAACATAAACTGACACAATTTGGTATATGGCTTCATCTGGTTGTGGTTTATTGTTGATTCCACAAAAAACAATTTTTCACCAATGGTTCCTGTAGCAGCAAACCTAAGTACTTGGTCCCCATGTTATTATTATGGAAAATAATTCAAATGTTATATATCGCTTATTTATGAATGTATATGGATGAAACTTGGTATGTGGCTTCGCTAAGATGAATTCTTTCGATATTTGCAAAAAACCCATTATTTTGTGTTCCTTGTTGCAGCAAATCTGCGTACTAATCCCCAATATTATTTTTATGGAGAATAATTAATATTTTAAATATCGCTTGTTTGCTTGTTTGTGAATATATTTCTTATGAATCCTCTTAAGTCTTTTAATGTGTTATGTTATATATTAATTTTAAATTCGCTGAGTATGCGGGTTTACTGCGACAAGGGTATTTAGTTTTACTTTAACGGGGGGAAAACTTTATGTAATAACTAACATTCAGACGGTAAAATATTTTACAATCAACCTAATCATATAATCATTCTAATATCAAACAATTTCATTCGGTTTTTTATACATTTCGCTTATGAAAGTTGATCCACAGAGTTCCTTGGGTCATTTGCCCCTTAAACAGATTTGTTTAAGGTCACTACAGTTATTATAGCTCAATGTTCCTTTGATTCATTTTGGACATGACATGACCACACTGTATGTTATCTTCATTCAGTGGTTTTAGTTACTGCTCTTTTAGGAAACCACATGTTACTGCTCTTTTAGGAAACCACATGTTATTCCTATCCCCATATAATCTAATATGAGTAAGGTTTGTTTGCTTGCTTGCTTGTATGCAACTGAGATGCAACTCTGATCTCAAAAACGACTACAACGATTTCCTTCAAAAGTTGTAATTAACTAATTTATGTGTACTAATTACAACACATTGTCTAATAAGTTCTAGACAGGTCTAATCCCCAAAAAATTCAAATTATGTCAAACACCCCCGTCACAGCAAACCTGCATACTCAGGAATTTCCAATGAATATTTATGTCTTAAAAACACATAAGGCAGATCCAGGATTCAGAAGAAATATATCCACAAATAAGCGATGAATAAAATATTAATTATTCTCAATAAGAATAATGCTGGGGATGAGTATGCAGGTTTGCTGTAAAAAGGAACACAATAATGGGTTTTTATGCAAATATCAATAGAACTCATCTAGGTGAAGTCACATACTAAGTTTCATCCACGTACATTCATAAATGAGCAATATATAACATTTTAATTACTCTCCATAAGAATAACATCTGGACCAAGTACCTTGTTTGCTGCCATGGGAACCACAGGTGAAAAAAGTTGATTAGCAAACAACAATACCCACAACCAGATGAAGCCATATACCAAGTTTCATCAGTTTATATTCATAAAAAGCGAGTAATAAAATGTTCCTTTTCATATATAAGAATAACATTAGACAACGTACTGTGTTTAGCACTTTCAATATCTCAGTAACCAATTGACGTAGGGCAATGATCAAAAGACCAAATAATGTGTTTTTTTAAGCTGAATCCAATGGTGAAAACTAAAATTTGTCTTTTAAAAAAATTAAATGTGCAAATTTCTAAAAACCCATTTTAGTGGTCCAAAACCCCCCCAAAATACCCCTTCGGATAGATTGATCTGTCTGGTTTTCGAACTTAAGTCATAAAGTTTGCTTTAGACATGTATACCAAATTTCATCAAAATCGTACAATTCGTACGAGAGTTATCGTGCTCATTTGTCATTCATTCCTTTGTAATATATATGTAGACAGTAGAACCTCGCTAATTCGAATTTCAGGGGAAAGACAATATATTTTGAATCATGGGAAGTTTGAAATAAAGAGGGTTTGAATTATAGAGGTCATAATAAATAAAATTTGAATTATGGAGGTCCCTGTTTTAAGTGTAGAGAGATTGAATTATAGAGGTAAAAATAAAATTCAAACTATAGAGGTCCAAGTTTATTTTTTAAAAGCTAGACAGAATAGTGTAGTTCAAACACATCTCTTGGAAAAAATACTCAACAGGCGTGTTTTTTGTCCTGAATTCGAATTACAGAGGCTAACGGTAACGCAGTTCGAATTGTAGAGGTTGACTTCGAATTTTGGAGGTAACAGTTCGAATTACGGCAACAAAATTTTAATTGTAGAGGCTCGAGTATATACAAATTCAAATTTTAGAGGCTGCATTAAGCGTAAAAATCACTTTGAATTATCTGTATATTATTTTTCAAACTTTAGAGGTTTTCTGAGGGGATCAGACAAACATTACTAATTATAGAGGTTTTTGAATTATCGAGGTTCAAATTAGCGAGGTTCTACTGTAGTTTTGAACGAATGGCGTTTTTGGGGTCCGGGGACCTCAAAAGGAAAAGTTAACTTAGTCCCGGGCCTAGTTCTTACCATGTCGACTACGGTAATAGCTTCTACCCTATAGGGGAAATTAGCTAAAAACAAATTTGAAAATTTAAAAAATAAAATTGGTTTTATGGAGTTTCAAATCAAAACAAACGAATCATAACAGCTGTTTATGATAAATAAGTGAACTGTCAAAGTATATAGTGAACTCGCTTTGCTCGCTGGGGGCTCCGCCCCCAGACCCCCGCTTGGGGTCGCTCCAGTTGTTATTATTGGTCAATGACCCTTCAAGTATTTTTTACATAGTATACTATTTAGATTCATTATGGTTAAATCCACTCTAGATGTTTTCATTGTTCAATAGTTCTATAATTTGTTCATACTCTACCATGTGAAAGTTGCTTTGACAGTTTACTGGATATTTGTTTACAGCTGTTACGATTTCTTTTGTTTTTATTTGAAACTCCATAAGCCCAATGTTAAAATATCCAATTTTCAAGATCAAAATTAGTGGTTTTAAAATTAAAAATTGTATATTTTGGCAATTTTACCGGGAGTTTCAAGGTACAAGCTACCTGCTTGCTAAATATCACGTTTCTAGTTCGTCTGGAAATGGTCTAGAATTCATATGTCTGGTGTGTTACACATGGGGCTGTATATATATTAGACTATTATTGTAGTTTAAGTATTAACATGTGATTACCTCAAAGCAGTGACTAAAATAAACTAAAATCATAAAATGAAGATTACATTAGAATGGCAATGTCACATCCAAAATTAATCAAAGGGACATTGAGCTATAATAACAACTGCAGTGACCTTAAATATCTCCAGAAAAGAGACAAATGAGCTAAGAAAATCTACTCATAAGTTGCGGGATGTGATGAAATATTAAGTCATCTAAACAAACTGACAGACCTTCCCCGAGCAAAGCCCGGCCTTCGGGTACTACTTCAACAACAACATGAGTATTACTTTGAACATTAACTCACAGATTATAAACTGCTGTTATTTACTTTGTTTAGATTTTAAACTCTATAAGCCCAATGTTAATTTTTTTAACTTTTAAAATTAGTTTTTTCTAATTACCGTATTTGATTTGTCCTGGGGATGAGACCTGTCTAGAACATATTTTAAAGTAGTTTGATGTGTTTTCAGAGAAGTACAAGTATTAATGAAAAGGCTATGATTCAATGAAATGATCATTTTTCCAGTTTTTAATTTGTTTATAGGTTTGATTATACTGGTAGCCTATTTAAATTATAGACTTACTCATTTTTACGTTAGTTATTTTTACATTTAAAAACATGCTAGGGGGCCATACACATATATTACATAACTCACTTAAGGGGTGGTAGGGGGTATGGCGTAGCGTTATGTAGGGGAGGGGTTACGTAACTCACACATATCAACCCTAAGAGCTGGCGCACTCCCGTATCTATTATGTTATAAATCTTTTACGATTAAAAGCTAATCTAATTGATATCTTAATCAAGGTTACAGTTAGTTAGTTCCGTCATACTATTTTACTAACAGTAAAACCAAAAACGAGTTCGCACGCAGCACGCTGAGGTGAGGGATGTGAATTTCTATATAAAAAACTTTTAAAACTCAAAATCAGTGTAAACACAAACATTTATTCCAATTTTTATTGAAATCTGAAAATGTTGATTTTTTTGCCTGTTCTGATGCTCCTGGTTATATTTACCTGCAATGCTGGGAATACGATTTTGCACATTATAAGGTTAGGAGAGGATCCAGTCAGGCTTGAAAGTAGTGTGAGGTTGTTGGGGATGATAAAAGTACACCAACAAATGAATAACAGGCTTTTCTAATGCAAAACCCCCTTAAGACAACGTACTGTGTTTAGTCGATACACATTTACTTTAATAACTCCGTAAATATTTATGCTAGAATGACGAGAGAGGGCTTAAAACTTTCGCCTCATTAATTTCCATCTTTCTACATGCATTCAATTTACATCCGGGGCTTTTCTGACCATTTCTGGGCCCAAAAACTCAAAATTCAAAAGATTAATCGCCAAAAAAGGTGTTTAGAGTTTTCCGATTGTTTTGCCCAATGAACTTGTCCAACTAATTATAGAAAGAAACGTCCCTACCAAATTTGAAGTAAATCGGACAAAAAATGTGACCGCTAGAGTGCAAACATATATATATATATATATATATAACTTATATATAAACATATATATAAAATTTTGAACGACCCCCCAAAACGTGTTCAGGGGGTCACGTTAGGAACTTCTATGGTGGTCCTGGGCTTAAGTTTCACCGTGCGGGTCATGCTAATAGTTCACTTTCCATAGGAAATTCACTAATAAATACATAACGTATTTTGAGTAAGTTTGCTTTAAACCTATGTTTTTTGTTGTTTTAGTGCGTAAAATCATGACTTGATACAGTACTGCGCAGTACTACCCACATCTTTAGTTTTTGAAGTTGTTTTGTGTAAGCCACAAAACAAATCACTGCCTGCGGCAATGGTTTTTTATTAAAATGGAAACTACAGCAAGGGTATCATTGACAATTCAAATTCAAGATCTTTTAAGAGGGGGTACCAGTTAATCCATGTATATTTCTAAACCCATAAGAGCAATGATTCTTTCAAGTTCCATCCAGCCTCAATGGGTGGTCGGATGTTGTTGATTTATAGCCTTTTTCAGGAGGAAAAAAATAAAAAAGCGATTTCAGTGAGCAAAGTTTCAAATTTATATTTTATTTCTATTTTTCTATTGAATTTTAAAATGCAAATCGAAAATGTTGTCACTGAAATTGCTAGATAACCACCAGCACAACATTTCTTCTAAATTTTAAAAATATATATTCACAAATAACACAGGACGGATTTTGAAAGTATTGGCCTTATGGGGGAAGCAGTTAGAAATGCAAAAAGTTTAGAGACTTTTCCATTCTAAAACCGCCACATGCATGACCCAGAGGGGAGCGCAGAATTGGACACGTCAGAACGTGTTGCAGCGACGACTCCAAGCAGTCCTAAAGATTTGGTGGAGTGGTACATTCATGGAGTTCATACCCCTGCCGCCACCATTACTGTACTATTAGACCACGCCCTTTGACTAAGGTTGCTCCCTCCCCATCAGTGATGCCAACAGACATATAACAAAATTGTCGTATACTCATAAAATATGACCATTTTAAACCATAACCTTGCCATTATTTGGACGCTTTGAACATAATTTTACGTTCTTACGTAACTAATTAAGTAATTCAAAGAGTACATTTAAATTTTTTTCATGACCTTGTAAACTGAAAAGCATTGATTGAATAAAAGTTGAACATAACTTATTGAATTATAAATGAAAAGTAAACAATAACAGTTTTATGCAGGACTAAAAACTTATGTAGCGCGCTGCGGCGGTTGGGTTACATTAGGTTACTCTAATTGTAAGTCCATAACACATAATTTCTAAGGGACCCATAATTTTAAACTGTATGCTGGAAGTTAGCGGACCTGCTGTTAATATGTGCAGAGTGAGAACAAGAGAGTGGCTCGCTGGTTTAGTACTCTCAGCTGCAGGGTGGGGGGCTGTGACAATTCTCCTGCCAAACATTTCTACTGCGCGTAGTCGTCGCTGCGACAGTTTTTGACTGAGGGCTTTCGATTGTCTCACCTAGAGCATGACTTCCATTGTATTACATGTACTATAAGTGATAGCACTTAGTTAATTACACTTGAAAACAGGAATGAAGTCCAGCGAGAAATGTAGGCCTAAATGAAAAATCTACTTACAGGCTTAAAGTGCTCAACTGAATCGTTTTTATGTGAGATTTAATATTTAAGAATACATTTTTAACAAATTTGTTGTGCAATACAGTCACATATCACGATAGGCTATGGCAATATGATGTGTATCGCGTCACTTATACTGTATCATTTTAGATGCACCGTATAATTTGAATTTAACTTATATCCTCATATAAGGGACTTAAAAGACCCTTTATTTGAAGCGGTAAAGATAGCCTGGCTATAGTTTTCATTATAAAAAAAGCCTGAATTACTTTCTTTGAAAACTTTGTAAAACAAACTTGTTTTGATTAAAAGTCCAATACAGGTAAAGATCTTTAAGTTAAGAGTAGAATTTGTACAGTACAATATGCATACACCACCCATTCGGTGTTGATATGTCCATCCTTAAACTTTTATGAATATAAAAATTCAACTATATTATTATATTGTTAATAATATGATATATTTGGTATTAAAAATTTGGTTTATTATACAATACAAACAACTCCGAGATATGATAACGTTTGCAAGTACAACTTTTTTGGCTTGTCTACGGCAGTGGCATTTTGTATTTAACGTTGTTAGAAGACAACGGTCCAAACCCCTCAAAGTCTTGTGGGCAACATGGGAATCAAACCAGCGACTTCTTGTACCAAAGTCCAAGACGTTAACCGTTAGGCTAGCAAGGCACCCACCACCCTCACTTCGTTAATAAAATTTTACGTGAGTTTCAAACAGTTATTGTTCTAAAAACCAACAAATAACAATAAGGAAATCATAATGAGAATGATTTTAATAGTTTTTACCGTGGTAATACATGACAGACTCCTGGTGTCTTCCACCGACGCTGATACAAATAGAAGTACCAAACGCACGATTTAATACGAGCAACAACAACTACTGTATGAAGCGATTAGTTACTAAGCTTATTGCAGCTGCATTGCCGATCAAATATTGAGTTAAGGAGCAGAATGTGTCATCATAAAACAGCTTTTATAGCCTCAAAGTCATTCCATGCATAGCCTCATCAGGTAATATCAGAACAATGTAAGGTAAAGAGTTGGGCTTTAATAATGCATACCACCTTATTTCCAACTGTAATATTTTGGTATATGGCCAAACAACTATTCCTAATCAAACCTACCTAACCTAACCAAACAGCCAAAGTACGCTGCCAGTGACTTCATGTTATTGAATAAAAAAGAACTAAGTAAACAGTAAGCTGAAAAATAAAGGTTATTAGAACTGTTGGATCCTGTCGCCGCTTAGTTGCGGCCGAGTCATATGTACAGCGACGGCTCTTTTCCGAAGTCTTAAAGCAGCGTGCAAGCATTTTTATTTGGTATTTGCCAGGTCACATGCCTTCAACATAAATTATGATTGAATGTACCGGGATGCCCAGCAGAATACCTTCCATGAGGTATATTTAGTTTTGTGTTTAATTCTTGACAGTCACGTTATAGTACGGTACTTATTTTCTCAGCTGTTGGTTGTAAATTTCTTTAAAAATAGCCTTCTGCAACTGTTTGTATGTTTATTTTAATAACACGCCAAGTAGAAACTAATAAGAAGGCTTACAATTTAGCTAGTAGGGCCTAAGTCTGATATTGTGTAAAATAATTAATTAATTAAACTTAATGGACATACAAATCTTGACTACCTAATAATTAATGCAATAGGCCTAGCAGCTTGAAACCCAGGCCTCTGGAGGGACCGTAAGAAGCCAAACTCAGTAGGATCCAATAGTTTAAGCCTAACATACGATGTTTTTTTTATTATGTGCTCGAGTTGGGTAAGGTTTATAAGACAATGTGGTCTGGTGGATTTATTTTAGTATGTTTGGCCATTCCAAGTACAGTTTCACTCGGCAAACTTAAGTTTATCACAAAAAGCAAGTGGACATAAGTGACATGTTGTAACTCCCAAACATAAATATAAGCTAAGCCTATTATCAAATTCCCTCCTTATAGACTACCAATGTTGCACTTCCACAGACGCCCAGTGGAACAATCGAATGAAAATAATCTAAATACGTTAATGTTTTGATATCTTTATATAAATATATCGGATCAAATTGATACCCCTGACTTAATATAATCGTAATAATAGATTTTTTTATCATATTTCCCGGTAATTTAAATTTTATTTACATTATATTTTGTTTGGAAAATGGCACATAATTAAAATTAGGCCTACATAATTACTTAACCATAGTATTCTTTGTGGGAGTGTTTTAAACAATGAAGAAAATACTGTAGAGTTTTGAAAATCGTAGTTTAATTACAAAATCAATTAAATGTAGGATTTGTAACGACGATATCAGGTTGAAAATCAAGGAAGAAAATAAAATTTTGTTTCGATGTTGTAAAACGGTTAATAAATATAACGTTTCAGTTAGTGCTTTGTAAAATATTTTTGTTTAAGAGCAAAGTTTGGATTAACAAACGTATTAACAATCTCATGTACTGCTTTAGTGTTACCGTAACGTTATTGATTATGATTTTTTATTGAGAGAAACAAGTCATGGAGGCGGAGGCATTAAAACCAGCACTGAGACGTGTGATAAATTTACTTGTATTTAAGTTATTGCGAAATGTTAATAATAAATTAAAGTAGTTATTATTTGTACATACATCAATATTTTACATTGATTTTTTTTATCCGATTGTTCCACCAGGCGTCTGCGGAAGTGCAACCACTACCAAGGCCTATTTATGGTTAAAATAAATAAATTAACAGCAAGGCTAAAAGTAAAATATGATGTAAAATTGTTCAATTAGGGATGGTTGGCAAACAACAATAGCATTGGCCTAGGCCTACCTAAATTATGTTAGGGTTAAACTTAAATAGTCAAAGGATACTGTCTTCATATTATTGCCATTTAAACGTTGTGGACAGTATTTCAAGTTTATTAATAACATAAAACGTTAGTATATACTCACATCTTATGTTATAATCATCTTATGATATGGATTAAACTTAAGGCTAATATACAAAACCTGAAGTATTATTCACACAAACTATCAAACAAATTATAGCTTATGACACTGTACCCAAACTATCTGGAAAAAAACACAAATAAAAAGATGTACGGTATGGTTGTTTTTTAGTAGTGCGGTATAATGTTGGCATTCTCGCCGATGACACTTTTAACGCATTAAATCCAACTTAAACCACAGTCGTGTTTACATAATAGGTGTATGGAACTCGAAAGGAAACTAACTTACAGAAGGGCCATTTTGATTACCGGTATTGCTACAAAATTAATGAAATTATTATTATTGTTGAACTCAAAAGAACGCCACGTTTCGAATTCCTAACAGAAAGGTAATAGGTAGGTAGAGTCTGAGTCATTATAACAAATTAATTAAATAAACTGTTCATTCGTAACGTAACATATCTAACCTAAAAACAAACTTCAACCAAGAAAATGACAGCGACAGCTCAGCTGAGCTGATGTATATTTTGACAGTTCAACAACACGGTACAACAAAGCTCAAAATATGTACTGAAATAATGTTCAATGAAAAAACTGATAATTATTAAAATGTAATAATAAATCGCCAATTATAGTTTATTTAAAGCATTAAACCGTAAAAACGTTATCCTAAAAATTTCATGACAATCCATCAAACCATTAAAATGTAGATAGCGTCACACTACTTCGAATTCCAAACTGAGTATAAGTTTCGTTTTACTCAATCCAATTATCACAGAACAGAACCAAATGAAATAGAACATTTTTATGATTTTCCTGTGTAAATTTTTATGTGTTGCCTAAAAATGCGCTGAGCTACAGAATATTATAAGCTTGACCATACTTTAATTTTGTGTTTAAAAGGACACTATTAGTAATTAAGAGGAAATATACTGGGATAGTCTTCATACATATCACCTACAACTACCCCGATAATATAAACATAAGTTATAAGTTTCTGATCCTTATGTAATACATTGGTTTTTCAAGCCTTTCAACTTCGTACGGAGGTATATCCCCAGTGCTTGGGAAAGAAGATTGAGCTATTAATTTTGCAGACTCAAAGCTTGTGGCCAAATTTTTGCCCAAGGTTTAAGTTTACACTACGCAATATTTAAACTTTTTGAAATTTAAAATTAAGATTATAAGGAGGACAGAATCATATATAACAACATGTCATGAAACGGGTATTAATTGTCCCTGTAAACTGGTTTACTTTCGCTGGACCTCTAACAAACACCTTTCTATAATTTGAAAACTACCTCGGAATAATGTTTATATATTTTGGTATCCACACATCCTTTGCTCTCAACATTGCAACACGTTGACTCTAGATTAACGTCGGTACTATTACATCGAATGATCTGAGACATTGTGTTCCGACGTGATGGAATAACAACTTAAGCTGTCCAGAATAATTAATACTACTTTTTATTTGTTGCCTCCAAGAGTTTTGACTGATGCGATTACTTCTCGGGTTGAGATCTGTTAGGATATTGCCGTTTTAAGTGCTCTGTGTTCTGGATTCTATGTTTTTTTCTATTGAAAATGTAGTTTATGACAGCGTTAAAATGTACAGACGATAAATGTGTCTGAGAATTTTTATTAATAAAATTAATTGAAAAAATTTAAAAAAAACTGATTTTAGCAATAAAGTGACATGATTTAAGATAAACCCTATAAAGGTAGGCATGTAAATAATGACAATTAATAAGAGTTACAAATTATTTAACTTATTACATTTTTTGGTGATGCCTTATATATATAGAGTATCTATTAAATGATAACACCTGTCAATCAGGAGTCATATATAAAAAACTCTCTATTTTAAAGACAAAACGTATTTATAATTATTACATTATACCATTTAATACCATAATATGTTATTAATTACTCAAATATGTGGTAATGTAATTTGCATTTTGTTAATGTGTTATTGGAAACAAAACTATAAATCTTGATTTTAATTTACAATTTAAAAAAACAGGATTAATAAACAAAAAATAAATTCTCGAGTTTTAAAAGCTGACCTCAATTCTAGAAAGAAAAACAACCAGTTTATGTTTACTTTACCTATTAAATTTTATTAAAGATATCCTAACAAATGCAGGGCAATAATTGGTTTAAGCCTGTAACCTGGGAATAAACTTTTTACCAGATGCAAGTATTGGGGATCACTTCAAACACTGATCGTATTCATAGTGTCTTACCATTAAAATGTACTCTTATCGTCCATACCCATATAACTGCAAACTAATACTAGCATAAAACTTTAAAGAATTATTATTGCAGAGATTAATTAAAAGAAAACTATTTTTTATTGCATGTTGAATATGTGAGTCACATACACATTACATGATGGACTAGCAAGTGTAAAACGTGTTCAGGAGGTGGACAAGAAGAGCACTCTTTGTGTGGACGCAGAGCCATTGTATTTATTTCTCTAGTTTCTTTACGTAATACTCAGGCCTTACGTGAATTAGCTTATTGCTAAAAATGGCCCAGTTATTTCTAGTATATGTATTGTAATCATAAACTATCATAAAATAAATAAAAGAGTAAAACTCTTTTTAAAATACCGTTATAATAATAATAAACTAGTTTAAAGTAGGTTGTATTAAACAACCTGTTTACAAACATACCCAGGAATTTATTACATTTTCCAATTATTTAAACAATATTTTGCTATATTTCGGACTTATCTATGACTGAAATGTGTACCTTAATTTAAAACATCATAAAAGTTAATTACAAGGCCTAATTACAAAAGGTTCAAATTAAATTTTACATCTGCAAGGCAAAAGAGAATGGTACATTGTTATCTTTATGTGATACAGTGTTAGGGTTGGTAAATCGTGTGATTAGTCCCAATGGCCGTGAAAATCCATACACCGATATAATGGGTATAATGGATATAATGGGCTTTTTACATTACTTTATTAAATCAATGCACTTAGAAATCACCAGCTGCATTGTTAAATGTGGTATTGTTTAGTTCAATACGAGTTGCTAAAAGTGAAATTATTAAGAATGAGATATAGCTACTTTTATTAATATTGTCACGCTAATTAATTAGTTAAACAAATATTTAGTAAACAAATTTAGGAGATGAGTTTGTATAACACTAATACTGTTTTTAAGAAAATCTTGAAATTTCGAAGCGTTTAAATATTCGAAGCTATTTTTTAAGAAGCAAGCAGAGATATATCGCATTTCAAGCTTTGTGCAGGCCTTCCAGGCTTTGACATCTCTCCATTCTGCGGGGCTTTGTTCTTCGAGTATAACAAAACCACAATGTGCCTAATTCACGGCTCAAATATACTGCAACGAAGAGAGATTTTTTTGGGAAATTGTTTCGTGGGCTTAAGGCCACGCTCCCCCGTCGGTTATATAGGATTGATTCTCCTAAAGCGCAATGCTAACTAAACATCTATTTAGGACCCACATTTTGATTTCATTTTCAATCTGATTTATGTAATTTTTTGACTACTCAAAATAAGGTAAAGAGTGATTTTTGCCAGTAAAAATTCGTATAAGTGTTAGATTATCAGAAAAAATTGTCAAACTTAAAAAAAATAATTAATTTTTTATTAAATATTATAATTAATTTCCAAAATATCTTCCGCAATAATCACCCGCGATAAGAATATCTTTCAATTGACACCAAAATCAAAATTGTATCTCAAGAGATAAGCGAAAAATTGGGGTATGAACTTAACATTATTCTAATGGGCGATAAAAACAACATGGCCGACAGGGTAGCCGGCTCTTAAACAGTCATTCTTGTGTCACTTTGTAAGATAAAACATATCCCTTTATTATCATATCTTAACTATAGTTTGAAATGTTTTGTTTATAAATGACTGTTTCATAAATTAGATTAAAGGTTTATAGTAATCTTCTGTATTTTTGTCAGCATGACACATTTATTACGGTTTATTAAAAGAGTCACTGCGAAGAACTTCATTGACAGTGTATAAAATATAAGTAAATTAACGATTTAACAATCATAATTTTCAGGGCCCGGAATTATTACTTAAAGGGTCTGAAGTTGAACAATTTTAAAATTAATTAGAAGTGACATCATATAGATTAAGCAATGCACTTGATTATTTTGGACCCTTTTGAGTATTTTGTAATTATGCAAGTGCATCCAAACTGTCATGCCACTTAAAATGACCTGATAATTACAAAGTGTGGAGCTGCTCGTTTGTGAGTTTCGGTTGCCACAAGAGGATGTGAATCAGTAATGACACGATGAGTTCGTAAGTTGGCGGAAACAGGGGTAGTTTCCTCTGACAAAGGCGCTGAGCCTGATTTACATCCTCTTAATTGTCAGAGGTCCAAAAGTAAAACAAATTCAAACTACCCGTTTCCGACAACTTACGAAGTCATCATGTTTCAAATATATTAACGTGCAATTTGGAGGACATGCAACTCATTAGTTACAAAAAATATGATTTTATTATTGTAATAAAATTAATTATTTTAAGAATCTACTTAAACCTCCTTAGGAGCAGGTAATTTAAAACGTTGGTTTACATATAATCATCAAAATTGTTCTTTATAAAATAGAACACTTGTTTAGAGAAAGTGAATCCCATTTAGTATGCAGTTTGCACACTAATCAATTTTGATTTCATTGTAATTATTATGGATGTGTATTTGTTTTCGGATTATAACAAATTGTCGAGAACGAATTCAACCGAGATTAATTTCAAAAGATTTCGTTGGATATTTTTAAGCGAAATCATATCGAGTGGACATGTATTTAACATGATTGGTATGCAGGAATAAATTAAACATGACTGTCCTTGCCCAAAATAACCAGTAGTCATTAGTTTTAACTTAACCAAAAGCGAAAGGAATGACTTTTTGAAGGTATGATAAAACCAACAGTTATAGAGTTGATTAATAGGATCACAAGCACGTGATGGCTGGACCTGTGCCAGCGGTTGACTATGCTTGGCACCTGTTGTCAGTTATTATATTGTTGTGCAGTGTGTGAGAAGAGCCGAGGGTGGGTTCAACATGTTCCACGGAGCTACAGCAGGTAGGTCTATTGTTGTGCAGTGTGTGAGAAGAGCCGAGGGTGGGTTCAACATGTTCCACGGAGCTACAGCAGGAAGGTCTATTGTTGTGCAGTGTGTGAGAAGAGCCGAGGGTGGGTTCAACATGTTCCACGGAGCTACAGCAGGTAGGTCTATTGTTGTGCAGTGTGTGAGAAGAGCCGAGGGTGGGTTCAACATGTTCCACGGAGCTACAGCAGGTAGGTCGGAGCTACCTTTGTTTATATATAAATCCAACTCTCGAAATACCTTTTAAATAGTTTTCAATAAACCTTTCGAACTGAAATTTAAAAGAACAACTGCGAACGTTCATTTTCAACAACAGAAATATTTTCACTCCTCTCGAGTTTTTTATTATTTTGTTATTCAGACCACTATAACTTTACAGCAGTAACTGTCTTTTAAAAGAACTACTGGGACCTTAAATTGGTGCAATGTCCAATGTGAAATTATTTGTAGTAAGTTTTTGTTCCAAAATTACCAGATAAAAGCCAAATAGTTTGCTTTTGCCATTTTTTTTACTTACGATTGTTGTTTGGACACCAAACGAAAAAGTATAATATTATATAAATACCATTAGAGCGTGATTTATATTGATAAAATTTGTCTTATTATAGTAATACGTGTCATAAAATACTTCAATTATTATTGCATTTTTAAACCAGACCAAATGCGTTAACTTTGTTTTTGGTAAAATCATAGTTTATGTTGTTGAACGTGTTAGAGCAAATATGAGTAGTTTATTTTGCCCTTAATACGAGTGAATGATTAAAATACACCATTTTGCTTGATATTGCCTTAGTTAGAATTTCATCCTATGCCAATTTATGTACGATCGAGTGGACATGTATTTAACATGATTGGTATGCAGGGATAAATTAAACATGACCGTCCTCCCCCAAAATATCCAGTAGTCATTAGTTTTAGATTTAACAAAAGCGAAATGAAGGTATGATAAAACAAGCAGTTACAGAGTGTGTTAATAGGATCAGAAACACGTGATCAAAATAACACTTCTGTAGTTTCAATGATGTTTCTGTAATTTTAACAATTCTCTAGGCTGGACTTAAATATAGTTCAAGCATTTTAAAATAGTCTTACGATTCTTCAAAATAGTTAGTTAAGATTTTATTTAGTATTTGTTTATACAATTATATCTTGCAACCTCTATTAAACCCGAATAAACAATTGTTTAAATCAGGCAAATGTTTTGGTTAGTTTATATTTTCAATGACTATCAATATTTTATAGCAATATTTTATGACTATATTTTATTGACCTACAAAGAAAGGTTATCTTACCTTTTTCTCCGTCAAAGTGTTCGATCATGGTAATCCTTACTGGCTACCACGTGATTTCAAAACTTAGCTTCATCTTCAAGCCTCAAGAACGTATTCACTCATCGAAGGTCGTCATGATTTGAAAAAACCTACACACTACATAAAACATTTGCAAAAACATTTGTTTTGGCAAAACACTAATTAAAAAAAAACGAGTTCGCACGCAGCACGCTGACGTGAGGGAAGTGAATTTCCACATAACAACTTTTAAAACTCAAAATCAGTGTAAAAACATATATTTGTCCAATTTTTATTGAAATCTGCAATCTTCGATTTTTTGGCTGTTCTGATATTCCTGGTTTCATTTACTTGCAAAGCTGGGAATACAATTTTGCGCATTATAAGGTTAGTAGAAGGTCCAGACAGGCTTGAAAGTAGGCGTGAGGTTGCTGGGGATGATAAAAGTACTCTAACAAAGGAATAACAGGCTTTTTTAGTGTAAAACCCCCATAAGACAACGTACTGGGTTTAGTCGATACACATTTCCTTTAATAACTCGGTAAATATTTATGCTAGAATGATGAGAGAGGGCTTAAAACTTTCGCCTCTCTAATTCACATATTTTTACATGCATTGATGTTACATCTGGGGCTTTAATGACCCTTTTTGAGCCCAAAAACTCGAAATTTGAAAGATTAATCCCCAAAAAAGGGGTTTAGAGTTTTCCGATTGTTTTGCCCAACGAACTTGTCCAACTGATTACAGAAAGGAACATCCCTACCAAATCTTAAGTAAATCGGGCAAAAAATGCGACCGCTAGAGTGCATACACACACACACACACACACATATATATATATATAAAAAATTTTGAACGACCCCCCAAAACGTGTTCAGGGAGAACGTTAGGAACTTCTATGGTGGTCCCGGGCTTAAGTTTCACCGTGCGGGCATGCTAATAGTTCACTTTCCAAAGGAAATTCACTAACAATGCAGCACGGGCTCTAGTCGGGCTAGGCTGACATTGGATTTAACAATACATATATAGAATCACGAAGTGGTCGACTCGATCAAGAAGGTGCAAGGTTTGAATTATATTTAATTTATCTCGATAAATATAAAACACTTGTGTGCGTTCTTATTTGAAGTTATCGAAGAAAAAAACATATCTAAAAAATAAGTTGGGGTATATTTAAAAAAATAACGTGATTTTAAAATTTATATAACAACTTTAAACGTTTTTAACTGAAAACGTGCAATAAGTATTGTATTTTAGCCTGTCACAGCCCTTGGATGTAATTAAGTTATTTATACCACTCTTTGTAATTTTACTATTTTTAATTTTGTATATTAACCATCATAAATTTTCAAGAAATTGTAATAGGAGTAAACCTGACTGGTGAAGCATGTTTTAATATATTCTGAATAATACCGTAGGATTTCACCTGGAAAATCATTATAAAATTTACTACAACTGTAAAATAATTGTTCAGAGCTTTGTATTTTAAGTTTTAGAGCTTAGTAAATCTATTTTTGTGAGTACCTAGTGGTATAAATAAACTATAATAATAAATTATATATCGCTTCCAGAGTTCATATCGACTGAAGAACATTAGAAATGAAAATAACCTAGAAGAAACGCAGAATACCACAAATTTGGCATCACTTCAACCGCCAATATGTTAGTCTGAGTGCTGTTTAGAAGAGTCTCTGATTGTGGTGTAGTGTCTGCAAAACCGAACATAAACAAACTGTTTACTACTATTTTGGCATCATTTGTCTAATTTGTGTTTGCGTGTGTGGTAATACGTACAATCATCAAGCTTTATCATTCATTTTACCTGATTAATAACTCTACAGCAAGGATGCTGACGCAATACAGTAAATATTCTCAGTTGTCTCGGAACTAACAGACTATATACAATACTGTACATAAATATCTGATATTGTTTCCGATTTAATTCGCGGTTTAAGAAGGATATTTCCAAGAATACCTGATTCGCTAGGTTCTTTCAACATCAGGACAGGCAAATTTACAACGCTAACTTACAAGGCCTTCTAGATTTTACGTCTTGTAATTTTTACAATAACTGCGTTCTTTTGTCAATGCCCAGAACCCCAGAAATAATTTTCAAATAAAAATAGTCCTAACTTAATATTGGCGGACAAGCTAAAATTAAAAAGGTCTTAAAATAAAACAAAATGTATAGGAAATATAAACAATAAAAATGGAGCTTAAAGAACGTTTTAAGCCTTCAGAAAATAAATGCTAATGAGAAAACTATAAATTGATTTAAATGCTACATGTTTGACACACTTTATCAGCTATGGCAAGCATATCAGCTATTCCAAGCTATATGCATGGAAAATTTAACATTTATTGACTTTATCTCTTCTAAAAAAGTCCACTCAATCAGTAGAGTGGTTAGTAAATGTAAAATATAATGATAATTTGTTAAAAAAATAAATAAACTGTTTTCTAAATGAAAGCTACTTTAAGAAAGCGCTCAAGAAACTTTTCGCGTTTCTACCTACTTCTTCTATAAGGGCAATATTAACTTCTAAAGCCCGTTCCTCCTCAACGGATCATCCGATATTGATAATCTATAGCTCATTTTGAAGAGCGAAAAATACTTTGCGATTTCAGTGACAGGATTGATACAATTCGTCTTAAAGCACTCAGCAAAATATAAATAGATTTCAGCGAGCAAAATAAAATATCACAAATAATGATCATTAAAAGGAAATTAAAAAATAATCAATATTTAAGATTTTTTAATGGGTGAACTATTTTTAATATCGAAATTCTGCTCACTGAAATCGTAATGTATATTTTTGATCCTTAAAATGATCCACAGATAATCGATTGACGAGGGTCGGAATTCGAAAATTAACATTGGTCTAATGGGAGAAGCAGGGAGATGCAGGAGACTGGAGCCCCCTCTTAACAAAGAGTACAAACCAATAATTTTGTATAAACGTGATAAAACTTTATCGTGATAACGTGATAAAACTGGAGATAAAACTGATTACTTCTTAAAAATGTTATTTTTTAAAGAATTATTACTTAAAAAAAGATGTTTGAGAAAGCCAATAGCATGTTTTTAAACTGCAATTGATACATTTTTCATTACATAATTTGTTCAACCAACAACTTTAAGCAAAATCACAGAATAAACCTTGTATGGCCCTCTTGAGCCCAGAAACAAATCAATGTAAGTTATTTTCTTGATTGTCTATTTTTCTGTATAGTGATCAATCTTTGGGTTATAAATTAGTTATTTTTCCATATCTTTGCAGCATCCCTCTTTGTATAACTTGGTTTTGTGTTTCCTTGTGCTGCCTCAAATCTAGTTATGTATTCGTTTAGAAGCTCAAATATGCTATAAAATACCCCCGTCGCAGTAAACCTGTGTAATCAGCGAATTTACAATGCATGTATATGTTTCTCACTACCACACAAAACCATTCACCAAGTTTCATAAAAATACACGAATAAATAGGCGATATATAACATTTAATTTATTATTCATAAGAATAATATTGAAGGCTGAGTACGAAGGTTTGCTGCAACAAGAAAGATAATAAATGGTTTTTATGCAGTTATCAAAATAAGTTAACCAGGTGAAGCTACATACCAAGTTTGACTAATTTATGTTCATAATTAAGGGATATATAAAACTTTACTTATTCTCCATAATAATAATATTAGGGCTGAGTATGCAGGTTTGCTGCTACGGGAACAGTTGCCAAATAATTAATATTTTGTGCAAATATCAATATACCAGTACTAGGTGAAGCCGCATGCCAAGTTTCATCAATATACATTCATAAATAATCAAGATATCAAATTTTAATTATTGCCCATAAGGATAACATTGGACAACGTACGCGTTCAGCACTTTGAATATTTCTGCAACGGTTGGACGTAGAATCATAATTTGAACACAAAAATGATTGTTTGGTAGAGCTGAACTGATTGGTGAAAGCAAATGTGTAGTTTACAGTAAAATTAACTGAGGAAAAGCTAAAAACCTTTTTCCCATAACATTAACATGACAGATTTTATGACCACTTTTTTGGATTTTATCCGCAACCACTTAACCTAGGGTAATGATTCAAAATACTATTTTTTTTAAGCTCTATAACATAGCTATAACAAAAATTGAGTGGTTTTAGAATGTTGGGGTAAAAAATACAAAAAACTGATTTTGAACAATTTTAAACCCCCATAAAACTCCCCTTCCCATAGTCCGATCGATCTGGTTTTCGAACTTTAAGTCATAAATGTTACTCTTCACATTTGAGCCAAATTTCATCAAAATCGGGCTTTACTTTCAAAAGTTATGTGTAACGGAAACACACACATACATATATATTTTAACGAATAGTGTTTTTGGCATCTGGGGACCTCAAAAAAAGTTATCATGGCCCCGGGCTCTTACTCTTACCATGCCACCCACCTACGGTAATAGATTCTTCCCTATAGGTGAAATCCGCTAAAAGAGGTTGAGGTTGAGAACGGACAACGAATTTAAAACCGATAACGATAAGAGAGGCTGACATCGCAAGCTTTTTCCACACCAAGGAACAGTACACAGAAGTTTTCTTTTTATGTTAACTTGTTTATAAAACAGTGTTTGAAATGTTCGCATTGACATGAGTTTCTTGGATTGATGTGAATCCACTTTGAGCAGGATGAAACATATTACACAATTCTTATTGTGGAATCTATATTTTTTCCAAATATTTGTCTTAATAACGAATTATTAGGCCTCTAATTATTTACATCATTAGGGTTATTACCTCTGTCAATAAGAACGGTTCTAGCATTTTTAGCGAATTTCCTCTATAGGGAAGAAGCTATTACCGTAGGTCTCATGACATTATTCATGATTAGTTTTTGGAAAGTTTTCTTATGTAGGAACCCAATTAAATTATTTGTTATCTCTTAGGATGGTAATCTTTAGAAAGGTTTTGATGTAAGATTCAATTCTTTAACAACATTGCTACACACTGAGTATTATTTTCGTAAGAGTTTATTTTTCAAGTCAGAAATAAAATTGCAATCTGAAGCGGGACCTGGGTTAAGTTAAACCTCCCCGCTAAAAAAATTAATGTACTTGGATTATATATTTTTGGGATTTGCGACTTTAGAATAACATCTTGGCTTGGTGCTTGTGTCAACAAATACTAATGGTGTAGAAAATCAAAACAATTTATCTTACGTTTGATAACTTCCACAATATACACTAATGTTTTATTCCTACTCCCTTAGCTAAAATTATGGAGAAGTATTAGTTAAGACCTTTAAGGCTCTACGAATTTAGTGGTAAATTATCTTCTTAGAGGAACCTGTAAGTTAATTGATCAACCAAATGTTATAACATTTTAAAACCAAACAAGCTACTTCAAAGTAAACATGGTTGATTTTTATCTCTACAGAATTGCAGCTATCAATTTCGAACCAAATATGCTCATTCTTGGAAAGTAGCAGTACAAATGATATAATTTCAATAAATACTATATAAATGTGTTAAGATAAACGTAAACAATGTTTTAAAATTCTAACATCACTTGAGATCAATATTTATTAACATTTTGGTTTTAATGGTTAGAATGACTCGTAAATATCATGTTCAGAGAATAAAATATACATTTCAAATCTTTAATTTATTTACATTAAATATTAAAACCACCATCTACTAAATAAGAAATAACAAGTTTTTAACAACGAATAAAATGTTGATACTTACTGATTATGTTGATCCCAGCTGTACTTATTTGTATTTCATAAAGTAATAACCAAACAAACAAACTGATTCATTTATACTAGTTCGATGTAGCTTACGAACAGCTTCGTATATATTCGGCCACTTATGAGAAATTGCGAAGAATTCATGGTGTTCAGCCTTGTTTCATGAGAATCATGTTTGTTGCTCCAAAGGTCAAGATCAGAAGTGATAGATATATTTCATAACATATTTCTCCACAACTCTGACAAAAATATGGAGTCTGTCTGGATTGCCGATCGTTTAACTACGCAGTCTACCTGGAGATGAACACGTTTAGAGGCTGGCAATATGATTGAAATTCTGTAACCTGTCTGTTAAGAACTGTCTGTAAAGAAATTGTTCCTATCATGATCTACTCATGATCCTATCATGATCCTATCATGACCTATACATACATCTACAACGAAACCGTCTGCCAGCCCCGTATCAGTCTGCACAGTTTACCAACAGGTAGGATGATTCCTGTATAGTTGCAAAGTTTTTTAAACTGAGGATCTAGGACGTGATACATTTATAAGACAATCCCTTTACAATAAATTTATATATTGGGTATTGTAAAGTATATCTACTCTGTTGACCCGCCGTTCTCTAAACAGTGTAAACTGATATTGATCCGATAGCTATGAGATACGTGAAACAATAGAACAATATGTATCCGTGAGTCTAATGGTACAATAAACCGGTGACAGACAGTTTACAGAATGTTTGGCCACATCCCAGCACGTGCGTGGGGAGCCTCAGTTGTGCTGCCAGTTGCTAAACTGTGCGAGTCTGCCGCGGACCTGATACTACCACCTACGTGTTGTTTGTTAGCGAGTGATCGGCTATAGTTTGTTCATCGACATGTACTTGTGAAAGAAGACTACGGTTGGAAGATTACGTTACTGGAGAGGTCAATGAACACAGAAGGAGGTAATGCTTTGCCAAATTCACGTGGTAGAGCTTTTTGTTTATTTTATTATCATTAAATATCTCCAACATAGAGACAGCTATATAATGGGCCTATACTAATTTATGACCTATACAAATACATTTATATTACATGAAAGTATCATAAATCGTGTTCCTATGTGGCCTTTAACTCGAAACTTAGAAAAAACACGATTTAAATCAGTAGCGATACACATTAAATAATTGGAACAAAATTTTGGAAATATAATTGAAAACCGTAAACTTCAAACACTTTAGTTTAATAGGATATTAAAATTTATGTATTGCCCAATAGGGACACAAAATTAAATGAAAAAATCAGCCATTTAGCACGGACAAAATAGCAAAAGGATGGACATTAAACATAACTGAACTCTGATGGTTAGTTGGGTGGAGTACCAAATAATTTTCGAAATTGAAAATGTCTTGTTTGATTTTGGTGTATTACCTCGCTTTCTCCCAAGTTACAGCTCTAACGGTTCAGTAGTTTAGTTGGTATGCAATGGAACATCGGAATTAAAAGGTCCGCAAAGCAGAGTCCTGAATAGTATTTTGATCATGAGCAGGCGAATATCGGATGGAAGATGGTTAAAATAAGCATCTTGAATATACCAGTAGGGCGAAGCCACAAGGGATTTTCGTAACAGGAGTAGGTGTATGTTTAATTATTGGGTATTATTTATCTTCCTGCCAAATTTCAGCTCCTATAATTCAGTTATTGGTGTGTGCTTGTTAACATAGTTGATAACAAATGACAGCGGGATAGAGCCCTAAATAATATTGTTTATTAGGAGCTTATGTCTGCTTTGTTTGTGTTAGCTTTTTTCCTGCCAAACTCCAGCTCCAGTAGTAGGTGAGGGATGGTAAAAGCAACTTTAAATGCCAGTGGGAAGGAGCCCCTAGTGATTCTAGCTCAAAAAGTTCATTGGATACCGTACTGCTAAGTACCCGGTGGGGCGGAGTCCTAAGGTAAGTAGAGGAGAACTAGCAAAGAGGGGCCGTAATCGGCGCTTTTTTCCCATGTTATTCTTATGGGGAGCCGTTTTTGCACCGACGCCAGCTCCCGCCTTACACAAGTTTCCTTGTTAGCCTGTACTAATGTCCAACCCTTGCCTATATTAAATATATTTTCCCAATCCCCATCCCTCCTCTATATTTTTTAAAATTAATTTTCAAATTCAGGATAAAAAACTATCTTTAGTGTTAATGGTCCGATTTGTCTAAAACTTGGATATGTTATTGTCGTAGGCAAGTGTTTTAATAAATTACACTTACATTTCCCAAATTCACTATTACAGTCAAATTAAAAATTATTTTTGAAAAATACTATAGTGCCAATTGCCAACTTCTTTATTAAATGTCAGATTTGTCTGCAATTTGGATATGTTATTGTCCTAGGCAAGTGTTTTAATAAATTTCACTTACATATCCCAAATTCACTATTACGGTCAAATTAAAAAATATTTTTGAAAAATACTGCCAATTGCCAACTTCTTTATTTACTGTCCGATTTATTTAAAATTTGGATATGTTATTGTCCTAGGCAAGTGTTTTAATAAATTCCACTTACATATCCCAAATTCACTATTACAGTCAAATTAAAATATATTTTTGAAAAATACTGCCAATTGCCAACTTCTTTATTTACTGTCCGATTTGTTTAAAATTTGGATATGTTATTGTTGTAGGCTAGTGTATATGCACCATCCACATTTTACAAATTCAATATTGCGGTAAAATTTTAAAAAAATTTGGAAAAATACTGCCAATTGGCAACTTCTTTATTTATGGTCTGATTTATATTAAAATTTATATATGTCATTATTCTAGGCTAGTGTATATGTACACACCATCCACATTTGACAAATTAACTATAATGGTCAAATTAAAAAAATATTTTGAAAAATATACTAACAATTTCAAACTTCTTTATTTACTGTCTGATTTGATTTATTTTCGGATATGTTATAGCTCTTATATAGGTAACAAGACCACACTACCACACGTTCCATTACCCCCTACAATACAGTATTTTGTCTTTTTTGTTTGTTTATTTTGCTGTAATCCCAAAACTGACTTTGCTGTTTATTGTCCGATTTGCCTACACTTTGGATATTGTCCTAAGCATTTATTGTCTGATTTATTTTTGCATATGTTATAGCCCCCAACTATTATATCTAAAATTACAATATTATTTCCACCTATAATACAGTTGATGTGTTGTTTGTTTTGCCGCAACCTAAAAACTAACATTGGTATTTGTGTTTTTACAAAACTATATTTTGCGGTTGGATTAAAAAAAAATAAATGCAAGCTTATTATATTTGCCACAAGCTTATTATATACATCCAGCTGTTATATTTGCCACATTTCCAATATTGTTGTGACCCTCTCAACTACCTCTCATTGTAATATAATAAGTAATATATATCCACAAAATATTTATGGTCAGAACTGCCTAAATTTTGGATATGTTTTAAGCCAATGCGATAACAAAAAATAAATTTTTAAAACCCAAAACAACTAAACACAAAACACTAATCTTTCTTTGTGCTTGTTTGGAGTAGTCTTTATTTTATCCAACTTAATTTTAATTTTGTAGTTAAAATCAAACTTCCCACATTCTAGCTCCCTTTCCAGCCAGTGGTTGGAGACATAAAGGTTACGAATATTTTCAAACTGTACAATATATCTTTTTCTACCCCTATGTTGGACTTGTTTAATAGCGCTTATTAATAATTCCGCACCATATTCCAAATCCTCCAGTCTACTACATTCTTTAAATTTAACATTGCCTTTAATATCTTGCATCTCTATGTCTTCTTGTCCAACATCATCCCACTCATTGTTACGGAAACTTAGGTTTTCTATTTTTGGAAAGGAATTGCCATAAAATGTTGCGGTTCCGTTAGTGTTAAAGCTCGCAAGTGGCTCGTTGGTAGGTAGATAAATAATGTCCAAATCACCACTGTATGGCAACACGCTATAACCTTGCCTATTCTTATTTATCTCTATAAATACAGTTTTACAAACACCTTTAACATAGTATACACCCCTCCGTCCATCCTTTTCTGCCAACACTCCCACAAACTTGTTGTTTACTACAAACGCATACACTATATAATGTCCATAATGCTCTAGATCCTCCCAACGTCGCAGGAAGTAATCTTTTAATTTATCCTCTCTTTCCCTTCTTTCTTGTTCTTTAGCCAACTGTGCTTTGTATTCCTCTGCAACAATATTTTCCACATATTCCAATTTACGCTTATTACTGTCAATGTCTTCTAATTCCAATTTCCTCTTTTTGGAACAACTCTCTAAGAAAGGCTTGGAAAGTGGCTCTATTTCTTTAATAGTGTATGGGTACAGTTTATTGGTCCGGCTTCTTAAAACGTAGGGAGTAAGGTTAGGACTTTCCACTAAGCCTAATTCTTCTAAATTGATGTGTTTAGGTATAGTGGAGAAAGGTGTATTTGATTTTGTAAAACATGTGCCCCCAGATTTGATGTAACACTTATGCTTTACACTTATGGCATCAGGAAACTCCTCTATTACCTCTACATAGTTAGTTGGTAAACAGTTAAAGCTAAATGCAGATAGAGCATACTTTATTAACTTTTCCCTTTGTGTACTATCTTTTGGCAGTTTTAGTTGTACTCCAGTTATCTTCTTCGTATTACTATTACCCCAATATGCGTATTGTAATAAATCGTTAAACACTAAACAACAACTGTTTTGTAATTGATTGGCAACTTTCACCCACATCTTATGCAGAGGTACAGCATAGAATGGAGCATTTTGAAAGTACCGTTTGTTGTCTTCTATTAGACTTAAACAATCTCTTAAAGGTTCAAACCCTTTACCAAAACCTCTACAATAGTTATAGATTGTTGCCTCTAACCTTGTTATTCCATTCTCTCTAGCTAGTTTAGACGAGAACGTTTCTTTTAGTCTCGCATCTGGACAGTTTACAAAGTTTATTATATGGTTTCCTATACTTTTAATTACTCCAGGGCTTGTAATCTGGCATATAAATTTATTATATATTTTTACCCTGCTATTTACATTAAACCATGTTAAACAGTCTTTACTAACATTATCTACAATAACATTATATCCATTCTTGTACGCCCCTTGGTAGCAAAAGTTAAAGTTTTCTGCAAGATATTGGCACATTTCCTCTTTATTAAATATTCCAGCCAAATCTAGTGTTATATCGAAATCCATAAGATAGTACATTTCTTTTTCCAGATCTTGCAGTATCTTTGGAAGATCTTCCAACAAATCCTTAATTTTAACATTTGCAAGCTCTATTTTATAGGGAATTGCTATAGGATCATCATACTTTTGTTTAATTTGGTCAATATCTTTCTTTATTATTTGTAACACACCCTCGCTTTGGACCCCAGAGGACCTCTCCAAGGAGAATGGTAGTTTGGCCACAACACCATGTCGAGCTAAAGAGAACTTTTTAAATATTCCTCGTAAGTAGCTATTAAACGAGCCACATATTTCCTTCTTAACTTTAAATTTATTCCGAACGTCCCCATCACAATCCGTAACATTTGTCTAAATAGTAATGGATTGATTACACGCTGCTCTATGTGATTTGTCTTACTATTTGGCAATACACTTCCAACACATTTCCTGTCTAATATCTGGCCGGTTGTATCCAGCACAATTTACATTTATGTTTTACTTTACAACAACACAATGGGTGAGACGTCTATTCTGCTGCTTATACAACAGATGTACAGGTCTTGTAGAATGTGCGTATCTGTATTAAATACATATATTACTCTACTGCACAGGATAAGAATGTAGGGTTTAATAGTACAAAACCTAATACAAGGACTAAGAATAGAATTATAGAATTTCGACAATTTGGGTACTAATGCGGGATGGCACCGTTAGTTAATATGTTAATTATATTGAGACTATAAACTTATTTAGTCGAATTTGGAATTATATTAATAGTGGGTATTCCATATTTGCATATGGGTGTCCACGTACATGTTACACTTACCGCTCGCCTATGTTTATATACAATATCCATATATTTACAACACATATATATCTATAGTGTAATCTGTCCTGTTTACATGTTTCCGCTACTTTTTTTTGTATAAAAGAAATGTACTCTGTTAGCCATTTATTGGGAAATTGTATTAAACCTACTAACGAAAGATTCGGTATATGGTTTTTATTAGAAAATCTACGTAATAATAACCTTCTTACAGACATAGGTAATATAAACTATTGCGAGGGCGAACCAAAATTAAATAACTTAACATCTATAACGGATGCGTTTTGTGATAACATAATGTTAGTTAAGATAACCAATGTTACGGATTGTGATTGGGACGTTCGGAATAAATTTAAAGTTAAGAAGGAAATATGTGGCTCGTTTAATAGCTACTTACGAGGAATATTTAAAAAGTTCTCTTTAGCTCGACATGGTGTTGTGGCCAAACTACCATTCTCCTTGGAGAGGTCCTCTGGGGTCCAAAGCGAGGGTGTGTTACAAATAATAAAGAAAGATATTGACCAAATTAAACAAAAGTATGATGATCCTATAGCAATTCCCTATAAAATAGAGCTTGCAAATGTTAAAATTAAGGATTTGTTGGAAGATCTTCCAAAGATACTGCAAGATCTGGAAAAAGAAATGTACTATCTTATGGATTTCGATATAACACTAGATTTGGCTGGAATATTTAATAAAGAGGAAATGTGCCAATATCTTACAGAAAACTTTAACTTTTGCTACCAAGGGGCGTACAAGAATGGATATAATGTTATTGTAGATAATGTTAGTAAAGACTGTTTAACATGGTTTAATGTAAATAGCAGGGTAAAAATATATAATAAATTTATATGCCAGATTACAAGCCCTGGAGTAATTAAAAGTATAGGAAACCATATAATAAACTTTGTAAACTGTCCAGATGCGAGACTAAAAGAAACGTTCTCGTCTAAACTAGCTAGAGAGAATGGAATAACAAGGTTAGAGGCAACAATCTATAACTATTGTAGAGGTTTTGGTAAAGGGTTTGAACCTTTAAGAGATTGTTTAAGTCTAATAGAAGACAACAAACGGTACTTTCAAAATGCTCCATTCTATGCTGTACCTCTGCATAAGATGTGGGTGAAAGTTGCCAATCAATTACAAAACAGTTGTTGTTTAGTGTTTAACGATTTATTACAATACGCATATTGGGGTAATAGTAATACGAAGAAGATAACTGGAGTACAACTAAAACTGCCAAAAGATAGTACACAAAGGGAAAAGTTAATAAAGTATGCTCTATCTGCATTTAGCTTTAACTGTTTACCAACTAACTATGTAGAGGTAATAGAGGAGTTTCCTGATGCCATAAGTGTAAAGCATAAGTGTTACATCAAATCTGGGGGCACATGTTTTACAAAATCAAATACACCTTTCTCCACTATACCTAAACACATCAATTTAGAAGAATTAGGCTTAGTGGAAAGTCCTAACCTTACTCCCTACGTTTTAAGAAGCCGGACCAATAAACTGTACCCATACACTATTAAAGAAATAGAGCCACTTTCCAAGCCTTTCTTAGAGAGTTGTTCCAAAAAGAGGAAATTGGAATTAGAAGACATTGACAGTAATAAGCGTAAATTGGAATATGTGGAAAATACTGTTGCAGAGGAATACAAAGCACAGTTGGCTAAAGAACAAGAAAGAAGGGAAAGAGAGGATAAATTAAAAGATTACTTCCTGCGACGTTGGGAGGATCTAGAGCATTATGGACATTATATAGTGTATGCGTTTGTAGTAAACAACAAGTTTGTGGGAGTGTTGGCAGAAAAGGATGGACGGAGGGGTGTATACTATGTTAAAGGTGTTTGTAAAACTGTATTTATAGAGATAAATAAGAATAGGCAAGGTTATAGCGTGTTGCCATACAGTGGTGATTTGGACATTATTTATCTACCTACCAACGAGCCACTTGCGAGCTTTAACACTAACGGAACCGCAACATTTTATGGCAATTCCTTTCCAAAAATAGAAAACCTAAGTTTCCGTAACAATGAGTGGGATGATGTTGGACAAGAAGACATAGAGATGCAAGATATTAAAGGCAATGTTAAATTTAAAGAATGTAGTAGACTGGAGGATTTGGAATATGGTGCGGAATTATTAATAAGCGCTATTAAACAAGTCCAACATAGGGGTAGAAAAAGATATATTGTACAGTTTGAAAATATTCGTAACCTTTATGTCTCCAACCACTGGCTGGAAAGGGAGCTAGAATGTGGGAAGTTTGATTTTAACTACAAAATTAAAATTAAGTTGGATAAAATAAAGACTACTCCAAACAAGCACAAAGAAAGATTAGTGTTTTGTGTTTAGTTGTTTTGGGTTTTAAAAATTTATTTTTTGTTATCGCATTGGCTTAAAACATATCCAAAATTTAGGCAGTTCTGACCATAAATATTTTGTGGATATATATTACTTATTATATTACAATGAGAGGTAGTTGAGAGGGTCACAACAATATTGGAAATGTGGCAAATATAACAGCTGGATGTATATAATAAGCTTGTGGCAAATATAATAAGCTTGCATTTATTTTTTTTTAATCCAACCGCAAAATATAGTTTTGTAAAAACACAAATACCAATGTTAGTTTTTAGGTTGCGGCAAAACAAACAACACATCAACTGTATTATAGGTGGAAATAATATTGTAATTTTAGATATAATAGTTGGGGGCTATAACATATGCAAAAATAAATCAGACAATAAATGCTTAGGACAATATCCAAAGTGTAGGCAAATCGGACAATAAACAGCAAAGTCAGTTTTGGGATTACAGCAAAATAAACAAACAAAAAAGACAAAATACTGTATTGTAGGGGGTAATGGAACGTGTGGTAGTGTGGTCTTGTTACCTATATAAGAGCTATAACATATCCGAAAATAAATCAAATCAGACAGTAAATAAAGAAGTTTGAAATTGTTAGTATATTTTTCAAAATATTTTTTTAATTTGACCATTATAGTTAATTTGTCAAATGTGGATGGTGTGTACATATACACTAGCCTAGAATAATGACATATATAAATTTTAATATAAATCAGACCATAAATAAAGAAGTTGCCAATTGGCAGTATTTTTCCAAATTTTTTTAAAATTTAACCGCAATATTGAATTTGTAAAATGTGGATGGTGCATATACACTAGCCTACAACAATAACATATCCAAATTTTAAACAAATCGGACAGTAAATAAAGAAGTTGGCAATTGGCAGTATTTTTCAAAAATAATTTTTAATTTGACTGTAATAGTGAATTTGGGAAATGTAAGTGTAATTTATTAAAACACTTGCCTACGACAATAACATATCCAAGTTTTAAACAAATCGGACAGTAAATAAAGAAGTTGGCAATTGGCAGTATTTTTCAAAAATATTTTTTAATTTGACCGTAATAGTGAATTTGGGATATGTAAGTGGAATTTATTAAAACACTTGCCTAGGACAATAACATATCCAAATTTTAAATAAATCGGACAGTAAATAAAGAAGTTGGCAATTGGCAGTATTTTTCAAAAATATTTTTTAATTTGACCGTAATAGTGAATTTGGGATATGTAAGTGAAATTTATTAAAACACTTGCCTAGGACAATAACATATCCAAATTGCAGACAAATCGGACATTTAATAAAGAAGTTGGCAATTGGCACTATAGTATTTTTCAAAAATAATTTTTAATTTGACTGTAATAGTGAATTTGGGAAATGTAAGTGTAATTTATTAAAACACTTGCCTACGACAATAACATATCCAAGTTTTAAAGAAATCGGACCATAAACACTAAAGATAGTTTTTTAGCCTGAATTTGAAAATTAATTTTAAAAAAATATAGAGGAGGGATGGGGATTGGGAAAATATATTTAATATAGGCAAGGGTTGGACATTAGTACAGGCTAACAAGGAAACTTGTGTAAGGCGGGAGCTGGCGTCGGTGCAAAAACGGCTCCCCATAAGAATAACATTACGGTCCCTCTTTGCTAGTTCTCCTCTACTAAGGTAGGTTAGGACTTTGATTAATAGCTTGAAAACGGATTATCCTGAATAACCATGCAAAAGTTTCGTCGTAATCCGATAAATAGGTAAAAATACACATACAACGCATGCATACATTGGCTTTTATTAATTTAATTCTACTATTATAAATGTTCACTCAACGCTATAAATAAGCACTACAACAACTGTTATTTATGTAATCATACAACGCACTGAAACCGCATGTTCATAAGATTAACATTGAAACTTTAGAAACCAATGGTGCAGAAAAAAATGTGTTTTTATACAATTATTAATATAACTTAAACAGGTGAAGTTTACATACCAAGTTTTAATAATTCATGTTCATAATTAAGGGATATATAAAACATTACTTATTCTCCATAAGAGTAACATTAGGGCTGAGTATGCAGGTTTGCTGCTACAGGGAAAATCGGCAGAAAAGATTTTTAGTGCAATTATCAGTAGAAAAATACTAAGTGAAGCCAAATGCCAAGTTTCATAAATATACATTAATAAAGAATCAATATATCAAATTTTAATTATTCTCCATAAGGACAACGTACTGTGTTTAGCACTTTGAATATCTCTGCAACGGTTGGACGTAGAATCCCAATTTATATACAAAAGTTATTGTATTTTAGAGCTGAACTGATTGGTAGAAGCAAATGTGAAGTTTACAATAACATTAACTGAGGCAAAGCTAAAAACCTTTTTCCCATAAGATTAACATGGGAGATTTTATTAACACGTTTTTTGGATTTTCTCTGCAACCACTTAAGCTAGGTTAATGACTAAAAATACCATTTGTTTTTTTAAGCTCTATAAAATAGTCAAAACCAAAATTGAGTATTTTAAAAATTTTAGGGTAAAAAATGCATAAAACCGATTTTTTGAAAATTTTGAAACGTCCGTTCTGCATTTTTCCGTTCTTTGTCTATTATCGAGTACATCCACTGAAGCTTGGTACAGGGAAACTAGTGGTGTGATCGATTTACGTAAATGATGGATTGGGTAGAATCTTGGATAGTACGAATATTGTATAGAAATTGTTTTATTTTTTATATGATAAAACAAGGTAAAAAATGTTAGCTTGGGCATTTAATAATATAACTGTTCATCCAAAAAGAACTGGCACATTTCAACAATAATTTTCATTGAAAAAGGTTTTAGGTTATGGTAAAATTTATATATTTAAAGATAGAAAGACTCGAAAAGTTGTTAGTGGTACTCAAAAAATTGTATTAAGGCCACCATTTAAGGCTATACAGGCGTCAAACCGAAATGTAGCATATCGCCTAACATTTCTTTAGCATTGCATTGAGAATTTCTTTAAACGGTCCAGTATATTGTGAAATGTTAAAACTTTTTGCAGTTCTATGAATAGACGACATTGAAATTGAGGTAGGCCCAATTTTCTTCCAACAGGACGGTGCTCCACCGCATTTTCGCAACGATGTTTGATGTTTTAGATGACAAACTCCAAGATCGGTGGATTGGGAGGGCAGGATAGATACAATGGCCACCAAGGAGTCCAGACTCAACCCCAACGGATGTTGTTGTCCTACGTTACGAGTATTGTGTATTTGTGTATACAGAGAAAATGAGGAACCTGAACCAGCTTAGAGAGCGGATAAGAGATGCTATTGCAAGCATTACTCAAGAAATGCTTAGAAATGTTTGGTGAGAGGTCGAATTTCAATTTACCTCCAGCAGGCCATTAAAAGACTTATTGAGTACCACTAAAAACTAGAGTTTTCTATCCTTATAAATGTTACCATATAGTTGAAATGTTGTCAATAAAACTTTTTGTTAAAATGTGTCAGTTCTTTTTGGATGACCCTGTATTTGTTTTGAAATTTAATCATTCATGCTTTAAGGAAGTTCAATGACAGAGCTAAAATGTAAATATACAAACGATTAGCAAAAATCTAAACAAATAAAAACAAGTTTATCTTTACTGCAATAATGAAAAATAATATTCTTTACGCTAAAAATCCTAAGTTTTGCAGGTGAAAAATTAATTTACAGTATTTATACGGTAACTTTCAAACAACATTAATAAGATCACCGATATCACAAATAATAACATTTTCACATGTCTATTTGAAATATAAAGACTTACACCTTTTTCCTTCACGATTATTTGGATTCGTAAAACACACCTGAAAATCTATAGACATGTACATTCTCATAGATATACAAGTTATTTAGACTGACTGGATAGTTATTGATATAGTTCAATAGACAAAAAATTAGCTGACGACATAAACACATGTTCTGTTTATTTTTTGTAAAAAAGGGGAAAAAACATGTTTATCTACATTATTAGATGTGATTCATAGTGTATGTTAGGCATACATATCGCCTTAAATATATAAGTATAGAAGATATATAAAGTATAGTACAAGTTATTAATTTATTTGAAGTATCTATATCTACACTTATTTAACACGCTAGGGGTTTTATTGTGACTGGAACTCCTTCTACAGTTTTCAACTGATTTTGATATTTTTGGCGTCGTTGGATATATCTTTCTTTGAAGTTGTTTGTGATCAAATATCATAAAGAATGGACTTAAGGGAAGGGCCTTAGCTGTCCTTAAAGTTCGTGATTTGTCCATAAGACTGACATTGAGAAAGAATTGTTTTGAATTGTATGATCAAACAGCTGAATAGAGTAAACACATTTGATCAGCAAGAACACATGTTCACTACTGGAAATGTAACGCAATATGTTTATAATTTTGATAATGAAAGTTAGCAATAATCATACAGTGAGTTTATAATGTTTATCCCAGAGTGCAGCACATGAAATTTCATGTTAAATAGTAATAAATATACTACTACTCCGCTAAAAAAACAGCTTTGTTCTCTTAAGGTTGAATTATAAATTATTCTAAAAAATAACATTTAAATTTTTAATAATTTAAACAAATTTAATCAAACTTAGCACAGTGTAGGTGATTTTTAGGGAAGTATTACTATAGTTATTTTGTTAAAACAAATGGCACTAGCTGGTACCCGGTGCGACTTTGTTCACGTGACCTTCCTCAGTTACCGTTGATTTCGTTTATTTTCCCGCTGGTAAAACTATTGTTACCATGGAAAATAAAATTAAATCACTACCCCATGAGGTTAATTTTGAAAATTTTTAAGCATGCACACGTTGAATGCCAGTAGGGCTGAGCCCAAAAAGATTTTCAGTATGTTATATTCTCATGTACAATCTCTTCCTGCAACATTTTAGAATCAATAATAAATAACCTGAGCTAATCTGGTAGTTTTCAGAATATTTACCTACGTAAACCGCCTTTAGATGCCAACTGCAGCTTTTTCTTTCACGCTGAACATGTTTCGGACGAATTACCGTCCATCTTCAGTAGCGGTAGAAGAACTTAAAAAAGTCCATTTTTCCATGGTTGTCGATTTACACGCACACGCGCGACAAAGTATATTGTTACATATAAGTTACATTTATTTACAACACTAATTGCGACACGCACACAAAATGGATCCATACCGGTCAAACTTTGTAGGCCTACTGAACTAATGAAGCAGAGGGGGACAAGGACACGTCACCTAATCAGCTGATTGGCAGTTGTTCGCTCCAGGTTTCTTATCCAAACCATTTCACTTTTTCAGAAATATATAAAGAACACAATGCAGTAAATCAAAATAATCCCTCTTCAAAGGTGGCACAGCATTTAAAAGAAAGTAACGGCCACAAAATTAACTTTGATCAGTCCTTAACGGTATTAAAACATTGTAACCAAAAAATAAAGCTAAGGTGTGGGAGGAGTTATTCATTTATCAGAATGTATTAAGTAATGGGAAAGATAGCATGTTAAATAAGCGAGAGGATTATTCTGACATTATCACATGCCAGCTAATGGTTTAGATAAGAAACCTGGAGCGAACAACTGCCAATCAGCTGATTAGGTGACGTGTCCTTGACCCCCTCTGCTTCATTACTTGAGTAGGCCTTCAAAATTTGACTGGATGGATCCACTGTGTGTGCGTGTCGCAATTACTGTTGTAAATAAATGTGACTTATATGTAACAGTGTAATTTGTCGCGCGTGTGCGTGTAAATCGACAACCATGGAAAAATGGACTTTTTTAAATTCTTCTACCGCTACTGAAGATGAACTGTAATTCGTCCGACACATGTTCAGCGTGAAAGAAAAAGCTGCAGTTGGCTTCTAAAGGCGGTTTACATAAGTAGATATTTTGAAAAATAAAAGATTTTAGAATCATTCCAGAATTATCCATTTGTTACTAAAGATAACTTACGTATAAACTCCAGTTTGTTGGAGCCCTATAGAACTTTCGGAACGGGAGAATGACACGGTTAGAGTGTAATTTCTGGATCATCTGTTCTATAATTGGTTGCGAGAGTTAACATGAGAATAATAAAGGCCAGCGGGGTGGAGTCCTAAATCATATTTTTATCAGAAGTAGGCCTATGTCTGGTTTGAGTATATTAGCTTCCTTCCACCTGAAATTTAAATCCATAGGTCCAGTAGTAGGTGAGAGGTGATAAGCTTGGATTTAAAAGCAAGGGTGTGGAGCCCTATATGAGTTTTATAATAGAAGTAGCACAACATTTGATTCTAAAGAATGGTATATTTTCCAATCTTTAGTTTTATCGGTTCAGTAGATAGGTGTGCAATCGTTAACATAGAAATAATAAAAGTCTGCGGTGCGGAGCCCTAACCAGGATTTTGATGAGTTTTTTGATGGGGCCTATTCGGATTTGAGTTAATTAGCCATCTCTCTACCGAACCTCAGCCCTATCTGTCCAGTAGTAGGTGCGAAAAGGTAAACATACTTTAAATGCCATCAGTGGGGTGGGATCCCAAAGGATCTTTGGATTGAGGGAATGTCTACTTTGATTCTGGTGTATTATTTATTTCCCTACCAAATTTCAGCTTCATTGTTTCAGTCTGGTGTATAATGATTAACTTGGGTATACTAAAAGCCAGGGGGGCGAAGTCCTAAACTATAATATTACCAGAGGGAGACCTATATCTGCCTTGAGCTATCGGTTATCTTTCCACTGAATTTTAGCTTCCTCAGTCGAGTAGTAGGTGCAAGATGGTTGGAATAAGTATTCTGAATGTCAAGAGGGCAGAGCCCTTAAACAGTTGCGGAACAGGGAAATACAAATTATTTCGGACTACACAAGCCTAAGGAACAGAGGATTCGGGGAAGCCATCGATCACGAAAACATTTATTTTATATGGGTAGAATACAATAAATAAAAATAAATGATTCTTAATTCACAGGTTTTGGATTGTATGTTAGAATTAAGGGAATAAAATTAGATTATTAGAAAACCACCAAAGCCGAATTTTATCAGAATGTGTCAATTAGATGTAACAACTTGAGAATCAGAATGGAAGTTTTAGAAGACAATAAATTATCCCATCCTTATTTTCAGAGTGTCAATAAAATGTGAACCAAATTAGCATGCAATGAATTCTGTGCTAAATTGTATTACATCTTCCTTATTCATAATGGCATTTTACCCAAAATGTGTTAAAATGGTCAAAACCCAGAACTTAGAGAGTTGGTACATTTTAGACCTGAGAGTATTTCCAGCAAACAAAACAATTTTAGACCTGAGAGTATTTATAGAAAATTAAAGTAAATACCCCCGTTGCAGCAAACCTGCGTACTCAGCGAATTTACAATGCATATATATATATGTGACTCACTACAACATAGAGCTACTTACCAAGTTTCACAAAAATACATCCATAAATAAGTGATATATAGCATTTTATTTATTCTCCATAAGAATAACATTAGGGTTGAGGACGCAGGTTTGCTGCAACGAGGAAGATAAGTAATATTTTTTTGCAATTATCAATATAACTGAACCAGGTGAAGCTATATACCAAGTTTTATTAATTTAGGTTCATAATTAAAGGAGATATACAACTTTACTTATTCTCCATACGAATAACATGGGGCCCGAGTATGCAGGTTTGCTGCTACGGGGACTATAAAAAAAAACTTGTTTTTTGTGCTAATATCAATATACCACAACTAGTTGAAGCCACATATCAAGTTTCAACAATATACATTAAAAAATAATCGAGATATAGAATTTTATTTATTCTCCATAAGGATAACATTGGACAACTTACTGTGTTTAGCACTTTGAATATCTCTGCAACGGTTGGACGTAGAACAACGCTTAATACACCAAAATGTTTGTTTTGTTGAGCTAAACACATTAATAAACAGAAATGTGAAGTTTTTCAATAAAAATATCTGAGAAAAATCTAAAACCCTTTTTCCCATAAGATTAAGATGGGACACGTTTTTTTGGATTTTCTCCGCAACCACTTAACCTAGGTTAATGATTCAGAATACTAAATTATTTGTTTTTTTAAGCTCTATAAAATGGCTATAACCAAAATCGAGTGTTTTTAACATTTTGGGTCAATTTGCAAAAACTGATTTTTGGAAAATTGTAAACCCCTTATAAAACCCCCTTCCCATAGTGCGATCGATCTGGTTTTCGAACTTAAAGTCATAAATGCTACTCTCCACATTTGTGCCAAATTTCATCAAAATCAGGTGTTTCTTTCAAAGGTTTATCGCGGTAACGGACACACACACACACACACACACACACACACACACACACATATATATATACATATATATAAATTTGAACGAATAGTGTTTTTGGCATCTGGGGACCTCAAAACGAAAAGTTATCATGGTCTCGGGCTTAAGTCTTACCATGCCATCCTCGGTAATAGCTTCTTCCCTATAGGGGAAATTCGCTAAAAAATAAACAATGAGTTTAGGAAAAGAATGAGTTGTCATATACAGTAGAACCTCGATAACACGACTCTCAAGGGGATCTCTAAAATAGTCTTCTTATCGAGGTGCACTTGTAATTGAGGGTCGTGCTATCAAGGTGGTTTTCACAACAAGACGTGTTATCGAGGTCACCGACTTTTTGCTATACCAAGCAAATTTTTTATGAAACATTTCTTATAATTTGTCTTTTAAGTAGAAAATTACTGTATAAAACAAAGAATACATAAAAAAAACACACGTACAAGTAAAACAAAATTCTTTTTACTCTAATTTCAGTAGCAAAATTACAATTACAGTAATTAAAACAAGTATTAAAATTGATGGAAGAATAACAGGCCTAGTAAAGTTTATAATTAGGCTGCAATATTCATTTTACAAAATTCATGTTACCGTGAATTGTTCATTGTAGGCCTACTACTGTGATAAGTTTTCTTACTCAATATAATACTATGCAGAACTTATGGCAGTAAGAAAAAAAATCAACCGACTCAGTTCACAAAAGTATTGCGTTAATAAGCTCAAAATACAGTACCTTAACCTATTGTGAAATACTGATATGACCCTTGATAGACAAGGAAAGGCCGGAATGGGAAGGGGGTGGGAAGGGGTTTTCCTGTTGAGACCTGAGCCCAAGACGTTGTTTACTTCAAAACATCCGTTCTAACCGTGGGAACTATGCGTGAGAAAGGTTTAGTCGTGCTATAAAGGTTCCGTAACGCAAAACGGCGCGCTATTGAGGTTAGAATCGTGTAATAAAGGTTCACTTACCCAAAGAAGCGTGTTATTGAGGTGGGTGTCGTGCTATAGAGGTTCAGTTATTTGAAAAGACGCGCTATAGAGGTTTATTTATTAGTAATATGAAATTACAAAAAGACGTGCTATCGAGGTATTTATTTGAAAATGAGTCGTGTTATAGAGGTATTTATAACATTGAGCGTTATGGGAGATTGACGGGGATTAGAAAATCAGACTCATTATCGAGGTTTTTGTCTTATCGAGGGTCGTCGTAGCGAGGTTCTACTGTATTTGGAATAGATTTGGCACATTTATACACAATCGGAATTCCAAAAACCTGAGTTGCCACACGGACATCTATTTAATAGCCTGAGGCAAAAAGGATTGAATAAGCGATACACATGATAATATTCATAACATTAATGCTCATCACAGCAAAATGTTGCTCGATTTCGAGCAACGGGTTTCCTAGTTAAAATTGTTTTGCCATTGATCACTAAGTCATAGCACATGGGCCTCAAAACTCAGAGAGGCAGGTTTAATTACTGACTGAAAATCTAGTTTTGTTATATAATAAGGTTAAAGCCCTTCACCCTCGCTGACCATGTGACTAATTCTGTTACATTATCATGACATCTCTCAGGCATATGTTATTGGTGGTGCATTTATAAAAATATGTTTATAAAAAATATTTTTTTCCAAACAAAAACCATAACCTTTAAATCTTTGGCTGACTCTCTCTCTGATTGGTTTTCTCCCAATACTATTAAGGCTTACTAATAGTCTAATTTTATCAACATACTAATAGAATAATAGAAACCACCAGTTTCTAATTCCCCTTGAGGTACAGTTTTAGCTCCAATATTACAACATAGATGGCTGAAGGAGTTATAAAGAGAATGTCTGAGCCGCAGTAAGAGGCCTCCTACAGGCGGCGCGACGGATATTGAGTGTTTTCCAAATTTACCAGAAGGATCAACTTTCGCGCTATTCTATTTCTATGAGCTTTCAATAGTAAATAAAATACCGAGTGTACATATAGAATCACATGTTTGAGAGAGTGAAAAAATAGTATCTTATGTTGATTATATTTGTTTGATAAAAAGTGCTCTAGGTAATTTACTTTAGAGTTATTTACACATATTAAGAGCCGGCTACCCTGTCGGCCATATTGGTTTTATCGCCCATTAAAATAATGTTAAGTTCAGACCCCAATTTTTCGCTTATCTCTTGAGATAAAATTTTGATTTTGGTGTCAATTGAAAGATATACTTATCGCGGGTGATTATTGTGGAAGATGTTTTGAAAATGAATCATAATATTTAATAAAAAATGTGATTTTTTTTAAGCTTGACAGACCATTTTTTTCTGGTAATCTGTAACACTTATAAGAATTTTTACTAGCAAAAATCACTCTTTACTTTATTTTTATTAGTCAAAAAAATTACCTGAATCAGATTGAAAATAAAATAAAAATGTGGGTCCTAAATAGATGTTTAGATAGTATTGCGCTTATGGAGAAACAATCCAATATGACCGACGGGGGAGCGTGGCCTTAAGTACATAGTTATTAACACGTAACAAACGTGTGCAACATTTTAATCACAATCATACTATTTATAGTGCACTCATTTGTATATATTTTGTGCCTTGTTATTTTACAAGTGAATTAATACAACGACGATTGTCTGCCTAGATTAATTTGAATCACACGATTTATACAGAATATACTCTTATTTAGTGGTAAATCAGCTGAATATTGACTTCAAAGATCTCAAATAAGTATTGTAAACTTTGGATGAATTATTAATATATCAATAGTTACTCAAAGCTTAAAAAGCTCGTATGAGACAATACGGTTACCTGAACGATACCAAATTGCTTTATACCTGGTGGATTCGTTATATGTAGCTAATGTAATTTAATTAAGTAGGTTATCAACAATGTCATAGCGTGTCCCGTGTGCGAACATGCAATACTATTATTAAACTGACTACTGTACTGTTGTATGAAGGATTTATGAAGATTATTAGAGACTCATTCCTCCTTCGTTTTTGGAGAGTAACTGCCTTAGCTGACAAGCTTTCCACTAAATATGGATTATTCTACTGTAGCAGTTTGTTGTTTAACAGACTCAACGTTAGTGGGACAATTGCCGCAGATGTAACATTTTTGTAATATAACAATCCGGCTTGAACACAAACATTAAATATTTTAAAACTAGGTTCAATATCTTCGTTTATGGCAGCAAAAATCGGTTAACATCGGCTATTTCTAAAAAACTAATGAGTCTGATTGGTACAAGATTGTTATACGTTTCCTCTCGTAAAAAAATATACGTAGACCTCCTCTGGTCCTCCTAAATACAAAATTTATGTTCTTTAGACGAGAGAGACAACAATCGCTTTTATTTTCTAGATCATTGGTTGGGTTACACAAGTTTTATTTTAGATCAGTAATATGTTTTATCGTTTTTCAACCTGAACACGTCCTTACATATTACATTGTTTTAATAAATATACAATGTGTTTTAAACTAACACATTATCACTTACAATTACATTAAAAATAATATTAGATTGCATTTTTAACAATAGAAACTATTTACTTTAATCTATTTAAGAAAATAAGTGGTAATGGTTTAAATCTAAGGATTAAATGGAGGATAAGATAATGTTTAGGTTGTTAATTTTAGACTTTAAACATTCTAGTAAAGGGTAACTGTGACAAAATGCTTTTCAAAGAGTAAACACTGCTGAGTAGGTCAGGCTAAAACGAAACACGAGTGGTAAATAAATTGGGTTATGACAAGTATCAAAACGAGACGGCGCGCGGCGGCGCGTGACGGAAACTAAAGATAGCGCGGCGGCGTGTAGTTGTGACGTGGCCGTGACGTCATGAGTCACTACGGGCTGGAACTGGAAACTGCATCAGAGCATCAGAATCAGAGCTCGACAGTCGCGATGTTCACTTTACCTACTCTGAGTGTCGAGGAGGATCTGAGATATTTCTGGGGAGGCAAAATAAAATCATAGTGATAGTTAACTTGAGAGCCTTTTAACTTACTCGCAAGGAATTCAATCCTTTGGTTGTCAGATAACTTGGAAAAATAAATTAAAAACATCATAAAAAAATTTATTATTTCTTTAAGTATACCGATGTTATTTTTCATCTTTACAAGAATATTTGACATATTAATAAATATGTAATATATTGTAGGTAAAAAACATTGAATGTTAAAATATGACATCAGGTCATCAGGGCTTTTTTGTGTGAGGTTCTTTTTGGAAGGTAGTGGAGCTAAATCATTAAAGATTAAATAAAAAAAAGCTTTTAGGACTTCAAACAAGCCAGATTAAGTTCACAATAAACTGTATTTACAACCAAGTATTTTTTGTTACCGTAAATCCATCAGCAAACCAGCAACAAACCGTTTCGTAGTGCAAAACAGTAAACAGTAGCAAGATTCTCGCAACTTTTGCATCTTTTTCTTCAACCAAAATCAAAGTTAGAAACGGATGAATTTTTTGCAGTGGACAAAGATACAAAACGTACTAGCTACTGAGCCAAAACTTTTTATTTTAACTATGTTTTGTTTTACTATAACTTAATCCACATTCCCTAAACCGAGGTAGTCAAGTAAAAGGGCACATTAGTTAGTCCAAAAGAAATAGACAAACTGACTGGTATCGTGAAACTGTGTTTTTAAATATATTTTTTTAATTGCAGTGGTAATTATAGCGGTAAGAACTATATATGTATAGTTCCATGATTATACGTTGTGCAAAAATTAATTTGTTATTTTGAAATAGTTTTTATTTTAAATATTTATTTTAAGGTTTGTACTGCATCAGTGCTAGTTTATCTAAGACATCACGTTTATCTAGGAAGAGAGCACGTAAACGTTGTTTTCACACATTTCAAATAACCATGAAACAATATGCAACAACTATATGGTTGGTAATACAATAATTAAACGTTTTAGTCAGAACCTAAAGTGTTTGTTAAACTTGCTAACTACTTTGAGCAATTTTCTATTGCTCATCCTGTTTGCCAGTAGGTTTTGCCAAGAGGTATTTGATACGTCCGGTTACCACGCTGCCGCGCGGTAGGTGGCCATCAGAATGGGGTTGGGAAAATATAAAGCACAAGGTTATTTTTGTTTGAATTTCCTATTGGAACTCTATACTTCTTTATCTGTACAATCAACTTTATACAAAGTTTGAAAGCGATCATTATAAGTAGTATAGTTACTGTTTTGTAAATATACCAAGCCGCTTACCAAGTTTCACAAAAATACATCCATAATTAAGTGCCTATGTATATATAGCATTTTATTTATTCTCCATAAGAATAAAATTAAGGCTGAGTAAGCAGGTATGCTGCAATGAGGAAGATAAGAAATGTGTTTATTTACAATTATCAATAAACCTCAAACCAAGTGAAAATACACACCAAGTTGTATTAATTCAGGTTCATAAATATGGGAGATTTAAAACTTTGCTTATTCTCTATATGAATAACATGGGGGCCAAGGATGCAGGTTTGCTGCTACGGGGACAATCAACAAAAAACTTTGTATGTACAAATATTAATATTAGTTGAAGCCACATACCAAGATTCGTAAATATACATTCATAAATAATCGAGATATAAAATTTTGTTTTATTCCCCACAAGGTTAACATTGGACAACGTACTGTGTTTACCACTTTGACTATCTCCACAACGGTTGGACCATTGATTTTGAATACAGAATTGATGAACCGATTTGATGGCCCATCTGTAACCCGAAAAATACAACATGAAACTAGTGCTACACCATCTCAAAAGAGGCGCTGGCAACCAATGTTTCAATTTGCGGGATTATGATCCCGTTTCCCGGATTTTCGAACCCTCCAGGGATTAAAACGGGATGCGGGACAAAATCACCAATATTAACTTTCTCGTTGGTCCCGCATCACAAGTTATAATAATTACCTGTATTTAAGAATAACATCTCCTTCAGCCTTAGAAAGCACTAGATTTTCAAATTTCGTCATATTTTAGAGACTTTGTGGTGGTTTTCCATTTCGTATAACTTTAATATACTTCATGGAGGCCTAATATTGGGCAAGCACTATGTCTAAACACCACTTAGTAAATAGCAACAGTCATATGACCAGTTTTGATTACTTAAACCTGCCGGAAAATCAAAAACTTTAAATATCTTTAGATTTTACCGTTTCCTTAGTATAAGTAGTAATTAAATGAGGGTTCTGTGCCAATTGAAATTGTTGGACATTCACGTAACAACTTTATACTTGAGCTAGGAACATGAGATTTGGCATGCATCTGCTTTGCAACTTTTAACTCCAGATAAAATTCCCAAGCATTATTTATTTTGTTTAGTTTTAACTACCTCAAAAAATGCATAATGGTGGATAAAAACAATCAAAATGAAATGTTTAAACAGTTCTAGCGGCCAAATGGATTGTATTATACTTAAATATCTGCTGATTTGTCTGTTTTCTTAGTGTGAGTAGTCTTAAGGTGGTTCTGGGACAATTGATTGGACACCACTACAACATGAGGCCAAACAGCGACCTGGGGGCGAAGCCCCCCACAGGGGTCTGGAGGTGGAGCCCCCAGCGAGCGAGGTGATCTAATATATATACAGCCGCTTGTTTAACTCACTCACTGACTCAGGTATACGAATTCTAGATCACGTCTAGACAAGCTAGAAACCTGAAATTTGGAAGGCTGATAGCTTTTACCTTTTAACCCCCAGGAAAATTGCTAATACTGACCATTTTAACCACCTCAAACAAATTTTAAAAAATTCTTTAAAAAGACATATTTTAGATTTATAGTTTTTGAGCTCTAGCGGGCGAACAGAGTGTCCTATTGAAAAATAGATACCATCACGTCCCTCGGATTTTGCAGGATCTACAACTTTGTTCCTATGACATTTTGTCGTATCTCGTTTCCTTCACCCTTTCGTAGCGCTAGATTTTTCACATTTAGGCCTATTTTCGGGAATTGGTGGTGGTTTTTAATTTGTTATCACGCTAATATACTTTATGGAGGCCTGATATTGTTCCCGCAGTATGTCCACATCACGCTTAGTTAATAGCAGCAGTCATATGACCACTTTCGATTACTTTTGGAGTTTACCGTTTCCTTAGTATAAGTATGTAGGAAATGACGGTTCTGGGCCTACTGTTACTATTATAATGAACGGTACACCATTTATACTTGAGCTAGGATCGTGAGATTTTGCATGCATGTACCTTGCACCTTTTCATTCCTGGAACAATACCCAAATCCTACTATTTTTAGTTTTAACCATTGACTATAAATACTGAAGTCAAATTGACTATAAAAACCATATTATAGTCAATGGTTTTAACTATCTCAAAATAAAAAAAAAAACTAATCGCGAATAAAAAATAAAAATGTAGTATTTTATTTTTGCTCTAGCGGCCGAACAGATTGTCCTATCAAAAAACGGAGACCACCACGACACACGGATTTTAGACGATCTACAACTTTCTTCCTATGACCTTTTTCTGTATTTCGACCCCTTCACCCATAGATATCGCTAGATTTTTTTTCAATTTCAACTATATTTCAAGATTTATTCGTGGTTTTCAATGGTTTGTCGCTCTAATATACAAATTAGAGGCCTAATATTTGGCACACAGTATTCCTATATTACAATTAGTATTTAGCAGCAGTCATACGCCCAGATTATACCACTTAAACACCCAAAACAAATCAAAGACTTTGAACTTTTGTAAATTTATTTGTGTTTTTTTTGGTATATTTTTATGTAGCGCTCTGCCAAGGGTAAATGCCCTTATAGATAATGCTATATTTTGTCGCAGAAGGCTTGTAGTTGACCAATTTAAGCAATTTAATTTGTTAACTTTGTTTTTTTTACCACGTGTCACGAAATTTAAACGATCTACAACTTTGGTCCTATGACTTTTTGTCGTATCTCGTCTCCTTTACCCTTAGGCAGCGCTAAATATTTCAAATTTCTTTATATTTTACCGTTTTATTGGTATAAGTAGGTAGAAAATACCGGAGCTGGGGCAGTTGTTATTATTGGAACGAACATGACATCATTATTAAATTTTGTGTAGACATAGGATCTCGGATTATTAGCGTGTTTTAACCACGTGCCATAGATACTACGACAGGGACCTGGGGACGAAGCCCCCCACAGGGGCCTGGGGGCGGAGCCCCCAGCGAGCAAAGCGAGTATAAACATATACACTTAAAAGAGAGCAGCTCTTAAAATTACATAGAAAACTATTTGATTCTGTAATCTAGCGGTAAACAATTCAATGATCTCAGATTAGGGATGAAAAGGGATTTTTTAGGTGCTTTAAAGGTGATTTAAAGGGATAAAACGGGATTAAAAAAAAGAAAATCGGGTTGGTTATTTTTGTTTTGGACGCAGCTGATATAGTTGTCTGATTAGTGGACCAGTTGGTTCATTTTCCTGGCTTAAAAAATTAACCAGTCTTGGGATATCTATTCTGTATTCAGAATCAATGGTTGGACGTAGAACAAAAACTAAACGACCAAAGTTATTGTATTGTAGAGCTAAACTTATTGGTATAAAGAAATGTGAAGTTTTTAGTAAAATTATCTTGGGAAAATCTAAAAACCTTTTTCCCATAAGATTAACATGCGAGGATACGTTTTTTTACTTTTCTCCACAACCGCTTAACCGGTTAATGATTCAAAGTAATAAATTATTTTGTTTTTTAAGCTCTATGAAATGGTTATAACCAAAATTATGTGTTTTAGCGAATTTCCCCTATAGGGAAGAAGCTATTACCGTAGTCGGCATGGTAAGACCTAGGCCCGGGACCATGATAACTTTTCGTTTTGAGGTCCCCAGACCCCAAAAACACCATTCGTTCGAAACTGTATATATATATATATATATATATATATATATATATATATATATGTGTGTCCGTGGGTGCGATAACTCTCGTAAAAAAGGTCCGATTTTGATGAAACTTGGTACAAACGTGTAAAGCAGCATTTATGACTTTCAGTTCGAAAACCAGACGGATCAATCTATCGGAAGGGGTATTTTGGGGGGGTTTTGTACCCCAAAAATGGTTTTTTTGAGTTTTTACATCCAATTTTTGAAAAAGTGAAATTTTATTTTTACCATTAAAAAACCAGCTTAATCAGCTTAAAAAGACGCACAATTTGATGTTTTAATCATTGCTCTACGTCAATTGGTTACTGAGATATTGAAAGTGCTAAACACAGTACGTTGTCCAATGTTATTCTTATGGAGGATAACAAAAATTTTATATCTCGCTTATTTATCAACTTATCCTGACGAAACTTGGTATATTGCTTCATTTCATTGTGGTCTATTGATATTTGCACAAAACCCCATTTTTTGCCCGATAGTTCCCATAGCAGCAAACCTGCATACTCTGCCCCATGTTATTCTTATGGAGAATAATTAACGTGTTTTCTCCTTTAATTATGATCATAAATTAATAGAACTTGGTATGTGGCTTTACCTAGTTGAGTTATATTGATATTTGTATAAAAGCCCATTTTTAGTGTTCCTTATTTCAGCAAACCTGCATACTCAGCCGCAATGTTATTCTTATAGAGAATAATTAAAATGTAATAAATCGTTTATTTATGAATGTATATTGATGAAACTTTGCATGTGGCTTTATGTGGTATTAAGATAAATTAATATGCATTGGAAATTCGCTGAGTATGCAGATTTGCTTCTACGGGGGTATTTTAAATTTAATGTTACAAAATAAACATATTTTTGGAAAATGTGAACCACTTATAAAACCTCCTTCCCTTAGTCCGAACGATTTGGTTTTCGAACTTAAAGTCATAAATGTTACTCTCCACATTTGTGCCAAATTTAATCAAAATAGTTTGATCAAATTAAAATTAATCAAAATTTGTTCAAAATTTATCGACGTAAGGGACATAAACACTCACACATATACACACACATATATACACACATAAATATACACACACAATATACAGATAAATAAATTTGAACGAATGCTGTTTTTGGCATCTGGGGACCTCAAAACAAAATGTTATCATGGCCTCGGTTCCCCTATAGGGGGAATTTGCCAAAATGTAACTTTGAAAACTGGTTTGTGTTAATTTTGTAGGAAATTTGTTTATTTGCAGAGTTTTGTTACAAAATGTATACAATTTTGAATGTATCATAAGGGTAAGATTTTTCGCATACAAGCAAAAGTGCGATGCCATAGTATTAGATTCTATAGATCTGAAATTTATGTTTGCGTTACGACTCCGAAGAGCACGAATGTATTTCATAAGACTGAATATTAACAAACCGGAAATTCGAATAATAAGGTCGAAAATCCGAACCGCGTCAAAGCACTGAATAGCAAAATAGTTAATAGCAGCTAAGAAGGTTTTAAGATTCGTTGTCCTCGACCGAAATTAGGATGGTTTACACTCAGTCGAAATAATTTTGGATGGAGACTATGGAGACCGCCCAGTTAGGAATTGACACTATGAATTCGTCGTTGTAAGATATTTAATTTTCGGCCATTTATATTATTTGGTATAATGTAATACAATTACTGATATAAAGTAAACAGAATTAGAAAACTGTCACATATTTGATCTCTTTTAAAGAATTGGTTATAATCGTAGACCTATATATACATGAGGTTTTGGTTCAAAATACTGTATATTTAATCCGGAGGACGGTTTGCACTTTCTTATTTTATCCCGTCCTTGGGCTTAACATGTTTTTTTGGGCATGTTTTTGGGTTTTTTATGTGCTTCTATCATGGGTTTACCCCCACTCTTATCCACAGAATTTCGATGGCAACATATGTATCAACTTTCGTACTGATCATTCCTAGCACAACCAACTTACCTAATTCGTATGACAATGGTGGATACATATGGATACGTGTTATGTCAATTCATTGGTTTCTCCATAAGTAAAGTATTCTACAACGTACTGTGTTTACCAACGAATGTAAATTTATATTTAATCGAAAAAAATTACTGTAGACAAAACTTAAAAATAATAATTTATTTTATTCTCTCACTTTTTACATGGCGATGGACATAGTTTATTAAAGTTTTATTGTTTCTTAAACAATAATACAAATAATATGAAAAACTTCTGGAGGTACGGAAAAATTGTACCTGCATAGAAGGGGGTCATAAATAATGGGTCATTTGTGAGGTCTTGAGGTCTATACACTTCCGAACAGAGAGACAGACATTAACTCGAAAACCATATTTTTAGCTTCAGGGAGTATAAAAGAAAATATTTTACCTATGGTTCAACCTCAAAATTAATGACAGAAACTTGCCAAATACTTTGCATAGGGGAGGGGGAATTACGAATAACTAATATCATATAAAGTAATTCTGAAATCTGATAACTCATCTAATCTAGGTTATTACAACCAAGTAAAGACACCTTTTAATATTACCGGCCTTTAACGAAACTCTCATAAAAACCTGAGCACGTCTTATTTAGAATTTCAACCGCGTAGTCAATCGCAAGAGAAAGAATCCACTAATATCAAAATAGCCAAGGAGATTCGTAGACTAACAAATATTTGGACACTCTCCAACCTACTGCGTGTCAGTCTGCGTTGATTCTGATTGCGGTGCAATCCCACGGAACTAAATATTTATAAATTGATTGTTACGAGTTTGGCAACATCCAAGGAGTTTATACGTCAGATAGTACAATCAGTGTGTTAACAGACAACGTTTTTGGCAGCAACCATCACATAGGAAGCTACAGTTGTTCTGCGAGTTTCCAAACTATACACGGCTGTTTCTGACGTAGATCATGTTTGGTAAACATCAACGTTTGAATGGCAGTGTGTCATGGTTAAACCAATTGTTGGACAATTTACTCCAATCTTGCTAGACGATTTTTCATCCAGTTGTACGGCAAACCCTGGTCAACCGTGCGTATGTAGGGCCTAAGTATAGGAGGAATAAGCCTATTTATTGTACAAAGTTCAAGACGTGATTGGTCATGAACTACATATTTGACAAGTACGACTAAAGAGAATAAAAAAATAAATTCATACTTTATTAGGAGTATAACAAATTTTTTAACGTATAGACGAAATGCATGGAATTTAGTTGGGAAAGTTTTAAATTCCGCTATCTTTAAGAGGGATGAGTATCTAGTAAAAGATTTAGGGAGGAGCCTTAAAGTTGTTGACTGAGAGGACCTAAAGCACATCTTAAAAATCAAAATAGTAATGGGTTGTCGTATTTTAAAACAGCAAAATTTGATTTACCGTATCAAACATTTTAAAGAATACACTATGAACTTAACAATGTAAAGTTTATTAAACTGTAGTACCTGGGAGGTCAGTCTTTGCTCGGAGAAGGTCAGTCAGTTTGTTTTACATAGGCCCCGAGTAATTTTCTCGTGGAACCCTCCACGACCAGTAGATTTTCTTCCCACATTTTACTTTCTTCTGCATTTTAGGGTCCCTGTATCTATTATTATCCAATTTGTCTTAAATCTGTTCAGTCTATGTGCGATCATTCAATGACTATAGTCACTGTTCTCCAAAGACGATTATGTTAATACTGGAGACACCACTAATCAATGAAAAAGCATGCCACCATCGCTATTTTGTAAAGGGAATTAGTTGCTAAAATCGAACTAGTCAATAAATTAATTCAAACGAATCATGAATAACATTATTTGAAAACTAATAAATTTGTATGTTTACTGTTTATAGTTGTGTTTTAATGCAACATTTGGTTCGTAAATCAACTGAACAAAATAAACGTTATTCAATTTTCATTTATTTCAGTCAAGTGATTTCAATGAAAACGCATTGTTTTCTATGCTTTTGATCAGTAGTTTTATTAACGAATTTCCCCTATATGGAAGAAGCTATTACCGTAGGTCTCATGGTAAGACTTAAGTCCGAGACCATGATAACTTTTCATTTTGAGGTACCCAGATACCAAAAACACCATTCGTTCAAATTTATATATATATATATATATATATATGTGTGTGTGTGTGTGTGTGTGTGTCCGTAAGCACGATAACTCTCGTAAAAAATGTCCGATCTTAATGAAATTTGGTGCAAACGTGTAAAGTACCATTTATTTGAACGAGTTCGAAAACCAGACGAATCGCACCATCCAAAGAGGGGTTTTGGGAGGGTTTTGTACCACAAAAATGTTTTTTTTTTTGTTTCCACATGTAACTTTTATTAAAATCAAATTTGAATTTACACCATTGAATTTAGCATAAAAAACAAACAATTTGGTATCTTGATCATTGCTCTACGTCAATTGGTTACTGAGATATTGAAAGTGCTAAACACAATACGTTGTCTAATGTTATTCTTATGGAGAAAAAGAAAAATTGTATATCTCGCTTATTTATGAACATAAACTGACGAAATTTGGTGGCTTCATCTGGTTGTGGTTAATTGTTGTTTGCACAAAAAAATTTTCGCCTATGGTTCCCGTAGAAGCAAACCTAGGTACTCGGTCCCCATGTTATTCTTATAGAAAATAATTAAAATGTTATATATCGCTTATTTATGAATGTATATGGATGAAACTTGGTATGTGACTTCACTAAGATGAGTTCTATTGATATTTGCATAAAAACATATTATTTTGTGTTCCTTGTTGCAGCAAGCCTGCGTAGTCATCCCCTATGTTATTCTTAAGGAGAATAGTTATTATTTTAAACATCGCTTGTTTGTGAATACATTTCTTATGAATCTTGTTTAGTGGCTTAATGTGTTATGTTATAATTCATTGGAAATTCGCTGAGTATGCAGGTTTGCTGCGACGGGGGTATTTTGTTATCCACTTATGCTGCCCACATAAAACTGGAACAAAGTCAAAATACCGAAAGAATAGCCCCTGGATTACTCAAGGATTACTCTAAACTGGGAACAGTTAACTACATTATTTTGAAATAACAGGATAAACCGTAAACAACTATTCGTGCTGAAAAATCGTATGAAATAAATAAAAAGTTAGGATAAAGACAAAGTTTCGAATACAGCCTGCATACGGCCTGATAAATGATCGTAAACCGAAGACTGTCCCCCATAAAAATGTACTTGAAAATCTATTCAATGAAAATTCAAGAACGTTTTGGACTTTCATCCTTTCTTTCTTTTTTTATTTCCATACTTTATGTGCATTTGAAATTTGCTACGCAATTGTTATGTTATTAAAAGATAGTAAGATTATTATTATTATTATTTATATATTGTTTATTATTGTTAATAGAATCACAAAGAATAATCGAACAACCCATCACTGCAGCTGCAAAAACGAGACACCATCCTCAATAGTGTTCAAACTTACAAAATCATCGGCACGACTATTCAATGCAAATCGTTTAGTAGTACTGTCTCCAGTATTAACACAACTTTCTCGCTATTCTCAGAAAATCATATGTTAATATTATTTTAAGTAAATATCTGGTGGCGTCATTGAGTTGCTTCCAACCGAGAAATAAGCAAACAAGTAAACCTTACTCATGTTATAGTATAGATTAGATAAAAGCCTAGAACGTTAGTCCCAATAATACTTTTTTACTGTTATCTCAATGAATAATATATACTTTAGATATTAATAAATTTAAGTACATTTTAATGCTAACGTATAAAGTTGTAATGACAAATAATATCTGAATTAAAATATATATCAAAACCTGTCATTTTACTGTAAATATTTTATCAAGTGCCGTGGCTAAATTTAAACTTGGATTATTTTGCCATGAAGTAATCAAGATTAAAGAAAAAACATCAGATGCTTTGAGAGTTTTATTTCAATTTTGTGGCATGAGAAGCTGGTTGAAACATTTTATTTTTCGTAATTTGGATCAAAATTGTGCGGAATTACCACAAATCTGACTAACTAAAGCTACGTTTAAATTGTAAATATTACTTTAGTTACTGGACATCAATCACTATCAGGAGGTTACTGTTAATAATAATCCGTTATGGAAAGCTTGGAAGTTCGAAAACAAATTCAATTACCATAGCAGAATATGTCGTTCCCTTACTGTTATTTTGACTCTAGAGGTTTGTCTTATACATATTTCTTCAAATTTTCAATTGTTTGCATATCAGACAAAACAGTTCATTACTCAGGAATCTAAGTAAATTTGATTATTAATATGCTATTTTAAAACACGGATTCAGCTTGGCGCGGAATGCCGTCTCCGATGATTCACGGACACTTAGTACACTCGGAACTCTTAAACAAATATCTCGCTCACTTTATATCTGTCGAGTGTTGCTTATGAAACTAGAAATAACGTACAGATCAAACAACCGTGATTTACTGATGGTAGAAATATTAATGTATTTATTTAATGTAATGTTTATTATTGCATCCGTAATTGGCAAGAAATGAATTTTTTGATTATTTAAGACACACTATCTGACCAAGATGTGTCTTAAATATATTTATAAGTGATAACTGGGTTTAGATTAAAAATATCTAAAATAATTAATAACTTAGGTTGTTCCAACCATAAAAAACTTTTGAAATTAACAATTTTTCAGAATTCTCCATTACCTAATGTTTGGATGGTAATTTGTATGTAAACTTAAGTTATTGTTAATTTATAACAGAAATCCCCTTTATAGTTCAATTAGTTATGGAAAACTAACATAGAAATAGTTTGCGACGACGTTGGATGCTGCCGAACAATAAAACAATAAACTCGCCATACATAACGTTCTGTCGTTAACTGAGGTTAGCCTGACTCTACACGTCAAAACTGTTCTGAGTTATTATTAGCGGTTAACCCTACGGCAAATACTCTGACACACACACAGCTTCAACTGAACGGCTACACTAAACGCAAGTTCATCGCTCCGTATAATAAAACTATTCTGGGTTTCTGGCTGGATCCTCATCCAACAATGACCCAGAGACAGTTGCTAACACACAGATGCTGTGTGGGCAGCTACACACAATGCGAACGTGTGCCGACCCACGCTATTTAGGCAAGGGGGATGTGATGATTTATCGTGTGATTAAGTTTCAGGCAAAAATATATGATCAGTTTAAAGGCAGCAAAAAAAGTTGCTATTAATCGAATTTACTCGTATTCTACTTATAATATTATAAATTTGAAAGTTTAAACAGATGGATGGATGCATGGTTGTTAGCGAGGACTCCGTCACACTAAAACTATTCGATAGAACACGCTAAAACCTTTTATGTATATAGCTTACATACATACAAGCTCAATGCCACTTCCATCTCACCAATATGTCATCTCACCAATACATCTTCGCCCCACAATCTACTTTATTTACAATAAAAACCTTAAGGATCAATAGTTTGAAAAGTTTTAAAGTAAAATTTATGTTGTTTCCAGCTGTTATTATCACCAGCTATAATTTATATATTCTGAATTTTGTCATTGAATTGTTGGAAGAATAAAGGTTGCACTACCCGTTTATTTAATCCACTTACGGCAGACATTGCCACTGAGGCCTTTAATATTCCTACGTTAACCTTACCAACTAAACCAATAGAACTGAAATACAGTAGGAAGATTACTACACCAGAATACAAAATAGGCCTACTCCCGCACCAAATATATGTTGGATGTCCGCCCTACTTGCATGCTACTGTTTATGTTCATCACCGACCAAACTGGTTAGCTTATTATGTACCTAAGGCAATGTCTACATCCGAGTCAAAAATCCTCTGAGGCTCCACCCCACTAGCTTTAACATTTCCTAGTTTAACAATACTACAGGTATTCACGGTTTGTAATGGTAAAAATTCCCGCATCAATCTACAAGCCAGATTGAGTTGAAACGTGGCAGGCACATAGCTGATAACAAATAACTGATGACTTTGAAATTAATTTCCAGAGGAACGAACAAAATTATGTTAACACATATTGACCTAAGTTATTTTACAATAATGACTATTCATAAAAACACTTACATTAAGTCAACATCTGTGAAAAACGCTTATAGCAGTTTTACATACTCATTTATATTTTACATGTTTACACTCTGGAGGTGTAGGTAAGTAGAAACTGAACAAACAGAATTCCCAAGCAGCAACCTCCAGTAGCCTCCATCAGGTAAGGGAGGATATCGATTTTTTCTGCTTTTGTTTTCACAAACAGATTATTTAATATTTAAAGTGCTCCGAACATCTAGCTCTCATGAATATAAATGATGTGTGTGTAAAAGTTTCCTCTTACAACTTAGTGAAACAATAATAAAACTACTAGTAATAGTTAAAACTGTTATCAATTAATTTATAGTTTGAAATGTAAATATTGGAAAATATTTCCTATTTTATAGGCTTTTCATTAAAACAAATACTGTTAAAAAAGTACTTAAAGGGGCTAAAGCTAAAAAAACAGATAAAAGAGAATGAAAATGCGTTTTAAGAGGAGTAACTCTTAAGAGCTGTTAGTTCCACTGAATGAAAAATCAAAAACCTTCTGTTTCAGCATCATTTAAGTGTGACAAGGATTAATCTCCCAAGAGTCGTTACGACTAAGAAAACGATAAAAACTAGCTTTTCTTGATTTCTTGGTGTTGTGGACCATTCCAAGGAAAGATATATAAATTTTGGAAAAATGTTGAGCTGAAATTGTGATTGATAGGACATTAAACCAATATATTGTGTTGTTAAATATGTTATGCTTCGGTACAGTATCCTCGGTTGTCATTCTATACACCCATTAAAGATTAAATAATTGATATATTCCGATATAGTTCAAAACCCTATGAATACATTCACTCCTTATGTTCAATATATGTTACAGTCAACTCTTAAAGTTAATTTATTCATCCACACAAAATCAACTTTAGACAAATTTTACATAAATATTTAATCGTGTGTATATCAAAATGTAACTTTCAAAAACATTGATATTAAAGTTTTTAAGTTGTACTTTAAATAATTAAGTATTTATTAGTGTTTTTTAAATTATCAAATTGTGTTTTAAAACTGAAATATCAGTCCTTCAAAATTGCCAAACAAAATTTCTTTTATTTGTAGATTTAGTATATAACTTTTTTGCCAATTGTTTTACTCCCAAATCAATATAAACATGTTGTAGTACATTCAATTCCCTACGTAGAAATATATAACATGTCGTACACAGACTACAAAGAAATATAAATATATAGTGTAACTCACCACTAGGCCTACCAGATAAATAATCTAATTAGCCTATGTCACATCATCAGGAAAGTCGTTCACCTCAATATAACTGCCTATATCACCCTCTAAATTGTCATCAATGACACTAATACTTTCTTCAAGAGCACCCCGAATGTCACCACAATCCATTTTTGCGTAAATTCGGCTAAATAAATAACTAAAACACTCTTACACAACTGACAGCGGTCAAACAATAACATAGCGCGCCATTTTGGACTGGGACTTGACATTGCATATTACAGATGTCATGTCATATTGTCAACAAAGACACAACACATTGAGACAGATATACGAATAAAGCCTGAAATCTGCTATTTACAGTGATACCAAATACAATACAGTTTGGAGCGAGCCAAACAAACTGGGTGGGCAAATTATGGTATTCTCGGGAACGCGATAATGACGTAACGACAAGATGAAACGGAACGACCAGAACCACCCAATCATCAACCGATTGTTTGTTTTATCGAATGAACTTTCAATTACGATTGTTTTTGTTTTGTGGTGGAAAAGCATAAATGGTGGTTCGATTAAAATTCAAGCAGATATAAATTAAAACAAACAACTAGGTTGCAGTTCACGACAAAATTGTAGTAACCTAACCTAACCTAACTCCGCAGAGCGCTGTATGGTGGCTGTTCGTTGTGCAACATAATTACAAATAAAGGGATTAGTAGGTCTATAAATAAATAAAAGTCAAACCTAAAAAAGTTAACAACAAAAGCGAGATTTAACCCCGAACAAATTAAAGTAATCTTTAAAATCATTTCAGATTTCAAAAAGTAAACATCAAAAGTGAAGATTGAACACGGGACCGCACGATTGTGAATCTGACGCCATATCCACTGGGCTACCGAGGCCTGCCGTATTAGCCGAAAGTTACAATACATAAGGCAGTGAGCAACGATTCATTCGATAAAACAAACAATCGGTTGATGATTCGGTGGTTCTGATCGTTCCGTTTCATCTTGTCGTGACGTCATTATCGCCTTCCCGAGAAGACCATATTTCGCTCACCAACAAACTGACTGTGACTGAGACTGACTGACTGAGTAAACAGCTGTGCAGTTGCAGAGTAGGCAAAAATGTGACGTAATGAAAGAATTCCTTGGTGATGAAATAAAAAAACAAACAGTGCTGCCAACGGCAAAACTAAATTACTCTACATTTTTTCCTCTTCAAAATAACATATTATTTGACTAGTAACTATAACATACACTACATATAAACGCGATTTTCTGATCCGACCAATTTCGTCGGATAGGTCATTATACAAAAATCCAAAAGCACCTGTTTTTAGAAAATTATATAACCTGTCCAATCAATATTTCATTCCAACCAATACTAACATAAAGCGCTACTCTTTAGCTGTGCATTGGTACCAACCGCATCTTCCTGCTAGAAAAATTACCCGATCTGGGTAATTTCAAAAATATCGTGTTCTGCCATTGTCAGAGCGTCGGCTGCAGCAATTGCGTTGCGCCAAAACTTCATTCGATTTCTTATCGTCGTAGCATTGTTATACAGCTTTTACACGGTTCATTTATGTAATAAATTGGAAGTTCAGAATGTGATCTTTCGAATGATACATATATTGATCACTTTTGAGTTTATTGTTATTGTTTTATTAACGTTACAACATTTTCAGTAAAATCCGACCAATTTGGTTGCTGTCCACAACAGGTGACATAAAAATCCGACCAAATTGGTCGGAGGGCCACTGCTACGGTTAAAGCTCTTCACTAGGTCTATGTTGGAATATTTCCCCAGCTAATACGTTGTATTATCACCAGAAATAGTCGTACATAAGTAATATTGACAATTTTTGAAAGATTTTACAACCAGTTGTTCCATAAATACAGTTAATACAAATAAGCAAGGTCTCTGTGTATTCCCAGTTCATGCTGGTGGGCCGGTCATAAAACAACCGTCAGTTGGTTAGCTGTAAATATCACAGTTTACTACCTCACACGGTTTGTCTGCTCTACTATCCACAGTACTTAAGACTATAACAAGATCCCTATGGTGCGGTGCAGTATATCATTTATGGAACTAACCAATAAACTGGTTTGTCTCACATCTATTCTATGGTATCTAACTTTAATATAGTCTAGCGAAATTTATTGACTCATTGTATGAAGCTCTCCATGAACTTCTAATGAAATAAATTCTACAGATAATATTTGTCAATTCTGAGAAGCATCCTCCATCTCTTAAAAATAAATGTAATTTTAAGCCGAAAAATTTTGAAACACTTTTTTGAGCTTGTATAATTAATAGAAGAGCAATTTTCATGATATAAATAATGATATACTGTAATAACCAGGTGTGCGCTCATTCCTTGGGTATAAGGATAGTCGAATGCACATTAACAAGTTGTTACCAATTATGCACGGTAATGCAATTGAAACCACTTCACAGTTGTTATCTTAGTAGCGGTATTTTCTTAACTCGCAACTTCATCTGTCGTAAATTTTTTTTAGAGAGTAAAGCGTAATAGAGTATTTAGACGTTATGAAGTGGATTATGAAGATTTTTTTACATTGCATACCGTAATAATTTTATTAAATAATAAATACGCACACAATCGTAAAGTATTATTATGATTTTTCTCTTACTTTGTGTGTTTAAATGTACATAAATCAGTTTGTATCTATTATTACATTAGTATTTATTAATTAAAGGTACTCGTTGTTATGCAAGGTTAAGTTACTCTATTGTTAACGCGCATACTTTAATTTAATTTGAACGATACTGGAATGGTTTTCAATCGTCAATCTATTAATAGTGAGATATATCTTTCCGATAACGAACGCGCTCGATATTTTGTACTTTGAAATGTATCTCAAAATTTGAATTTTACCTATGTCGGTCTTGAGTTATTTCGGTCCCAGACATGCTACCTTGAATTGATTTTCTTATCACTATAAGAAATTAAGATGGGTATGAGGATTCCCTCACCTCGTTTGGCTTTTCAATTAAGTAGTAAAAATAAAGTTTATATTTTAGATTTGTTGTATTTTATTTATCAAAACCCTATTGTAAACTTAAATACTGTTAATTTGCAGGAGATTTGGAGGACTCCACAGACCCACAGGCCAAAGAGAACAGGAGCACAGTTAGAGGATTTCTGAGGAAAGGTAAGATTTACAAATAATATACAAATACATCAAATAAAAATTACAATAATCTTGGTTCAGTTTTAAATCAAATTAGTTGTAACGACGTAAGAAATTCTAAAAAGTGGTCTCGCTGCTAAACATGTAGTGAGATTTTAGGTGTTGGTAAATTTAACTATATAAAAGTAGTATTCCACATGGCTGTGTATTGTACTAGCGTTATTAAGTAGCTGTACATAATAATCGAGGTCAGAAATTCCACAGTTTAATATGGACTTTGCCAGATCAGCTCTAGACAAACTTGCTACAGTAGCATGTTATCGGTGGTGAATGAATCCAGCTTGCAACCATCATACCTACTCCAAAGTAAATTTAATCTAAGAATGTTACAGCAAATAATCTTTTATAGTAAATTAAAAAATATATTACTGTAATTGTCAAAATGTTTTCCTCTATCACTGAAACCAAGTTGTTGCAGCGTGGGAGAAGATGAGCGGAAGCACGATATCAGAAGACCCCGAGTATCCGGAGTTCGTGGACTGTGAGTACTTTCCCATATCAATCAACTTTAGTGCAATGCAACTTTACACAATGACCTTTATTGATATATTTTTAAAGAACGTTACATAGCGTTAAACATATTGTACAGCTAAATCATTTACTATGTTGGGTTTTGTGTGTTAAAATGTATAATTTTATTTGACAAAAATGTTTAACACACTAACAACCGTCGATTGAACGGTATAACTGAACAAACTTTGTTTGGCAATTTGGTTTCCATTTAAAAATCTAGTTTTGGAAAAAGCTAGTGTATATATGTATAAGGGTGAGTTTTAAATGCATCATGTACCACTACACTTTTTCAGCATTTGTTAAAAAATCAACACCAGACCATCGCCGATCATTGTGGGGTAGTAAGAACTATGTTCATATTAAGAATCTTCTACCGCCATCTTAGATTCACCATATTAAATTAAAAACAAATTTGAAATATTAGGGTGGAGTTGCATCATTTTAAATTATTTGTGTATACTGAACATTTTGCCGCAATCCATTTCTATAAATATTTATTAGTTTTCAAGATATTGGTACTTTTGAAGTTAGATTGAAATGTTTTAACCTTAAAACATTCCCATATTCTTGATTTTACATATTGAATGACTATGCACGACACAATGACCACTAATCATTGCTAAGTAGTAGGCCTATTTGCTTAGTTTTTAATTATTCAATAATTTTAGCCATCATCTTGGATCCGACATTTTTTAATGAGATTGTTATTTTTATGTAAAGATGTGCTTGTGACCCATCATTCTTAACTATTTTTCACCAATACCGCAATCCGTTTTAAAATATAATCCTTCGTTCTCAAGATATTGATCGTTTTTGTATTAACATTTCAAAAAGCTATAACAATATCTTGAGAACGAAAAATGATATTCTAAACCGGTTTGCAACATCGGTTTCAGCATGGAAAAATAGTTTAAACTGATAGGGAACAAGATCATCATTATATCAAGTCATGTTTTCTGATCACAAAATGGTGGATACAGTTTTGTGGCTCTAAATTAAATGACTCAAAATGAAGAAAATACTTCTTGGTAATGATTGACGGTGGTTTATCGTGATTAGGTAATGTTATGACGAGAATACGAACATGTTTAAAGATGAAGCCATTTTAATATATTATAAAACTAATCTTTAATTAGTACCAATATCTTGAGAGCAATTAAAGATATTTGTATAACGGATTGAGGCATTGTGCTGTCACAACCCCACCTTTACATTTTTTTAAATAACTTTTGAATTCGATATGGATAAACCAAGATGGCGGGCGAAATTTGTAATATAGTCAACATTTATATAAATTTAAATTTTAAAATAGCTTTGGAATGAAGCATACAATCTATTCAATTCATCCCTACAATCTTCTTTCTCTCATGACAGACTTACTATCGATAGTACATGACAATATATACTGTCCAATAAGCGGCCCAGCGTTGCGACGCGAGGCAAAGGAGGCCTGCCAAGGTGATCCAATAAGCCTTCCCGGTAGAGGCGGTCAGATTGACCATAACTCCGGGATTTTCGACTTTATGAAATTGAGCTGTGAATAAACCGTATTTTGTGCTAGGTTTTGTAAATCTGGTATAATTGGTGTGAAATAAACCTCAGATTTATTTAGTTATAACACAGGTTTATTTCTGTAAAATAATATTTGTTTTTCCATCGCAGTTTAAGAAAATACAATGCTAGAGTGTTTCACAATATAATTTAAACGGTTTAGCTACATAATACTTATTACACAACACATCATTTGTGCTTTAATTTTCAGTACGTTCACTTTATCCGTATTATAGGTTTAAAACAAATTATTGTAGTTTTAATTATATTGTAATGAGTATAGAATTTAAATTATCTTGTAGAAACCGATTCCCAATAAAGAAACTGTTGATGTATTGACATTGATTAAGTTATACAACGCAGTATCCTATGGTTTTATAAAAAGAACAAAATAAACGGACTTAAAATCAATTAAATTGGTTCATTTTAAAAACTGGAACCCCAGACAAGTAAGAATATATACTTTTAAATTGGTGCGACAGGTGTATTAATAAATCATATGAGAACATTGGTTTTATAACAATTTTATAATATGAACGTTGTTTTAAGATACTATAAAGTTGTCTTTATGTTGCACAAATTTATCCATGTTCACCAACTATAATTTGCAATATTTATATTGCTAAAGTTAAGTTTTTCTTATTGTTTTCAACAATATTGCATCAGTTCATTCCTTCTACAATGTGTTATTTTATACTTTACTTACTAGATTTACAAATTTATCCATGTTCACCAACTATAATTTGCAATATTTATATTGCTAAAGTTAAGTTTTTCTTATTGTTTTCAACAATATTGCATCAGTTCATTCCTTCTACAATGTGTTATTTTATACTTTACTTACTAGATTTACAAATTACTATTTCTTTCTGAAATATTTTGCATGCACGATTGATATTAGCAAATGTTTGATAATATTAAGTGATCATCTTTTGAAATTTATTAATAAATAAAAATTTTTAATCAACAGTTACAACGGCAAAGAACAAAGACGCTGTCAGCCACAGCTTAAGTTAAGGAAGGCAATTTTTCATTGTAAATGGTTGGTTTAAGTTCTGCTAACTCACTATCCAAATACAGTACTAACACTGTGTGATACTGTTTAATACGAAATAAATAATTGAACTGTTTAACCAACAATTATAAATACCAAAACTAAATAGCTTAAAATTGGTTACAAAAATATAATTTGTCGATGCATAATGTAGCATTTATAATCAATTAGCTTCCTGTATCAAAATCATAAGTTTATCTTTATTTTTTTACAACACCATAATGTGTAAAAGATTTAGAGCCAGTGTTGGGTTCGGGATCAGTTTTGAACCAAAGTAAATCTTATTTTAATAATATTCACAACAAATTTAAAACTACCTGTCCAAAAGAAAAAAAATTTTGACATGGTAAGTGAAGTGCAACTTTATAAAATGCGATTAAATGGTTAACATATAATTCCCGTAGTGAAGAGGTAAAGTTTTATTTACTTATGAAATGGCAGCTTGTTACCAAGAAAACCACAAAGAAAGACCAATTTATTAATTTCAATACTTTGATTGATATAACATACATTTTAAATTAATCATTATATGCTTATGCTAAGTTTTACATTTTTATTTCGAATGATAAAATGTTGTTACGTCTAAGAGTCTTTTGTTATATATTTCAGTACAATAGGTAAATGTTACCGGGACCTGTAACCTATAGGAACCTACGTTGTATTTGTCATTGTATTCCGTTATTATATTATATATTAAATATAAATATAACAAAATATAGAAAACAAGTTTGGTTAAAAAATACCTTTCTTTTTTATTTTTTTAAAGAACTTTCTAGATTTTATCATAATAAAGAAAGATTATAACAAAGTTTTAGTGGATTTCCTGATTTAATGTCTTTGAACATCTAATCATCTTGAATCACAGTTATCTATATAAACAAATAACCATACATAAACAGATAACTATATATATAAAACAAATTATGGCTGGATTTCTATAAAATATTTTTAAGCAAAGCATTTTGAACATACAGAGGTACTTTAAAACCTATTAATGCCGGGGTTTTAATGAATTTCCTGTATGGCAGACAGAAGCTTCTGTTGGTGGCGAGGTAGTGCCTAAGCCTGAGACCATGGTAGAGCCCACTACAGCGCCATTTATTTGTTCATATATATATATTTAGATTTTTCAATTTTGCTCATTAAATTATTGCAGAGACATTGAAAGTGCTAATCTCAATATGCTGAACGGTTTTTTTCTTTAAAATATATATTGTTCATTTAATTTTTATTCATTATCAATTTATTTTGATGAAACGTCATGCCTAGTGATGTATAGTTTATTCACTGTTCTTAGTGTTTATTTATATTTTTAATATAAGGGTTCTTAAAATAAATTGCCCCATCTTGCCAATAAATGAGCCGCCGGTTTGACCGCAGGCAACTCATCCCGCACACAATCAAGGTAGACAAGACCTCAGGCAAGGTTTGATCGAGACATAACGTTGTAGTAACCACCAGCCAGATTGCACATAAACCGTTATTACCGTTTAATTAAGGTCCCTTATCTGGTATTAATACTTTGAAACTTCTCTTTATATATTTTCTTGTAGATGAGTTCCTTAATGTGGAAAAGTTTTTTTATGTATGCGCTGAAACAACTTTTACTTCCTTTATAAATTCAAACATTAAGTTACGCAAAAGTTATTAATTTATAAAACAAATATTTATTTATTTATATTCAAGATAAACAAACAATAATTAGTTTGTTGTAAAACTATTTAACCAAAATATATTTTAATCATATACTAAGCTAGTTTTGAAATCAATAAGCGATGATAACACTATTTTTAAAACATTTACTTAGTATTTTGTATGATGTACTAACAAAGGATTAAAGTTTTGCTGAATATAACAAAATTATAGGACACTTTCACCTATGGTAATGTTCAGGATATCACTGCTATACCAAGCCGCATTTCTAACATCCGGGTTATTTCGAATTTTCATTAAACAATTTAAACAGTCTAATAAAGATGTAAAAGGTTTTACAATCTATGAACGGAAACTGCAATACTTTTACGATCAACGAATCTTCGTAGCTGTCTCTTATCACAGTGCGCTTTTGTGGGAAAATATAAAATTTATTCATGGCCTAATTAAGTTGAATTATTCGAAACACTATGTAAATAGATAGTACTTTTGAATGCAATAAAAATCATACAAATTATGTATAATTTCCGTCATAACCAAACCTTGGTCCCCAAGCAGAGTTTGAAATTGAAACTATTTGACAATGTTTCTGTTCGGGCCAAAGATAATCAAACACGACGTGCAAAAGGAGTTAAATTTTTAGTATAATTTTAAAACAACATAACATACGTAATAATACATAGTAATAATAAACGTGAGCTTGACTTATTTAATTGTATGTATAGAATAAATGTACAAACGTAATTATATTACGTCATGTTTATTAACATAGAGATGTTTCATCGGTATGATTAAATACCCCCGTCGCAGCAAATCTGTGTACTCAGCAAATTTCCTATGCATGAATATATTTCTTACTACCACATAAAGCCACTTACCAAGTTTCCTAAAAATACTTAAATAAATAACTGATATATAGCATTTTATTTATTCTCCATAAAAATAACATTAGGACTGAGAACGCAGGTTTGCTGCAACGAGGAAGATAAAAATACGTTTTTTTTGAAATTATAAATATAACTCAACCAGGTGAAGCTACATACCAAGTTTTAATGGTTTATGTTCATAACTAAGAGAGATATACAATTTTACTTATTCTCCATAAGAACAACATGGGGGCTGAGGACGCAGGTTTGCTGCTACGGGGATAATCAACAAAAATCAATTTGTTGTGCAAATATTAATATACCAGTACTAGGTGAAGCCACATACCATGTTTCATCAATATACGTTCATAAATAATCGAGATATAAAATTTTAAATATTCTCCATAAGGATAACATTGGGCAACGTACTGTGTTTACCACTTCGAATATCTGGGCAACGGTTGGACGTAGAATCAACTTTTTTGTAGAGCTAAACTGATTGGTAAAAGCAAATTTGAAGTGTACAGTAAAATTAATTTAGGAAAAGCTGAAAACCATTTTCCCATAAGATTAACATGGGAGATTTTATGAACATGTTTTTTGGATTTTCTACGCAACCACTTAACCTAGGTTAATGATTCAAAATACTACATTATTAGTAGTGGGTGTTTGTAGGTTTTGGCTCACTTGATTGACAGCTTCCGGTCACGTGACTTTGATGACGTAGGAATGACGTAGTTGGCGACGTATTACTGACGTCATGGATGTTTGGAGTAGGTCAAGGTCGTCTGAAGTAGTTTTTAAAAAACTATCTTGCACAAGTTTTGATTCGTTGGTTTCAAACTATTAAAATTATTTGTTGCTAAACTTTTTACCCAAAGTATGGCATGTGGGTAGTCTGCTGACGCGTCTCAACAAGACGAAGAAGTTGGTGCATTCATAATTCATATCCGACTAAGGGTATAGCAGTAATAGCGAAAAAACAATATTTTGAAGGTTTTCCGCTATTGCTCCTAATTCCCTCGTCGGATCTAAATTCTGAATGCACCATCTTGTTCGTATTGTTGAGCCGCAGCCAGCAGAGTACTCACATGCCATACTTTGGCTAAAAAGTTTAGCATCAAATAATTTTGATAGTTTAAAACTATCGAATCAAACTTGTGCAAGATAGATATATTTATGGAATGAAAACAATCAAATGAAACCTGTGAAAGATTTCTAACTTCTCGAGGTCTTGGAAAGTCGTAAGATGAATAGAGTCATAATGAATACACCTAATTTTAATGGACATTTTAATATAATGTTTTACGTTTGTGGAGAGCACTCGATGTTCACCAGTCGAGAGCCGGAGGTGTACTGACTATTCGCTAGCTAACGTTCTGATATGAAACGAAATGGTGGGGGTAAAAGTGTGGTGGGGCGGAGAAGATGGCGGACAGCAGATGGCAGGCGGCAGGTGGCAGGTGGCAGCTGGTGCGAGGCAGATCGTTGCTACTACATTCGCCGCCACAGTAATGCAATCCTTCGGCGTAATTCTTGTATTTTATCTTGTCGGTTCATTTGATACGTTTTACATCTACATATGCAATAGCTGAAACACTTGCACTTACGACAAGCTTTCCCGTCAACTTGATCGCCTGGTATTTTAAAACATTGTAACTCGCAACAATATGTCTTCAAATTGTTATCGAAAAATAAATTGTTCATAGGTGGCACCGACATGTTAGCTGCAGCGTGTGTTAGACAAGACTGAGACTAACTTCACTGCTCCCTCTCTTTTATACCTCTTCATAAGTTAACCCTGAATGAAAGTTCAAGGTCATCCATTTGAATTTTAAAAAAAGCAACACAGCAGTATATAAAATAATATACTGCTGTGTTGCTGTTTTCTTTATTTTTTTTTTATATTATTTTTTTATATTTTTTCTTTTCTTTACTAAACAAACATCTTACAATACAATAAACTTAAGTTTAACATTGATGACTAGAAATACAAACAATAAAATACAAACAGAGAAATACAAACAGAGACATTATGTACAAGGATGCATGATGTGCAGAGTGAGTTCCGTTGAGTTGTTGCCGCTTACACCGTGTGATACCAAATACAACGTCCCCGGTTGAATATCTTGCAAATCTTCATTCTGTAGCAGTTGAACAAATCGTTTTGGAAGAAATACTTGAAACTTCGGCTCATCTCCTGAAGTTAAAGGTGCTTCGCTCAATGAAACTAGAATTGCTTCTCCATGTGTGGTTTCCACTTTCTTGATGTTATGAATAATGTAGTGTTTTTGTTCTTTTAATTCTGAACACTTTTTAGTTAGCAGAAGGTCGGATTTTGAATGAGTGTTGAATTGATCAACCAGTGTTTGTAGAAACTGTTGTGATGCCATCTTCGTCAGTGGTGGTTGCGATGTCTTCTGTGATGTTGCCTCTTCGGAGTCTCGAATAATACTCGTGCCGGAGCGGTGTTGGCTCCTCGTATTTATAGGCCCCGCTACCCCCACCACATTCCGGTTCTTTGCTACCCCCACCACATTTCTGCGTTTGTTCCAAGTAAGCAGCCAAACGATATGCGTTGTGCAATGCGCAGTTTAATTGTCCGTGTTTAGGATCTTTTGCAGCAACACAAATATTACCGAGATTAATGTTAAAGTCCTTACCGATGGTTATATCGAAAACATCACCGTGCGTGTACTTTTGTATCCAGTTCCTTTTTTCTAATCCTCTTGTGTATATATGTGAATATTGTTTGCAAAAGTTAAACATAATACTGTGCAGATTACTGTAGCTTATAAATCCTTCATACCAATGTATGTGATGAAAGTAGTTTGTTATCCATTTGTTTGTACTTTTTGCTTTGGCGTTAAGGTTGTTAAAAGAAAAAGGAGCTTCAAACGTGAATGGGTAAACTACAAATGTAAGCAAGTCTAAAATTACTAATTCCTTGATAATAAACCTATCATCATTATTTCGAAATGCTTGAAATTCTATTACACAAGGCTTTACACTCACTTCTTCATCCCCTCCGCTCATCATGGCACCTAGCGATCAACTAAACTGTTTTCCACACCACGGTAGGTTAAATACCAGGCCGTACAGTTGCAGGCGCGTTGGTGTATATTTAACGTGGGCACCGTCCCCAATAGGCCTACCCCACGTGTGTTCTTCTTTACTAAGTCAAACTTTAGTCTTTTTTAACTTCTTCTTCTTGTGTTTCGTTTTCTTCTTCTTCTTGTTTCTCCGTTTCTTCTTCCTGTGTTGTTTCTTCTGTAGCTTCTGTAGCGATTTCTACAAGTGGTTCAAAATCCTTTAACTTTCTCCACATGCAAACTTCATGAGGTATTCTATTAAAAATAGATGTATCCACAGGTCCGTACACGATGGTGCTATCAGGTTGTTTTTCCAAAGTATCGACCAAATATTCTTTAATAATAGCGCTTGCAAATACCAACTGTCTCATGTACCTTGTAATAGGTTCTGTTGCGTAGTTTAAAACGTAGAATTCTTCACGTGACAGTAGAATCTTATTTTCATGTTGAGTCAAGTCTCTAATTCGCACTTGTAGTTGTCCACGATGTTTAACAATATCGATTTCATTGTCACAATCCAAAAGTCGAATATGTGTTTTCCTTCCACACAAACTGTTAGTTAAATAACATTCTATTAAATGTACATGTTTCAAAAATGACTCCCAAGCATTTTGCGAAAATAAAACCTTTTTTGTTCCATGGTGTAGTATTACTGTAGGGGAATAATCCAATGACTTCATCAATCCAACTGATACACTTTTACTGATGCATGCTGAGATGGGGTAAAAGATTCGCAAAAAAACTTCAGTTAAAATGTGAGGAGGAATATTTTCTTCAACTTTCTTCTTCCTCTTTGGTACTACCTTTGATGGGTCTGCATTACTTTCCTCCTCTCTATCTCTTTTACCAAACTTTAAAAATGCAGTTATTTCCTTGATGATTTCTTCTTCACTAGTATTATCACGTTCCAATAACGGTGCTACCTCTGCATCACCTTGTACAACAGATGGAGAACTCATTTTGTAGAAGATGTTGCCCATGCGACGATAGACGATCAACTGAAGACCTGCATTGTTGCTCCGCTATTTATAGGTTAGCGACAGTGGCGGTGCCGGTGGTGGTACAACGTTTTACAATACCGTCTTTACGATACCAGTCAACGGTGTGTATGTAACAATTTTATCGTGCAAAATTAAACAATACGCAGATGTATTTGCAGGTACGTTTTCTTGAAATTCCATTTCTATTTTTATATCAACACTAGACGATTTTACAGATTCGTTTTGTTTGGAGCAATCAATTACAACAATCGGAGCTTTCGATTCAAACTGTACGGGAGATAGTAGAGGTGTGTTTGTTTTGCCGTAATATGAATTTTGGAACCTAGCGTACATATCGTATAAAACACTGTACCTTTTTTTATCAAAAGAGATATTAAAGTTGTCGTAGGGAAAGAATTGTGAATTCAGGAACACTTTACAGTTTGTTAATTTACAATGGTCAAATTCACCAGCATTTTCAGTTAATATACTTTTCTTCTTTGTTTGTAATCCAAAGATTACATATCTCGCTTTTTCCAAATGAGTAGAAGTTTTTACAGTCCATGTATGCCGTTGTGTTGAAGGTAAAACGGGGTATTCATGAAACTCCCAGCTTCTGAATGGCATTACAATGTCTCGATCTGATTTTAACTTTCTTAATAATGTAATCCTGTGTTCATCATTTAGTCGCACATGTGGTACTCTCCAAACAATCTTGTCTAATGTTAGTTTCCAGTCTAAATTGGCTTCAGTTGTTCCAGCAGATGCTTTAATAATATCATTATCGTTTGATGACCTTAATAAAACTAGTTCTTGTTTTACATTTATTATTATTCTTCTGTAATCTTCAGCAAATCCTAAAAGAATTCTTAAAGGTACGTAAAAATCAAAGTTTCCCAAAGCGTCAGGAGTAATTATACTTTTGTCTGGTGCAACCCATCCTGCAACAGCTAACAGATTCTTCTCATTTGGTGTTAAAGACGCTAATCCTTTTAATGTACTGGAAATTCCAACCTTTTTTGTTGAATCGACTGTAACTCCTGAAATTTCATATCTAATCTCGTCAAACAAAAATGCCATAGGATTATTTATGAACGGAACAGTGGTTCCAACAGTACCGTCAGCTTTTGTTACTTTTCCTTCAATATATAAATAACTTTCGCATGGAAGAGTATAAATGTCTTGTTGTTGTATAGGAATCCTAATTTCATCGTTATTGTTTAATTTGGACGAAGCGTAAGGGTTGTGCGTGTGATATTCCTTTTCCCATAAGGTCTCGTCGAATGTTGGGCCCTGCGCTATATCCAGTATATCCATTGTTAATGACCTTTAATCCAATTTCTTCTAGAAAACGAATGTTGTCACTTGTTAATCCTTCTACAGCTGATGAGCTACTGACCTCTTTGCTGGTTGGCTCTCTCTTTTTAAATGATAACCCCATTATCTAAGCGGATGATTTTATATGTATTCTTACAGTAATAGCTTCTCCTCGAAAGTCAATAAGGTTTCCGTCTTGATCCACTATGTTCAGCACGATGTCTGAAATGAAACTGGTGTTTAACGGTAGGTACACAAGGTTTTGAGGCTTTTCTACTATCTTGAAACCCGGTGCGACTGATGGGTAGAATGTGTGTAATATATGCCGATTTTCTCCATCTCTGTAGGATCCTTGTATAATGTTACATGTAATGTCTATGCTGTTTACTTTGATGATCGTCACAGTTCTATTCCCAGAATGAGTTGTATTAAGTTCTAATACCTTTGTTTCCTTAGAAAACCCCAATAAACTACCAATTGAACGTTCTTGGCCAAAATCAATATAATACTTAGAAGTAATTTCGGCTTTCATTGTATTGTTATTGCCTTTTATCGTTATATTTTCTTTTCCCATATGTTTTTGTATAACTTCATTTATATTATCAATTTCATAAGCTCCTGTTGGTAAACTGAATTCTTCCAAAGCTGAATATTTTCCTTTATTATCTTTTGTCTTGTAATAATGTATTTTGTTATTAATTCCTTCACTAACGTTTGGAATAGAGTTATATGTTGTTAAATCCAATAATGCGGCTTCCCATAGTCTTCCTTTTTGCAAACGTAGCGCTGGAAACAGAATACTGCGCAAAGTACATGAGTTACCGGTTAATGACACTGTATACGAAGACATCTTAAAGTTGACTAACACTTTTAGCTAAAAAGTCTAAACATAAATGACCGCAAATGGATGTATCATCAGGTTGTTTTCTTGTATAATTGTAAAAAACATTTTCTGCCGCACGAAAGTATTGTTGAAGTTCTTTCGGTGGTGGAAGGTTTCCAAAACTGTCGAAATAATAAATCGTTTCACCAAGTTTCTTGTAACACACCCAATGAGTGCCTAATCCTTCACTATTATCCAAATTTACTATACCAGTCTCATTTTTCCACATTTTAACCGGTAATTCATCTTTCATAAATACTCCTCTAAAAAATGGGATTTTCAAACAAGAAGCATATGTAATCAGTTCTTCATTGGTTAATTCTTTGTTTTTAATTATTAATTGCTCTTTCTTATTTAATACACACGATACGGTCTTAGGTATAGTCCTCCTCCCTTTTTTATCATTGACCATATTGTTGGTTTCTTTTTACCTTTACCACTAGTAGATCGACGTTTTCTTCTGATATTACCTCCTTGTTTCTTAGCGGGTCTTTTCCCACGCCTTCTTCTCTTTCCTCCTCCAAACGTAGTTTTTGCTTTCATTGCTGCTGTTACTGCTAAAGACGCTGCTTTTTCACCAATACTCGCGTCACTAGATTTTACTCTTTGCCAAGCTTTCTCAGAAAGTGCTCTATCTGCTATTGATCTATTTTTTGTATCACCAAATTTGGAATACGCTATATCGTGCTGTTTACAAGCCTGATCAAGCTTATTTATTCCAGGATCTCCTCTAGCAAGCCGTTTCTCTAATTTGGTTCCAGGACCACAATATTGATATCCTCCAGGTAAATGTAATTCCACAGGTAATAAATCAATCGCCTTGTTAACTATAGCTCCAACAGGTTTACTTAATAGAGAAAATGCTGTTGATGCTATTCGCCTTCCTCTCTGTAATCTCTCTCGATTATGACTGATGCGTTTAGCCCTCGGCATGACTATTTATAGCCAAACTTACAATCAGTAGGTGCACTCTATAAATGTTTTACAATGAATGTAATATTAGTCTTGGCTTCTTGTATTATATATACTGTTTAAAATCCATTTATTATATAGAAATGGATTAATTAATTAAATGTAGACATAATAAATAAAAGTAGTAAAAATAGAAATAAGGTGTAATTGAAGATGTTTCAAATGTTTCTCCGCTGGTGATGGTATCGTTGTTTTCGGTAAAATGAATAAAATCTAAATAGTTGTCATGTTCCCTTAGAAACTTGCCACTTAATCGTTGGTAATTAAATAACACATTCCAGTCTAGTTTATCTTTAAAATTGTCAATGTAATTTTCAGAGAGATTTTGATATTTACTTATTACTTCCCAACAGTTATTAAAATTTGATGTCATCTCTACAAGGAAGTTTTCTGAAAACTGTTGTCTTTGTAAAATATGAATCCAGTTAACTCTGTGAAAATAAATTCTTAACATAGTCATTGTGAAGAGGTAGTGTATGGAAAGTTGTTCCCAATCCATATATCTATCAAACCGTTGAACAAAACCATCTGTCAGCACTCCTTGGGGAAATCTCGGCTCTTGAGATATTAAACTCCACGCAGTAATATTGGATTCCATCATCCTCTCTGTATCATCTCTCGAATATAACTGATGCTTTATCCCTTATCATGGGTATTTAAATTCTTTTTTCTCTTATATAATCTTCATCGTTTTCTGTTGGTTCATTAATCACATTCACTTTATCCCCCTTTCCTAATGTCTTGACTTTAGAAGGCTCAGACGGTTTATCTAATTGATTAGGTTTTTCTGGATTGTGTATCTTTTTCCAGTCTAAATAATTGTGGCTGTCAACATCTGAAGCTACAGCTCTTCCTGAAGCCCGATGGATATAATTAAATAAAGCTGCACCAAACCTTTCCATATGTTTTTCATATTCTGTAGTCCATTTCTTGTGTACTATATCAAATATTTTCTTATTTACAGCGTCTCCATCCTGCTCACAATCACCTACATTTGACAATTTTAATTTTTTTACATCATAGCTTGTATCAGTTTCATTCTTTTTGTAAATCGTTAACAATTTTAAAGTCGCTAAATTTACTGCTTCACCATCATAAATGGGATGTTTTATATTGCTTAACCTTTTACCGGAAAATCCCCAATGGTCTTCGTGTACAATCGGGGTTCTTTTATCCATGTATTGTACCGTAACCGCATCAGAAGACAAAAGCGGATCACCAACATTTTGAATTACTTTTCCTTCAAAATTATAATTACCATCAGGTGTTAACGGAAACCCAGCTCTTTTTTCACTATATCCAGATTTTACTCCAAACTCGGAATACCGTCCAAACTTGTCCACACTCATGATGTAACTGAATCGCTATCGTTTAGGTTCTTACTATATATATATATATATATATATACGTCTACTGAACAATTATTTCTCGTTTTCGCAGTTCATCAACCAAAGCTACCCATTCGTTTTCTAAACCAGTGTGCCCGGCTTCCATAGCTTCATGTAATAACCTCATTCGATCAACTAACTTATTTATATCGTTGTAATATATTATATTGGTTTTATACAAATTTTTTAATAATCCCCTTCCAGATGTAGTAGGATCAGTTGTTTTTCTTTTTTTATGCAAAACATTTAATTCAGCAGAAGATAAAGCTCTTATTTTAATTGGAGCTTTATTTGATTTCGAGGGGAAAAGACTAGATATAATGTTTGTGTATTTTATTGACCTGTTTCTATGAATAGGTAGTTCTTTGGAATATTTTTTTCTATGTGCATTTGTATACTCTAGTATATTTTTAAACAATTGTAAATCCTTTTTAGTATATTTACCAGGATTATTTTTAAAGATGAGTTCAAACAAACCTGTTGTACCTTTATATTTCTTATCACCAATAACTATATCATCATTTTCGTTTATATCTAACTTTCTATCTCCAATCATTAATCCTTTATCCTCTATTCTAGCTCCATATGTATGATAATTTCGATTAGCATGTGTGCCATGTAACATTTTTAATGTATATTTTCTTCCAAGTGTTCCTTTAAACATAATATCTGTGCCTAATTTGCTTAAGTTGGATGGGTTGATATCCTCTTCTTCTGCTCTTGTATCTTCCGCACTTGTATCTTCTGTACTTGTATCTCCTGCAATGTTCTTTTCCCTTAAATCTCCTATATCTCCGCTTTCTTCATACTCGTCGCTTTCTTCAGATGTTTGTAACTGGTCAGAACTTTCATCATTCTGAAATTCTTCTTCATATTTGGAAATTGGTAGCATTTTGTCTCCTTCGAAGCGAATTGAAGGTCTTTCCATATTTTGTGCTAATCGCTTTAAAGGTTCAGTAACAGGTTTGAATGTTGTTTCTAAAAATTGCTCTCTTTCATTTATACCTGATTTTAAAGCTCGGTTTTTTTGTCTAATAGAATCACTAAGTGATTTTATTTCCTTTAATAGCTTTTCCTGGTTAACCATCTTCACACCTTGACGACTTGTACAGTAATACCGCTAATCAGTGTATTAAAACGAATTTATCAAAACCTATTCTATAACGACCATCTTTTATAGCTTGATCTTTCATAATAACCAAAAATCCATACTTTTCCGCCCATGCTTTTCCGCAAAGCTCTTTAAACTTTTCAAATGGCATATCCGCATTCACATGATCGTTATATATATGTTTTAGGTTAGTATCATCTTGTTTGAATACAATTAGAATATTTGCATTATCTCTGATAAGTTGTTTTGGGATTTTGCTATAAGTTTGTCCTATATATATGCTGTCGATGTTATTATGTCTTCCCATGGCAAAGTAGTTTCTAATAGTATCCTGATTTTCACAAGATACATCGTCAAATATAAATACAGAATACGGTTTCGCTTCGTTTGGTTGCATAATGCTATCACTAGCGTTAAATTTGTAAAAATTAACATCAGACACATCAGATAGGATTTTATCCAGCAATTGATACTTTGGTTGATGTAGAGACTTTGAAAAAATATATAGGTTACTAAACCTTAATCCCTGCGGATTAGTGATCAAATTAAAGACAACATTGATCTTTCCACAGTTTGAGGGGCCACTTACTATACATCGAACAGTGTTTGGAAGTAAACTACCGTGTTTACCATTGTTGATTTTAACGTTATCCACAGTTAAATCATCTATGTTATTAATATTGAATCGATCTTTATGGTGAATAATCTCCATCCTGCTCAAAGGTTAACGATGAAATGAGTTGCTTGTATTAAACCAAGTCCTTTATAGGTATCCATGAATCCTCAGTTTTGTTAAACCCTAACCACCGCACTTTAACTGCGTCCTTTTTTCTTTGTAACACTTTTTCAACAAGATATACATCACCTACTGTTGACTTTAACATTTCATGTCCATAAAATGCACCTTGCAACAAATCTCCTTTGTTATCTTTTAGGATATACGTTTCAGGTACAGTCGGTTGCACTTTATACACTGTAAAAACTTCATTCGTCCAATTGGGAAGGTATTTTTTGGTAAACACTCCCTTATATTTACTAATCCGTACTTTATCACTTACATTAAATTTTCTTGGCTGCATTTTTTCTACTTTAGGCTTTGTATTTTTCTTTATGCGTTTTAATACATCTTTTGCATTTCTTCTATTTACTTTGTTAGGTTTCATACCAATAGTTCTATGAAACCTGTTGTTATAATCATTTATTAATTGTGGTAAAACATCATACCATACGTAAGAACCTCTTTTTGAAAATTGTTTATACAGTGCTCCTTTTAAGGTTCTATTAAATCTTTCTACAATAGCAGCTTTTTTCTCTGAATTTGTAGAATAATGATTTATTTTATATTTATTCATTAACTGTGCAAAGTTTGTATTAAAGTATTCTGTTCCATCATCAGTTTGTAAATGTTTAATTTTGTTTTTATCTCTTTTTATGGCTATTTCCATGGCTTCTGTTACGCTTTTACCAGTCTTGTCCTTTAGAGGCAAAGCGTCTGCAACTTTTGTAAAACAATTAATAATTGTGAGTATATATTTAAATCCTTTGTTTATTCTGCTATGCGGTCGCATTTCAATTAAATCCGCTTGATATAGATCATTTATCCCTTTTATAACAGTATTTCTTCTTGGAAACTTTATTCTTGCAGGTTTGTGTAGTTCATTAATAATCTTCTCCTTCAGGTCTGACATGATGGTTTCACGAAGGCAGCTGATATGGTATTAAATATTCTTTTGTATAAATCTGCTTATATATATACATATAGTTCAAGGTCATTCAAAACTTGTGTAAAAAAAGGGGAAACACAGCTTAACATTGCTGTGTTTCCCCTTTTTTTACGGAAAGGAAAAGGATAGAGGATCTAGGACGATGAAAGGGGTTATTAGTCAATAGGGTTGAGGGAATAGTGACCGAATGGTAAAGTGTGGATGTTGTCTGGAAGGGTTTGTCTTTTGTCGTCATTACAGGATAGCGCCTTTTTAACTTCAGTCACGCTGTACAGCTGATGGTTAAAACTTCTGATGGTGTTGAATTTAGCTGTAATGATGTTATCCTCAAATAAGCATTGCTTGTAGTGTTCAAAATGCACTTTCTTCTTTAAATATAAACTCTTTACACCTTTAGCTTTCTTAATATAGCTATTCTTCTTTTCTTCTTCTTCTTCTTTTTCATTATAGAGTTTCAAAGAATATAGTTTAGACATCAGTGCAACAATCTCTTCAAGTAGAACACCATTAGCCTCATCCTTGAATTTGCCTAGTACTTTTTTGTGTCTGTCATTGTCGTAGTTTGGATGATCTTTTGGATAATCGGAGAAATCAAAGTCGTTCTTGTAAATAAATGTACGTAAATCTTTATACATGTCCAATGTTACTATGCGATATATAAAAGCGTCAGTGTCCATATATGTAATAGATATATTTTCTCTTCCGTAGAATGCCACCATTTTGTTGTAGTGAAAATCGTACATGTGTGTTTTTGAGATGTCCAAGATTGACATGCCTATATACAAAGGACGATCCATCTTCACACTCGTCTTCTTCATGGACACTGCTACAAGTTTTTCATTAATAATTATCGATGTTCCAAAATTTGGCTGCTGTACTAGTTTCTGTAATTTTTTTGCGTCGGTAACAAGTTTAACATTTTTATGTCTTCTTTTGTTTTCCAATGTTTTTCCAAATATCGCATTATTCATTAATTTAAAGAAATCTTTTTGAAAGTCTGATGTAGCTGCTGCTCTTCTGATGGTATTTGAATCAATGTAGGGTTTCAACCAGCATGATTGAGAAAATTCCAAAACTCTATTAATTTTTGTTAAACGTAGTCCTAATTCGATAGCTTGTTGAACCACCCAAAAGTGAGCCACGTAGCGTTGTTTATTATTTAATGTCATCATTAATTTGGGGTGTTTTCCAATTGGTGAAATTTCTGTTTTAGCAAGAAGTGGTAGGTCATAATGAAGATCATGTAAATTTTCTGGGTATTCAAAATCGCAATCCAAAATATATCCAGTGTCACCATGTTTCGGAATTTGTAAAATATCGCCAATAAAGTCGGGATTAATCCATTTAAAGTTATCAAAAGGAAGTGGGTTTGACATTGCCCAACCGTACAGGTTATTTGCATCGAAATATCCTAAATAGGTTGACGGTTTGGTTTCATCATAATCGGGTAGGTATTTATTGTTGGCTTTGACATGTCTGGTAACACTTTGGGTCAATCCGCCTCTTACTCCAGCTTCAACCATTAAAACCATGTCAATATCTGTTAAAAGTTGGAGTTTGCATTTTGTTTCTTTTAACATGGCTTGCCAAGCTAACCCTGGAGAAGTATACGAATGTAGAGGGTCCAATCCATATGCTGCAAAACAAGTGTTTCGAAATTCTTCAATCACATCACAAAGAAGGGTCACATCTAGTTTGACATAAAAGTCTGAATAATCCCCTAAGGTCTCCATATTCATATCGTTCCATACTCGAAGTGCATGTTGATAAGCTTCAGGTTTTATTTCTTCATCATTAAGTTTGTTTTTGAATTTATCTGGTGTAGGAAGTGATGTTTCATCAAATCTATGCAGTCCATCGATGTAATCATAAGGGAAGATCCCTTTTCGAAGAGCTAAATCCATTTTATCATTAGGCACAATTTTGCTTGTTTCAATCAAATCTTGCCTTCTTAAATTTTCAGTTAATTTTGCAAGGCTAAAAGGCATAAATCTGAATGAGTCAACAAATCTTAGTTTTATTTTACCAACTTTTTTAGAGAAGCTTATAAATTTCTCCATGGTTGTTGCCAAGACATCTATTTCTCCATTATCTCTACCTAATTCTGGGATTATAAAGTGGGAGTCGTATCCACTAAGATTATGTAAAACAACGGGGATAAAATTTGGAAGTTTATAGTTTAGATTGCAAGAGTTACAGGCTGCACCTCTGTAAGCTCCTGTTAGATGGTCATGGTCTCGCACTTTACTGTTAGTCAGTGTAAAAGTGTTAATACACAAATAACATGTTGTTGCTGAATCGTGTCGTTGAATTTCATCTTCAGTCATAGGAATCATCGACACCACATTTCTGTACATTTCTTCAACTTTCCCAGCTATGTTATATAAGTCATCGACAAAGTTTCGAGCTGCTTCTTCACCGCGATATATCTTCGGTGTTGTTGTTAATTCATATCTTCGCAAATGTTCTTCAGATAGTGTTGATTTTATCATTAAACAATAGCTGTTTGGTGTGTGATGCTGGTATTTGCTTCTTCTTGTTACGTTTTCTTCTTGATGTTCGAGCGGAAGTAAAGACGCCTCAAAATCAGCATACACAACAACAGGTAAACGGTATTGTTGGATTACTTTGTCGAATTTTATCTGCGCTCTGCTATGATGCGGCAATTTAATTCTTACTTCATAGTTTCCACTACATAACCTTTGATGTTCTACTAGCCATTCTGAACCTCCTCTTCTTAATTCTTTGTTTAGATGACAAAAACATCTTTTACAAATTGTTTTCTTTTCTTCATGTTTAGATAATTGTTTAGAAACAAGAGCTTCAAACTTTTTAATATAGACATAGTGGGATATGTCCCCTTTAGTGATCAATAGCAAATCCGTATGATCTCTGCGTTCATTTGATGTTATACGCAAGGGGTACACATTGTTTGATGAATCCAATCCAAATAGGTTGACAGAAGCTGAAGGATTTTGTTTTTCAAATTTTGAAATGTCTGTTATACCAACAGGGTAAGTCATCCCTTGAAAATTATATCTATGTTGTACTTCTTCATATTTGTGGCTTGGTCTTATCGGATTGTCTGTTACATATTTGACCAACATGGCATATTTAAAACATTCAGTATCTTGATTTTGTACGTTGACGCAGGATAAGGTATTTCTTATCTTTGTTGGTAGAGGGATGTAGCTACTTCCTCGAATTCCATAGCCGTGTTTGTGTACCCTTAAGTCTAGCCCTGTGATGCTTAACAAACTCCATCCAGAGCCTCTTCCTTCATGTTCTTGTATTTTTATCATTAGCTCTTCAAAACATTCAGATACGATTGAATCAATATCTGACGAAAACATAATAGTTCGGTTTTTTGTTAAAAACCCTCTCGGTGAAGTTTCATTTTGAATGTTTGTAAATAAAGCATCCAGTAATAGTCCAAATTTGATAAAATTTAATCTTTTTAATTCATTTTGCAAAGTGTTGCTTACCAATCCTTTTGCGTTATTTAAAAATTCTTCGAGTTTTAATTTTGCATTGTCAATTTTGAAGTGGGTTACTACATTACCCGGAAGTGCTCGGGCATGTAGTTCTACATTTACTGCTGTTGATGCTGAAGGACGGTGAAGTGTAGACAGAGCATGCGTAGAAGTCGATGCAGCTGATGATGTTGAAGGATGATGAAGTGTAGACAGAGCAGAGGTAGAAGTCGATGTTGATGCTGCATATTGAATAACACTTGGTCTGGAATGTTGGTGTTGAGCTAGCATTTGATCTATTGTTTCTAATTCTTCTTCATTTTGTTCAATTTCATTGATATTATGTTTTACTTCTTTATGAATGTTTAAAAGCCATTCGTCTTTAAATGAATCTTTGCAAATATCACAGCGGTGCATGTTGTAGTTGTGTCTTCCTCAAAGGTTAACCTGCTACAGATGAGACCAACGCTAATGCACCTCTATTTATACCTAATTACAAAAATGGTGGGGGTGAAGTTGGTAGGGAAGGGGTATATAACAATTTATATTAACCGAAGTGTTCAAAGTCTCGTCAGTGGGTCAAGGTCATCTGAACATATTGGCAGAACGGGGAATAGAGCAGTAAGTGATTCTCACTTGGACCACAAACTGATCTATTCCCCGCTCTGTGTTTAAAGTTCAGTATTCAACAAATATTTTAATCAGACTCATCTGATGATGAAGATAATGATGAGGATGAGGTCATTTCGCAATAGAATAATTGACGCCGGCAACTAAATTCACCGCTGAAAACCAACCCATTGCTACTACCGCTTGGAGGAGTTTCAATATTATCAAAGTCTATATTCATGTCCTCCAAACAGAGCAACTGTTGATAAAGCTCTGTGGTATCATCGTCATCGTCCGTCAAGAGCTCAAGTTGCTCCATATCTCCACTGTATGGTTCACTGGAGGCTACATCGCTTAGTAACTCAAGATCGCCAAACGAATCATCATCTTCAATCACTGAATCGTCTTCATCGACGTCGTTAATTTGTATTGGAATATTATGTAAAATTTCTAAGATATCATTTTTAGAAGGGAAGATGCTGTTTGTGGGCGCCATGATAGCAGAATGGTTTCCCCATTGTTGGGAAACCTCCTTTTATACCCGATTCTGGTGGTGGGGGTAAGCGGTGGGGCTGCAAGTGATAGGGAGGGGTGTTTTATTTAATAATTATATACTATCCGCAAATTGTATAATTCTTGTAAGTGGGTCAAGGACGCCTGAAAATACCACCAAAACGGGGAATAGAGCAGTAAGCGATTCTCACTTTGACCGCAAACTGATCTATTCCCAGCTCTGTATTTCAAAGGTCTTTAATTTTGTTAAACTGTTTATTCATCCTGATCCTCATCAAGAAGGAACAGTTGTTTATACGCTGAGGGTTCTTCAGCAAAGAAGTGGTGAACCGCCAAGTCATCCTCTTCCAGAAAGACCGATTCCAACGGTGGAGGGGTGTGTAATAGTTGTCTGAGAATTGAGAGAGCCTGCGGTTCTTCAAATTGTTGAGGTTTCGCTTCTTGGAGTTGTGTCTGAAGTCTTTTTATATACTTTATGGCCATATTTATAGTATCTATTTTCGATTCCTTTGGATGGACAAATGGTAATATATTTCTTAATTGTCGATAACCCTCATTGAGTCTCGCTCTTGTTTTCCGCTGTTTAGCAGTGTTTTTCTCGGTTTTAAGAGACCTCGAGTTGGATGTGCCTGCCGGAGTATCCATAGCTGACTAGTAACTATGTTCCGAAGCATCACTTATATACCCGCTTACCTCCACCATTTGAATCAAATGATTGACTTAATGTAACATTTCAAAGTTTAAATATTTAGGTCAAGGTCATTGTAATATGTTAAAAAAAGTGTGGACCACCTATTTTCATTCTGCAGCATATGCTGTAAAATTTCAATAGGTTGTCCACACTTTTTTTATTTTTAAACTTAATTTTGAACTTCGCTTAATCACCCTGCCATGGCTTGGGAATGGCTAAAATATCTTCAAAGCATGTTGTTTTACTAAACACTCTTCGAACATATTTTCCGGGGTTAGGCGATATTTACAAGTGATTTCAGTCCTCGTTAAAGGAAAGAAACACATACGCAAATAACACCCCCTCCCCCTTTAGGTGAAGGTTAGTATTAAACAAACAGGAATTTAATTTTTAGCAAAATCTAACATCACTCTCAATAACTCCCTACTTATGTTTAATTTTTCAAATACTTAACCCCCCTTAGGTGAAGATTGGTACTAAAACAAAACAAAAATTGAATTTTTTAACAAAAATCTAACATCACTCCCAATTAATCTCTACTTTTTCCAAAATATTTAATATTTTTATGAACAAAATATATTTCTATATTGTCTTACTATGACATAATATGGCCACTATATGTATGGTAGAAAACAATATAGAAACATTTTAAATAATTAAGAGCCGGCTTCAATAATTTTAACAGTTTCCGGCGGGGTAAGCGCATGAGTTTTAACGAAATACACGTTATATGTTGGTAACAAAAACCTAACTTAATGGTTATTACCAACAAAATACCTTGTATATATACCTCAATAAAGGGGTTCAACAAGGTATTTTTCCCCGCCTTCAATACCTTTAACAGTTTCCGGCGGGGATACACGTTATATATACCTGGACGGTTTCAAACGTGTTTTGCTTTATTTACCTCACTTAAGGGATATAAGCATTTTAGTGACATTGACCTCAATAAAGGGTTGTACACTAAGTATATAGCTTCGATATTTTAGACCTCACTAAAGGGATTCAATCGAGCTATCAGTAGATTCCCATCCACGTGGATTGTGGTGATGTTTTCCTGGACATCGGATCATCTGTTGGACTCCCTGAACGATCGAGTCATCTCCCTGGACCATCGAGTCATCTCCCTGGACCATCGAGTCATCTCCCTGGACCATCGGGTCATCTGATTGTAGAACTCCCCACTCGTACTCCTCCTGCGGCTGATACCTGGACGTGTTTTGCTTTATAGACCTCACTTAAGGGACTCAAGCGTTTTAGTGACATTGACCTCAATGGGTTGTACACTAAATATGTTTAAGAATAGCTTCGATATTTTATACCTCACCAAAGGGTTTCAATCGAGCTAGGTGTTTAATATTAGTTGATTAGTAGCTAAATAAAATAATGCAAACATATCATGCTATGTTAATAATCATAAGTAACGCATACATGCCATGCACTCTCTACTGATGCCCACGAGCAAATGCGAAGGTGTTGGAGTGATTTTTCCTTTTATAGACGGGGATTGTGGTGGGGGAAAACAACGCTGCAAACTTAAAAATTACTTCTGTTGCAAGTGTGCATTTAACGCGTGATAAGCTTCAGTCAACGCGATATAATTCAAAACTGAGGTTCTACAAGAGATTAATAATTTGTTCAATATACCTCGGAGGTTTCAAACCAATTATTTAGTTAATATTAGTTTTGAGAACCGCGCAACGAACGAGCTCTGACTGAGGTTTCATTGAGAGTGACAGTGTGGATTGTGAGCGCGCCAATGCAGTAAATGTTAGCTATTAATAGCATTTATCGAGGAGGGGAGGCGGCTGTAGCGCGCCAGTGACAGATTATTCTTCGACACGCCTTAACTCCTATTGAAGCGTTATATTATAACTTGCGGATTGTTTTAATACAGAAATTTGTAAAATATATTATAGTGACATCCAGCAGGCAAAATTCACTTCTCATTAACATTATTGTTTTTAAGTGATGGTTTAAATGATTGCAACATCCTTTAGTTTCAGCTAAACTTAATAATTAGGTGTTTGGGTGAAATGAAATTTTTTGGAAGTATGTTTTAAACAAATATATCGCGATTAACAGTTTAGGAATATATATATATAGATGTCGCTGTGAGCGACGCTATGACACTCATAGGGTTTAAAAAATAATTATGAAAATTATTAAAAGACACCTTTTTCACAGTTGTGAATAACAAAATATAAACTAAAATCATATCTTTACAGTCTCTTTATTATAAGGATCAAATTTAAATGCAGACTGTTATCAGCTGTTTGTAAATACATTAGCTTTCTGTGAAATTGTTGTTTTGTTTATTTTAGTGGTTTGTTTACCATTGTACGTGAATGAAATGCCACGTTTACGGAGAGGAGGTGCAAATCTCGGTCGACGCACCGTAAATGCATCCCGGTACCATCTACCATATATTTTACAAATGTATGTATTAAAACAATCCACAAGTTATAACATATAACGCTTTAATAGGACTTAAGGCGACGGTGTATAAGTTTAGTGCACCACTTTAAAACTAGGCATACAATGCAGTTGTCTGCTTGCAATATTGAGCGGAGCGAGTATTTATTTTGCATTTTTGATACGCGAGGGCTTCCAAATTATGCCTAAACGATATGATATATTTTGGAAGTTTGTTTTAAACAAATATATAGCGATTAACAGTTTTAGAATATATATATATATATATATATATATATATATATATATATAGTCTATATATATAGAAAGAGAGAGAGAGATTGAAACGACTAATCTAAAGAGATTGAGAGATTGAGAGATTGTTTCAAACTGATACTTTAAATATTAAAAATCAATAGTTTAATCTTAAACAATCCTGTAACAAATAATGAATATATAGTTTCAAAGTATGTTAGATTTTGTTTTGTTTAAATAATTATGAAAATTGTTAAAAAACACACCACTGTCACAGTTGGGAATGACAAAATATGAACTAAAATCATATCTTTGCATTTGATATGTTTTAGAACAATATTTTCCGGGCTTAAGTATTAACTAATAAAGGTATTAAAACAATCCACAAGTTATAACATATAACGCTTTAATAGGACTTAAGGCGACGGTGTATAAGTTTAGTGCACCACATTAAAACTAGGCATACAATGCAGTTGTCTGCTTGCAATATTGAGCGGAGCGAGTATTTATTTTGCATTTTTGATACGCGAGGGCTTCCAAATTATGCCTAAACGATATGATATATTTTGGAAGTTTGTTTTAAACAAATATATACCGATTAACAGTTTTAGAATATATATATAGAAAGAGAGAGAGATTGAAACGACTAATCTAAAGAGATTGAGAGATTGAGAGATTGTTTCAAACTGATACTTTAAATATTAAAAATCAATAGTTTAATCTTAAACAATCCTGTAACAAATAATGAATATATAGTTTCAAAGTATGTTAGATTTTGTTTTGTTTAAATAATTATGAAAATTGTTAAAAAACACACCACTGTCACAGTTGGGAATGACAAAATATGAACTAAAATCATATCTTTGCATTTGATATGTTTTAGAACAATATTTTCCGGGCTTAAGTATTAACTAATAAAGGTATTAAAACAATCCACAAGTTATAACATATAACGCTTTAATAGGACTTAAGGCGACGGTGTATAAGTTTAGTGCACCACATTAAAACTAGGCATACAATGCAGTTGTCTGCTTGCAATATTGAGCGGAGCGAGTATTTATTTTGCATTTTTGATACGCGAGGGCTTCCAAATTATGCCTAAACGATATGATATATTTTGGAAGTTTGTTTTAAACAAATATATAGCGATTAACAGTTTTAGAATATATATATAGAAAGAGAGAGAGATTGAAACGACTAATCTAAAGAGATTGAGAGATTGAGAGATTGTTTCAAACTGATACTTTAAATATTAAAAATCAATAGTTTAATCTTAAACAATCCTGTAACAAATAATGAATATATAGTTTCAAAGTATGTTAGATTTTGTTTTGTTTAAATAATTATGAAAATTGTTAAAAAACACACCACTGTCACAGTTGGGAATGACAAAATATGAACTAAAATCATATCTTTGCATTTGATATGTTTTAGAACAATATTTTCCGGGCTTAAGTATTAACTAATAAAGGTATTAAAACAATCCACAAGTTATAACATATAACGCTTTAATAGGACTTAAGGCGACGGTGTATAAGTTTAGTGCACCACATTAAAACTAGGCATACAATGCAGTTGTCTGCTTGCAATATTGAGCGGAGCGAGTATTTATTTTGCATTTTTGATACGCGAGGGCTTCCAAATTATGCCTAAACGATATAATATATTTTAGAAGTTTGTTTTAAACAAATATATAGCGATTAACAGTTTTAGAATATATATATATATATATATATATATATATATATAGAAAGAGAGAGAGAGAGAGATTGAAACGACTAATCTAAAGAGATTGAGAGATTGTTTCAAACTGATACTTTAAATATTAAAAATCAATAGTTTAATCTTAAACAATCCTGTAACAAATAATGAATATATAGTTTCAAAGTATGTTAGATTTTGTTTTGTTTAAATAATTATGAAAATTGTTAAAAAACACACCACTCTCTCAGTTGGGAATGACAAAATATGAACTAAAATCATATCTTTGCATTTGATATGTTTTAGAAAAATATTTTCCGGGCTTAAGTATTAACCAATAAAGACGTAAACCTTAGTACAGGTAATATCTTTATTAGTTAATACCCCCTCGCCCTTCAGGTGCAGAGCTGTACTTTAATAATTAGGGTTTGGGTAAACAAATATTTTTTGAAAATATCTTAACAAAATTATATAATGGATAGTTTTAGGTCAAATGGATTGATAACAGTATATAAATCATTCATTACGGTTTGTTTGGACTAATCTATTGTTTAAAGTTTTGGTTTTAGATGCTAAAGGTCAATAGTTTAAACACAAACACAACGGTTACAAATAATAAATATATACCGCTTCAGTAACATTTGTTATACTTCTTTCCGCATGTTTTTCCTGCGTTATATAGCAAATGTGTGCATAAAATAAACCTGAATGACTAGTCCGACAATCTTGTACGCGCGATGCGCAGCCGACAATTTATTTTTTGCAGTCTGCGGGGGACATTTCAAGAGGCAGCTCTGGTACGCGCGATGCGCAGCCATCAATTTATTTTTTGCAGTGTGCGGGGGACATTCCAAGAGCTAGCTGTCGCCGTGTCTAGCACGCGTTGAACCATCGTCAATTTTTGTTTTTTAGTCTGTAGGGAGGCATCCAGCTCTTAACAATGATTTTTGCTCAACAAATAAGCATAACAGGATCCACACAGTCTAAGAGCTAAACCCTAACTAACACATATATTGAGGTTATTGTGCGATGTATAAACTTGGTGGGGGAAGGGCGGTTAGGTATCCTACATGCTTGTTGACACGTTATTAAACCTCCAGCTCTTGCCTAGTACACATGAACTCGCCAATCCAAGACGAAGCATTGACATGTAGAACAAGCTTATCCATCAACTTGATCCTGAGGTATTTTAAAACATTTTAAATTGGAGCTACGATCCTCACAGTTTAAGAGCTAAACCATTACTAACGCATATACTGAGGTTATTGTGCGATGTAAAAACTTGGTGGGGGGAAGGACTGGTACCTATACTACATGACTGTATCACATCATTAAACCTCCAGCTCGTGCCTAGTACACATGGACTCACCAATCCAAGACACTACTGTTTCTTCCACATCTTCTTATATTAATGAACAAGCTGACACAAATGAAAATACAACAACAACTTCTGATGCGGAAGCAATAATGCTATCCTTGATGGGTTTTAATTAATGGTAATTTTCGTACACAATCATGGAGGAGCGCATTAACGGTGAAGGGAACTTTTGCTATTATAACTACTGTTTTACTGACTTGGAAAATTAAATTGGAAACACCCGATCCAGATATTGTGCACTATATTTTAAGTTAGACAGCAAACACCAAGAACTCTGAGCAAACGTCATTTGAGGAAACTTCAAAAACTACACACAATTAAAATATTGTAAATGAAATGAATAATACATAAAAGTTAAACCCAACTATCTTGTCCAGGTTTCACAGCGAATAACACATTATTCGATTTGTATTATTGTAAATAAAGAAATAAAAATAAAAGTTAGAAATCTTTCACAGGTTTCATTTGATTGTTTTCATTCCATAAATATATCTATCTTGCACAAGTTTGATTCGATAGTTTTAAACTATCAAAATTATTTGATGCTAAACTTTTTAGCCAAAGTATGGCATGTGAGTACTCTGCTGGCTGCGGCTCAACAATACGAACAAGATGGTGCATTCAGAATTTAGATCCGACGAGGGAATTAGGAGCAATAGCGGAAAACCTTCAAAATATTGTTTTTTCGCTATTACTGCTATACCCTTAGTCGGATATGAATTATGAATGCACCAACTTCTTCGTCTTGTTGAGACGCGTCAGCAGACTACCCACATGCCATACTTTGGGTAAAAAGTTTAGCAACAAATAATTTTAATAGTTTGAAACCAACGAATCAAAACTTGTGCAAGATAGTTTTTTAAAAACTACTTCAGACGACCTTGACCTACTCCAAACATCCATGACGTCAGTAATACGTCGCCAACTACGTCGCCAACTACGTCATTCCTACGTCATCAAAGTCACGTGACCGGAAGCTGTCAATCAAGTGAGCCAAAACCTACAAACACCCACTACTGTTTTTTTAAGCTCTATAAAATGGTTAGAACGACAATTGTGTGTTTTAAAAAGTTCAGGGTAAAAATTGCAAAAAACTGATTTTTGGAAAATTTTAAAACCCCATAAACCCCCTTTCCCATGGTCCGATTTTTCTGGTTTTCGAACTTAAGTCATGAATGTCACTTTACACATTTGAGCCAAATTTCATCTAAATCGGACGTTTTTTACTCAATTTATCTTATTCACGGACACACACACACACACACACACACACACACACACACACACACACACACACACACACACATATATATATATATATATATATATATATATATATATATATATACATATATATAAATTTGAACGAATAGTGTTTTTGGCATCTGGGGACCTCAAAAGAAAAAGTTATCATGGTCTCGGGCTTAAGTCTTACCATGAGACCTACGGTAATAGCTTCTTCCCTATAGGGGAAATTCGCTAAAAGGATTACATTAATAATGTTTACATTTGTTTAAAAATATATAATAATGAAACGTGAACGGTCACGAAATGTATAATGTACGTATGTAAACGTGATGTATTAGGTATTGCGCTTATATAATAATTATAGAACAACTTGATAAAATAGTTAAAGACGCTGGGGAAATGACAACAGTCAGTCATCGCAGACGGACTGTGGTAATTCTCTGTTGTTTCTCAACTGAACATCAGTTACACTTCACGCTTTTACCAAGACGAATTAAATTGCTCCCTTTACTTAGCCATTCTAACAATAACCATTAGCGGTTCTCCGGTTTCGACCGTTATCATTGGATATGGTTGAACATAATAAAATGGTTTGTCACCTTTCAGGTTTTACATTTCTTAAATGTCTGTCTTCATTATTAGTACTGTACAAATGACGCGTTTACAATAAGTATTGGAAAGAATAATTTTAATCTGGTTACCGTCAGTAAGTCATACGATATACAAGATGTCAGCTTCGACTGTCCGAACCATCGAGTGTTTTTTTCACGTCAAACCAAGTAAATAATGCAATACAACATAGTTACTAAAAGGTTTCGTCCTTGAGTCTGAGTTTTTTTTATATACAAACTTAATAACTCCAGAATGCTTAGAAGTAAAATTATGAAACTTGGTTTGAATACTGTGCAAAATAGCTCTTGGAGAATTTTATCTCTGTGTTGATTCCGTTTTGAATGGTAGTGGAGTAGAGTTGTTAATCTTAAGTGTCACAAATCAATAAAAGAGAATAAATCACAAAAAAATTAAAGATTATAAATCCTACTACGAGCAATGTCTGTTTGTTTGTTTGCAAAATTTATCTCGAGATCCAGAGGAAGGATTTTGCTGAAAGTTTGGGATTAGGGGCTTTTGGGTCTAAAATACCCCCGTCGCAGCAAACCTGCGTACTCAGCGAATTTCCAATGCATATATATTTGACTCACTACTACATAGAGCTACTTACCAAGTTTCACAAAAATACATCCATAAATAAGTGATATATAGCATTTTATTTATTCTCCATAAGAATAATATTAGGGTTGAGGACGCAGGTTTGCTGCAACGAGGAAGATAAGTAATATATTTTTTTTCAATTATCAATATAACTGAACCAGGTGAAGCTATATACCAAGATTTATTAATTTCGGTTCATAATTAAGGGAGATATACAACTTTACTTATTCTCCATATGAATAACATGGGGGCCGAGTATGCAGATTTGCTGCTACGGGGACTATCAACAAAAAACTTGTTTTTTGTGCTAATATCAATATACCACAACTAGTTGAAGCCACATACCAAGTTTCATCAATATACATTCAAAAATAAACGAGATATAGAATTTTATTTATTCTTCATAAGGATAACATTGGACAACGTACTGTGTTTAGTACTTTGAATATCTCTGCAATGGTTGAACGTAGAACAACGATTAAAACACCAAAATGTTTGTTTTCTTGAGCTAAACACATTAATAAACAGAAATGTGAAGTTTTTAGTAAAACTATCTGAGAAAAATCTAAAAACCTTTTTCCCATAAGATTAACATGGGACACGTTTTTTTGGATTTTCTCCGCAACCAATTAACCTAGGTTAATGATTCAAAATACTAAATTATTTGTTTTTTAAGCTCTATAAAGTGGATATAACCAAAATTGAGTGTTTTTAACATTTTGGGGTCAAATATGCAACAAAAAAAACAATTTTTGGAAAATTGTAAACCCCCATAAAACCCCCTTCCCATAGTGCGATCGATCTGGTTTTCAAACTTAAAGTCATAAATGCTACTCTCCACATTTGTGCCAAATTTAATCAATATCGGTTGTTTCTTTCAAAAGTTATCGCGGTAACGGACACACACATATATATATATATATATATATATATATATATATATATATATAAATTTGAACGAATAGTGTTTTTGTCATCTGGGGACCTCAAAACGAAAAGTTATCATGGTCTCGGGCTTAAGTCTTACCATGCCACCTACGGTAATAGCTTCTTCCCTATGGGGGAAATTCGCTAAAATCAATTGGTGAAAATTACTACTTCAGGAAAACTCGTATTTTTCTAAACAACTCATATAAAAATAGAAAATTTTAACATTTTTTTAGGCTTATGGAGTTTAAAATCATAACACCGGTTATTATGAATAACAACAACAAACCATTAAATCAGCTTTTATAAATTAAAATATTGTAAACAGCTGTTTATTGTTATGGAAATAAAAACCTGCTTGAATGGCAACTAAAACACTTTTTTCGATAGGCGAGTGAGCGTAGCGAACGAGCTAATCTGGGAGGCGAGTGAGCGAAGCGAACGAGCTCATATTGAAAATGAACGAGTATTTGAAATAAAACAAATTCAATGCCTCTTCTGCGGAATCAAACACCGAGCACGGCTCGGTCCCCCGGTACTCACAATTTAAACGATGTATCATACAAAAGTTATTAATGGACGACAGCAAAAACTATGTATGGTAAGTATGTGACGTTTGGCTGGGCGTAGTGGTCTGGCCGACCGGCTTTGGATATCAGTATTGACAAGTAAACTATAGTAAACTATATCAGTCCTGTCTAGCTTGCACTGATCGGCTCATCCAATTGCTCTGCTTGATTCGTTTATGGTGAACCTGTCCCAAGATAATTGGTAAAATATGTTAATATTTTAAACAGCTGTTTATATTTACATTGTATTTATTTTTCAATGTTTACATTCATACAGCTGTAACTTTTGGAACATATATCAACAATAACTATAAAAAGACCACTACGAGTTTGAATGTAATGTCAATATAAATTGTGTTTCCAAGTTTAAATAAACTTTTTGTACATGTATAATTACGGAACAGTTATTATTACGTAAAAAATCTCCCCGTACCTATTCGTTCATCACTCAGGCCTGAGGCCCAAATGAACGGGCAAAGTATATGAAATAACCTCTTTTAACAAAAGCCTCTTACACAAACTCAATTATTGTAGCTATAACTAAAGATGTATTGGTGGAAAGGACGGTTATTGGCGTTACGCGTCGAGTTATCTCTCAAGCGGTAAAGACCTACTGTATGCTCTTAATACGTAGATAATTATTCCCAATTGTGTATTATTTAATATCTGTGAGTTATTAAACAAAAATAAACTTTCTAAGAGTATAATTTCCTACGAGTTCAGCTTAAAATGTTGTTTAAAATAATAAATATGCTATCATCTAAGAGGTCCAAAACTATTCTTCCGCATGATTACTCCTCCTAAACTATTATTGATTGGTTACTATTAAAAATGTACTAAACATTTATACCCATATCTTATGACCTTTTTTGTACCAATTAATTATCAAGTATCGCCCATTATCGTTAGAGGTATATTTAATATGGTACAAAAACTTAGTATCAAAAATTAATGTTTGTATTATTATTAGATATATTGAGATATTTAATATTGTGTCGATAAACCAAGGTACACTGCTGATGAGTCGTGTTTCGTAGTACACACACAAATGTTTATAAAATACAAAAGCCTAAACGTTATATAGTTCTCCTTGAGAATTATAAATGATAACAACGCCAGAACAAAAGTCAGTATATTGTCATTAATAAATATGAAACATTGGGGGAATGACGGCGATGCTTCATCGCAAATGGATGGTTTACACTCTTCGCTCCCCTCAGCCCCAACTCTGGATCGGATTATATGCTTGACTGGGTGCGAAACAAATCGTGCCTTCCAAATCATTAAGTCTGTCTGCAATGACACTCTTTTGTGAGGTTTATAAAGGTAACAGATGATTCTGAACGGCGGTTTATGTTTCAATTTTTAAACATAACTTTGTTTTTCATAAGGCCTAAATTATACGGATGGTATAGATAAATAATAATGTCTGTTTATATGCAAATAAGCTTTATTAGCTAAATATAAACGAAATATTTTTAACTATCCGTTTTCTGCTAAAATAAATGACACAATGTGGTATTTTTTAAACATAAAGGTATCAGTTACTTATTGTTAACACATTTTCTTCTTTTTAAATAACTACAGCATTAAAATTATTAAACATTAGGAGATTTAATATTTCATTTACTTTTAATGATAATAAATTTACGGCTGAATATCAGTTTTTCTGCTGCATTGACCACCCACAAAATAATATGTGAATTCGTCATTTTATTTTCCTAAATAAGCTAAATATAAAATTTTACTTACTTTCCATAAGAATAACACTGTGTTTAGTACTTTTAATATACCAGTATCCCAGTATTTACAAAAAAATTGTAATTAAATATATATTTTTTAGAAGCACACAAATGTCCACATACAAAGGTACTTACATTTGATTTAAAATAAAATTCTATGTAAACAGAGAAAAAACTCATAATTTTCTTACAAATCCCCCTTCGAATAAGTAATTCTGTCTGGTTTTCGAACTTTAAGACAAATGTTACTTTACACCACATTTCATCAGGATAATAGTAACCTTTTTATTAAAAGTCATCACGTCCACGCAGAAACACACTTGTGTGTAAATATGTCAAAACAATAATGATGTCGTTTAAGGACATAAAACAAAAAGGCATAATGGCCCCGGGTCTTAAGATGTCGAATACGGTAGTAGCTTCTCCCTATAGGAGAAATTGAAAAAAAAAACAACAAAACAGGAAGTTGTCATAACGATATATGAGACAGATCTTTATCTAAGACCTTATATGTTAAAACATTTTAATTTGCGTCGGGTATAAAGTATTTTAATTCAAAGCAACTGCTAACAAAGATTTGCATAATAATGAGGCTTTTAGGGTTGAATACGCGTGGGACAAAATGAAGATTCCTAGAGATTTGCGCTTCAGCATCGTCTATACAGGAATTCATCAATATAGTCTCTAAAGCCAATAAATAGTAAATCGTATCCCCTAATAGTAAATAGTATCGTAAAGCCCTAGGGGCTCGAACCCTTGTTGTCTTCGCTCACCAACCTCCATGGCAACTCGCGGGTTTACTGATTTCCATATCACCTGTTGAGTTAACGTGGCGATGTCCTATAGTAGCAACTGCGCGTCAGATCAGGAATGTGGTTGTTAATGGTGAAGTATGGTGAGTATTTCGGCGATTAAAATAAGTTTAATTTAATAAAGAGATGAAAGGGTTGTTGTTTTCTAGGCCAATAGCCTACATACTAATGGTGTCTTTTTCACATTTCATATTTACGTTGGTTACTGTACTCTACTAGTTCAAAACTGACTGTAAACGTGCATTGTACAGTTTTAAGCGTTAACTTTATTATCAAAAGAATGTATCGATTTTGGTTCGATGATTTTTTGGCTTCTAAAACTATTACTTTGCTTACATGTTTGGTATCAGTTCAAATATCTTAATCTCTTAATGTGTTTTTGAGGATTTACAGGGTTCCGCCACAGGGGCTATCAAAGTTCAAATGTTAATCTTATAGATTTATTTGATTTACGTATAATAAAAGGTTAAAAATACCTGTGTCTGTCTCGTGATCCTAACAATAAACGACTACGCGTTTCGACAATAAACTGTCATCTTCAGGTCAGCGAAGAACTTGCGAATCTTGACTCGTCACTGGAGGGTCGTGTCATAGTTTTAAAAACGAACACATAACACAAACGAACGAATAAAATTTAGGCATACTTATTAATGTCGTGTGCTGAGTCTCGACTGGTGGAGGGATTTATTAGTTCGTGTGTGTTATGTGTTTTGTGTTTGTTTTTAAAACTATGACGCGGCCGTCCCAGTGAAAAGTCAAGATTCGCAAGTTCTTCGCTGACCTGGAGAGTTTACTGTCGAAACGCGTTGTCGTTTACTGTACTACTTATTTAGCTACTTACTTTCTTATTTACACTACTATTTATCACGAGGCAGACTACAGGTATTTTTAACCTTGTATTATAGTCAAACGTGATTCAGAAAAATCAACACATAATTATGATTTAGGTAGTCAAATGATTGTAATGTAGATTTGTTGAATCATCTAGCTCTATCTCTGCAAGATTCCCGTGCGGAGAACGGGACACCAGCTCATCTTTATAAAACAAAGAAATTAAAATTTAATCAACAGCTCTGTCATCAGAAACGGGTTTCAAAGCCCTAATTTATATCAAGCCAGGCTAGAGTTCACGGACTGTAGACGCCAAATTTAATTGCCGACAGTCCTTCGCCAGTAGAACAGCTCGCATTCAAATCATGTCCGGCTAGTCACCAGAACGAAGAGTGGCCATAGACTATCTCAAGACCACTGGAAAGGGTCAATTGATGCAGTGATACTATTCAAAAGTTTACAATAAATTGGAAACTAAGCTGACTAACCACCCAAATGTAATTGCAATTTTCATTGTTTAAAAGTATATTACTTGATGAAAAAGGAGAAACAAAGTCTATACGTGATTAGAGCAATAGAATTTGATAATAAGATCTTTGAAAAAGGATGGCCTTATTTTATTAGATCACAGTTTCAAGTAGAATGATTGACATACAGATCTGGTTGGGGTCTTAAAATTCAGGTGAAGTAGGGAGGTTTTTTTACATAACGAATATGTTTCTACATATTTGTGCTCCATTAGTTTGACAGCAGACATATAACCTACTTCTGCCCACATACTCTGGACAGTGCACTGAATTATTGGTCCATTTTTTCGAAATAACTAATACATACGACGTTCTTCTAGTTATGCTTCGGTTGTTTGTTTTCCCTCAGACTGACTTAACTGAACAAGAAAATGGTTTCTGCAATACTTTCATGCAAGATGGGGCTTTCAGCAGAATTATATTTCATCCAAAAAAGTTATTTAGGTTAAAAAATAATATTTGATATAATTGTAATAGAAAAAAACAGTAATACCAATCAAAAGTTGTTCAAGTTATAATTTTATATAGTTTTTTAAAACTAAAAGCTAACAAGTTCTAATGATACAATTAACAAGTTTCCTTCGGAAGTCAATAGAGCTTTGTTTCTAGTGTAGCTTATACGTAACATGTAACTAATACAATTATTTTCCAAACATAAACGAGACAAAACCGTCTAGAAAATTAGGCAACTTTGTAATTAACAAGTTGTATTTGGTTATTCTCTAAGAGAGCACAACCTTTTTAGGGAGACAACCATATGGGGTGAGCCCATAGCTACCTCTACTTAAGAGGTTTTGCACTATCATTTAAAAAGAAATATGAGTTCATACGCCGTTAAACTTCAGTGCGTCTGTTCAGTAGTAAAGTGCCCGACTTTCACACAGTCTAATTTTGTGGTCGTACAACTTACACTGGAGACCGAATACACTATAGTTACCTTAAATGCTAGTACTTTTTCAATTTGTAACATATTAAATATCTCAAAGTAGGTTTTAGGTTACAGGTTAGATTAAACTACTGATAATTAATACAACCTGTCCATAATCCAACCTAACTCCCGGTGCCTAACCTAGCTCGTTGATACGGAAATGTGGTCGCTATAGTGGAAAAGTACCCAACCCCTTAACCTATTGAAATACAATTTTGTATTGATACTACTATTCGTTAGAAACGTATATAATACAAAATCATTAATTTCAGTTTATTTAACCATACACAGGGTGAGTTTTAAATGAGTCCCCTAATTTTGTATACATTTCTTAAGATATCGACTCCAGACCACCCCTGATCATTGTTGTAGAACGTATACTTCATTTTGACTTAGTTAATATTTTTGACCACCATTATTAATCCACCATATTGGATTCAACTATTTATTTGTAAATGTAAATGTGAGGTTATAACCCATTTATAGAAGTATTTTTTACGGTGAAAACAATGCCGCAATCCGTTTTCAAAAATCATTATTTTTTTCTCAAGATATTTGTGAATTAGAAAAATAAATTTTGGAGAGAGTTTTAAAGGTCCCAACCTTAAAACATGCCCATACTCGCATTGTTACATTAAATAATAACCATGAACAACCAATCATTGTTGAGTGTCATTCGCTTCATTTTGACAAAAGTAAAATTTTCGGCCACCATCTTGGACCCGCCATTTTGGATTAAGATAATTTTTTTCAAAAGTAGAGGTACGCTAGTGACCCATTATTTAAAACTGTTTTTCCACGCTGAAATCAATGCCGCAATCCGTTTTCAAATACAACCTTTCATTATCATGATGTTGTCAATTTTTGAAATGTTAAACAGAAATCTTTCAATATTATGAAAACGAAAGGTCATATTTTAAAATGGATTGTGGCACTGATTTTAGAGTGTAAAATAAGTTGGAAGTGATGGGTCACAACACTACCTTTACGTTTGAAAAAAATTATATTTTTCCAAAATGCCGGATCCAAGATGGCGGCCGAAAATTTTACTTTGATCAATATGAGCGAATGCCACTCAACAATGATTGGTAGTAGTTTATGGTCATTATTTGATGTAATGATGAGAATATGGGCATGTTTTAAGGTTGGAACCTTTAAAACTCTCCCCAAAATTCATTTTTCTAATTCGCCAATATCTTGAGAACGAATAATTATTTTCAAAAACAGATTGCGGCGATTTTTTCTCCATAAACATTTAATTCTACATGATAGGTCAGTCACAACCCCACCTTTACATTTAAAAATAAATAGTTGAATCCAATATGGCGGATTTAAGATGGCGGGTTCAAGATGGCGGCAAAAATTATTAACTAAGTCAAAATGAAGTATAAGTTGGTCAACAATGATCGGTGGGAGTCCGGAGTCGATATCTTAAGAAATGTAGAAAAAATTAGGGGGTGGGAATCATTTAAAACTCACCCTGTATAATTAGTTCGTCTAATATATTAATATCTTAGTACTTATTTACATGTTTTTTTCAGTTTTCAAACTAAATGTAAGATGAGGTTGGTATAACATAGGTAAAAATATCGAAAAGTTTCAACAGAAAAGTGATTTGAGCAGAATAAAATATTGATAAACCACGTACTTTCTACGCTATTCAGTTCAGTGTAAACATACGATTTTTGCGTTTTCACTTCTCAATTAAGTATCTTGAAGCAGGAGGGTGATAACATTGCTTCTGTTTGCATTGATAAGTTTGATTCTGTATCGGTGAAGTAATGTTTCGACAAACAGTTCAAGTTGTCTGCTGGTTGTTGTTGTCAAAGTGGTTACATATAGTACCAATAGAATAATTTATTTTATCGAGCAAGTTTAAAAATAACAATACCACTTGTAATGAGATTTTGAATTTTAAACATTATATTTGTAAAATATTTTAGTATATCAAGTTTTTTATTTATTTTGTTCATACACCATAGAGGATTTATACGGATGCAAGAGCATTCATTCCCCACTGTGAGCATTGATGTTGGATGAGAATGCTGTCCAAATAGTTTTGATTATCCAACGCCTTTATTATTTTTATTCACAGCCTAGACCTACTAACTTGCCCTCTATTTCAGTGAGGAGACTTCACTTCGCTTATTCACCTTTAGGTGTATTCCAATATGTCCTTCTCAATAACCTTCAATCGGTTGGCACACTTCTATTCAGACAATCTCTTTACAGAGTTGTATACATGGGTTTGTTTTCTTCAAATATAAATCAGTTTTATTATTGCTGTCAAACTAATGACATAATTGAAATATATATGTATTTTTAACCTCAACTGCCCGTCACCATATGTTATTGCCCTGTGCGGTGAACTAAAGACAGCGAGGTATCGTAACGGTAGTCAGATGGGAAAACCAGAGGTGACCACTCATGATCTTACAGGAGTCGGCCGGGGCCGGGATCGAACTGGCCACGTCTGACTTGCTAGTCGGGCACTTTACCGCTGAGCTACCGCGTCCGGTATATCAGTGGTTGTTGCAGATTATTTACGTACGTTTTTTATAATAGTGATGCTTAAATAAGAAAGCTTTTACATTTATTGTTCATAAAAAAGCTACTTTAATTTATTTTACTGGTGTAACCAAACATATGAAATACAATTTGTATGCTGATAATTTTAATTGCGTTGATAACGTATGCAGCGTAAGGTAAATTTAGGAATAACCTACATACTCATATATTATTGGTATTTTTAAAAAAAATCTCCGCAGAGCAGAAAAATGTCAAACACGTGTGGTCAACAGTAATATGTGAAAATGAAGGTAAATGACAGAGCAGACATCAAAGGCGTTCTCTTACAACGTCCATGATGAACTGAAAACAAGCAAATTGTAATAATCAGCTTGTTGACTACCACATATGTCGCGTGAAAGGGATGATGATGCTGACCGTACTTTGAAAGTAAGTAGAGAAGTCACTTTTGATTCGTTCTTAAACAATAATAATTCAGCCGCGTAATATCAAGCAAATGGCTAATTTTGTTCCTTATAAAGTGCATTTCCCAGCAGAAAATACATAATCTAATAATCATAATAATAGTAATTTAATGTAAATTATCGAGATTAGAACATCTTAACGTCAAGTGTTACTACCAAAGACAGACATGTGCGTACACCTTTAGGAATTTATAAAATGTAATCGTAAATTACTTCGTACTATTGTCAATATTTTATTGTATTTTATTTTATACTGTATTTGGTTGAGAAACTTAATAATATTTAAGGTACCCACAATTCACAAAAACCATAACGAAAATATAAACAACTATTTTAAGTAATCCGTCTTATTTGTGTGGAGACTTGATGAGATATATAGAGGCCTATTTAAAAGACGTAGAAGACATGCTAACTGCAACATAAATTAACTTTTGTGTGGGCATACAATTCTCATGTTTTTTTATGGGAACTTGTTTTTATCGTGTAAAACGTTCGATTAATTCTCATACCTTCTTTGCATGAGTTTACTTAATATCATATCACGTTGACATCGGAGATTGGTCCTTTGAATCACACTTTTTTCCAACAGTTTTTGAGTTGATTGTAGAATTGTTGTTGTTTTGAATTTTTGTCATATTTTTCCAAAATACTTTTTTAGTTACAAACTACAAAGTGATCGAAATCGATGAAGAAGTTCATATTTTTGTTATGTAACCTTTTCAGTGGTCACTTGATTACAGACTACGGAGAGTAATTGAGGACAAAGACTACTATGGACGTGTCAACTGAGGGTAAACACAAATGAGGGTTTCAAAGCAGATAAAAGGTTCTTCCAGTTAGTCGAGTTCATTAGTAGCATTATGTTTATATTTCCATAATTTTTAACTGGATTTCTTAAGCGTCCTGTGATGATATGTTAATACTCAATATAGAGGGGCTAAAACGGATTATGTATACCAATTCCTTTAAGGTAATATTATTAACAATATGAACGTAGCACATGTTGGAATGAACTATATATTTAAGTTAAGGATAACTACAAATAGTACCTGATTTTATTACATTAAGGTTGTTCACTTTTTAGAACATAAATAAAATTATATTTCTGCTAAAGTTAGTGTTAACAAACGTCGAGAAAGTGAAAAGTATACACTATATGTAAGCAAGTTTAAATGGATGAAATATTGGCGGCCAAAATATATTGGTATCCACATGAGTATTTTATCTTCTTCACACTGGCACATAAGACTAATTTGAAAAATACGTGTCATGGTAAGTAAGAGTGTCTGAAGCTTTTCATATCACTTCAGAGTAACTCACCACCAAACGTAATATTCAAGTTCGTATCGTTCATCTGCAGTAATTTACCATGTTAATACTTAAACATTAAACAGAATATTCTTTCCTATTTTTAATAGTTGAATAGTTAATAGTTGAATTTTACTTCAGGTAAATATAGAATAAATGTTTCTCTATAGCAGCTTATCAAAAGTTAATGTAAAAGTTAAATGCGAACAATTATACTCGATTACGCTTTTTTAATTTTGTATTAAAACCTCATATTTTATTTATTTAAATAGTTGTCTACATAATCAAAGATCGATTAAATTACTGTGATTGTTAATATGATTGATAAAAAAACGAGATATTTGCTAACCAAAATTAATTCATTGAATTATCTCTAAGGAAATCAAGCTCAGTTTGATTTTTAGGCTAAATTATGCATCTCGACAATGCATTTGGTAAATGTAACGCTAAACATAATGTCAAGTTTTGGTGTAATATCCTTATAAGAGAGGAAGTAAAATAAATTATATTTATAACTCTATTTACTTTAGAAAAAGAAAGATGAATAAAACAAATTTATAAAAAAATGTAAAGAAAAAACATTCTCATCGCAATAGAATAATCGAAATCATGTTGCTAATTCATGTAAAATTGAGCGTAGGGCCAGTAATAGAATTATGACGAATTGGTTTGCTAGATTGTAAATAAGTGAAGGCAGACCAATGAGCAAAGATTAGCATGAACTGAAAAACAAAGAAACGAAGATTAATCGCCTTTATGAAGAACAAGGTAAATGAACCAGGCAAATTCGTACACCCCTGAGAGACAAGCAGATCAAATCTAGTTGACTTTCAAAAAATGGTGAATAGACTGTGAGTAAATGCATTTTATATACAAATGTGCAAATGTGCAAAGTACATTTTATTTATGTATTCACGGCAGAGGTATTATTTAACTTTGAAAAGAAACCGTACAAGCTCTGGTTTTGTTTCAGTCTCAGCAAACTTTTTATTATATTTTTTAATTAGCTGTTATGAGTACATAATATACAATATGTTTGATATAATCTGATTTATAGCTTTATCTAGTTCCACACAATCAACTGATTTTTCTTTACACTCCCAGATCACAGCAAATCTGCACACTTAGTCTAAGGTAAAGCTCAAAATAAAATATTCTTAAAATACTAAAATAAAATAAAGTTGTCAATTCATAAATATTTATTGATGCTCGTTGGTAGGTGGTTTTTTAAGGTTATGATTGTTATGTTCATATATATGTTAGAAAAACGTAGTTCTTTCTGAAAGATTTGACATTTTGAAACAAATTAACAAGCTTTATTTTGCCCTTGATTGGTAAATCCTGGTAATACTACGATGGAAGAAATCGTATTGTTTTACACGGATATTTCAACAGCGTATTGATCACAGTGAGCAGTTATGGAGGTTTGCTTCGTCGGGGATATTTTCAATTTTTTCATAAAAACTGATAAGGTTTTTATAATGCAACTTAAAGAATGCTATTCTATTTAAACTCTCAAACTAGTTCTCATCTTTCCTCCTGGTTTAGAATTTTCCTTCAAATCGCTTCTGAATTAATTCGAAAAGGTATGTTAATGAAATCATTGCTCTTATATGTTTTATTTCCAAACATTATTTTTGTAAGATTCCAATATTTAGTTGGACTCTGCCACAAATAATTGTTGTTTTCACCCCTTTAAATTTGTATTCGTATGTCTAATTCTTAATTATTATAGACTAAAATGTCGTATGTACAAGTGTAACTATGAGTTTTTGTTTTTAAAGTGTGTTACATTTTAAATTTACAATTAAATCATAGTTTGCAGTTTGAAACACAAGAGTGGCCATGTTTCCCTGCTATAACATAATAATGTACAATACGAAAGATGACGATCGGCTATATGGAGCGGGTCGACCCAATAAGGCTTTCCAGTAACGTTGGTAAATTAACCACAACTTCCAGTTACGGCCTTATGAAATTGTGCTTTTAAATTAACCACACCATATTAGTTGTTGCACATTCAGTACTTATTTTGTTTTACAGCTCAAAACCTATTCCGATAACTTTTTAACATAAATTCCTTTATGTCTTTTAAAAACCATACTTTTACGTCTTAATGGCACTATTTGTATGAATGCAAAATTATTTAATAATTAGTTACTTTTCCACAAAACATCAAAGTCACATTAACCTTAATGCAAACGTCTATACGTTTTGAAATTCATGAGTCTCACTTACCTAATGAGTTTTGTTCGATAAATAGGCTACCAGTTCAAAGGACAAACCAAATTGTGTATATACACAAATATAGTTTATTGACAATTAAACATATGTCATATTTTGAATTTGTTTAATAGTTATATATTTGTTGGTTTACACGGTTATTCCTTGATACACAGGTTTAAAATGGTAATTAGTTATGTTAATTATGCATCTTAAATATCAGTGTTTCTATTATGTGGTGACTCGTAGAAACGTGACACCAAAAACTATTTAAACATGATTTTACCAGTTATAGATGGATTTCTCTTTACTTATATAACACGACCAACAAAGCAAGGGATGAGCCATTACAGTAGAATATAGACAGTAATGGAAAACAATGATTTGCCATTGGCAGGTAGGATTGAAACCCTGGCCAGGGCCGTTCTTATGGTTTCAGAGTCCGTCACCTTAACCACCATGACTCACGATCATAGTAATGGGAAGTCTGCAAAAACAATACATTATCATATAAACCTACAGTATAATAAATACAGAATATAAGGATTAGGCACTTTTGCAAAAAACGAGTTTTAGTCTAAAATTAATTAAATACTGTTATGAAAACACAATGAAAAAAGGGATAGTGTCCTATAAAGTATAAAGTGTCCTGTAAAGTATCCTATAAAGGGATACTTTATAGGGGACCAATGGCAATTCTTCATCTTAAATGAATGGTGTGAGTTCTAACACTTCATAAATAAACTAGAGTCCAGTTCTGTGCTTCACTGGTGTCGAAACAACTCACGTAAACTACAGAATTACTGCTTGTTAGTGAAATATATGTACCTAATGCATGGTGAAGGGTGAATCAAAATTAGAAGAGATTATAAATGGATTAAGTTCGAAATAAGTAAAAGTTTATAATAACGCGCCAATTATTTAAATTGTTCAGACGGAACTCTAGATTTGGTTCTTCGAAGAAATACCTTACTCATTACCTTGCATTACCTTGCACATGGTTATTAAAATCAACATTATTCAGCAACCTAAACGTATTCAGGTTTCTGTTAAACTGAGATGCTCATTAAGACACTCAAACCTGCTTTGATATTCTCTTTACCTTCAAACTATCTCTTAAGCGTTTCAATAAGCCATAAGTACTAGCGTGAGGAAATACGGACTATACTATCTATATAAAATAATAGTATTTTTCGTTATAAATACACATTTAAACATGAGGATATTTTGCTGTAAGTGTTGTAGTGTGAGTTTTACTGGAAGTGCAACATACACTAAAAATGATATCATTGGGTTTAGTAATCACAAAACATTTAACAAATCTTTGCATCAGTTTTTATTTTGTGTAAAACAGAACATCCTATTTCCAAAATTGGAAAACTCTGAAAACACGGGCGTCTTTTGCTTGTTAAATTTAGGAAGAGAAACGTAGTGAATCATACCAATAATTGTGGAAAAGCGAAAGGCATCCTCTGATAATCTATATCCAACTCCCACAATTATACATATATGATACTTCATCAATTAATTATACAATTACTATTTCGAGGTTACCAAAAAAAGGTAGACTTTGGATTAAGCAGTGGAATATTTTGGAAAATATTCACAATACAATTTTGAGTATTTCCTCAGCAAGGAACATGATATTGTATTTCATTTAGACTATAGATAACAAATATACTGACTCTCGGAACTCGTTTCATCAAGTGATGATTAACATTACGGATAACGGAAGATATATTTTTTTATTAATTTTTGTAATAGTTTCTGTAGGGTTTTTTACTCTCTTGGTTTATCTATTGATTCGGTTTAATAGTTGTTTCATATTTAAGAATAACTTATTTTTGTTTATTAGATTCTATATAGATTGAAAAGTGTACCTTATAAAGAATACGGTGTCTGTATTATATTGTGATCACAGCTGGAAATCCCACCCTGTTGGTTTAACTAATTAACAGATAAAAAGAGAAATAGATATTAGTGATCCCCAAATACGAGTAGTATGGCCCCACATACAAATCAAATTATTTGAAAATATAAAGAGAAATAATCCAAATGCGGAACGCTGTAGGGCTCAAGAAATCAATAAGTACTATTTGCAGATAAAGATAAGTTATTAACAGCTTCATTTCGTTAAGGAAAAGTTTACTTACATCATGTGTTTGCTAGGGAATTAAAGTCAGCCCCAACTAACCACACAGCTGGCGACTACATGTTAGGACGTGTCTCAAACTTGAGTCAAACTGCTTCCATTCGAAGTAGTTTATCGCTATTGCAACTAGCTAGGAAAATGTAAATATTAATTTAGAAATTATTTAAGGTGTATATTGTAACTTCAGTAACGTTCTGTTTCATTATTGGTGAAATAATAGAAAGGACTAATACAACACACTAAATATTTGGATAGCTAAACTGCTCTAAAAATCACGTTATTTAGACGGCCTTAGTCTTTTACTAGCAATGAAAACCTGCGAAACCAAAACACAAAATATTTTTTGGAATGCTCTAGAATAAACGGTTTTATTGTAATTATTATTTAACTAATCAATATTTACCACAAATCGGAATGTATTAATCTATTATTAATGTAATTTTATACTTTACATCTATCCTCTAAGGATACGATATCACATACAAAAATGCACCAGAATCCACTATATTTACAGACAACGAACAAACTGATTTTTAGCCGTTTTAAAGAAAATTCTGAACGTATATAATTTTGAAAGCTGGTTAAAGGATAACATAAAAACTAAATTTTCACGGTAAAGATTTGGAGCTATATCAATAGCAATATCAATACTTTTGAACTCTAAACTTGGGTTTTATTATTGTTTTATCAGTTATCTATTATCCACCCCTCCAAATGCACACCATTGGATTTTATTTTAACTTTGAAAAAATAAATGTTTACGTATACAAAATTGATGTTAAATATTAAACAAATTTGTGTCGCCGACATCAAGAAGCTGAATGTTACAGGGGCGGTTGAATTTGTTTATTTAAACCCACCTGCCTACTTAATAACATGGTAAAGTTTGTTCAAATGATCGCAGTGTATAAAGGTGCCCTGTTAAGTAAATTAAACATTTTTGTTGTACAAATATAACAATCTTTCATAATTTAATGAAAGAGTTAAACTCGTGTAACGTTTTTTTCATTTAGTATTGACATTTGGTTTTTACTTTACATATAATACAGTTAATTTAAAATCCAATTTTATAAGTTAACTGAATCTGTATCACTTTCAGCCATAGCGTATTACTTTAAATAGTAATATTAAAACAGATATCCTGTAAGCTTAATTTGAACAATTTTAGTAAACATATGTTTAAACAGCACTGGACTACCACACGTTTAGTAGATTGTCATGCGCCTAAATCGTTAAAACTAACATAACTATTAAGACTGTTACATCATATCATATACATAATAAGCCATGCAATCCAACAAAAGACGTAATAAGTGTTACAAATTACGCAATATATCTTTATAGAATGATAAACATTATTCTGAAAGCTGCATCATGATTCATGATCTCTGGTATCTCAAGCTGCATCTCCAACTGATGCTATCTGGAAACCTGAAGATTCGCCGTCGCCTGTCTTTTGTTGAAGGATCTAATAGATTAAATAGTACATTTAATAGTAGATGAGATCCTCCATTCTCTTGCTTATTCATAACTCGTTTTAGCGATTTTCCCCTATAGGGAAGAAGCTATTACCGTAGTCGGCATGGTAAGACCTAGGCCCGGGACCATGATAACTTTTCGTTTTGAGGTCCCCAGACCCCAAAAACACCATTCGTTCGAAACTGTATATATATATACATAAATATATATAACTGTATATATATATATATATATATATATATATGTGTGTGTGTCCGTGAACACGATAACTCTCGTAAAAATTATCCGATTTTAATGAAATTTGGTATAAACGTGTAAAGTAACATTTATGACTTTAAGTTCGAAAACCAGCCAGATCACTCTATCCGAAGGGGTATTTGGGGGGGGTTTTGTACCCCAAAAATGAGTTTTTTGAATTTTTTACATATAATTTTGGAAAAAGTCAAATTTTAGTTTTTACCATTTGATTCAACTTAAAAAAACACACAATTTGGTATTTTGATCATTTCTCTACGTCAATTGGTTACCGAGATATTGAAAGTGCTAAACACAGTACGTTGTCTAATGTTATTCTTATGGAGGAAAATACAAATTTTATATCTCGCTTATTTATGAACGTATATTGACAAAACTTGGTATACGACTTCATCTGGTTGTGGATCATTGATATTTGCTCAAAAAAACAATTCTTTGCCAAAGGCTCCCGTAGCAGCAAACCTGCGTACTCAGCCCCATGTTATTCTTATGGAGAATAAGTAACGTGTTATCTCCCTTAATTATGAAAATAAATTAATGAAATTTGGTATGTGGCTTTACCTAAATGAGTTATATTGATATTTGTATAAAACCCCATTTTTTGTGTTCCTTCCTTCAGCAAACCTGCATACTCAGCCGCTATGTTATTCTTATGGAGAATAATTAAAATGTCATAAATCGTTTATTTATGAATGTATATTGATGAAACTTGGTATGTGGCTTTATGTGGTATTAAGATACATATATATGCATTGGAAATTCGCTGAGTAAGCAGGTTTGCTGCTACGGGGGTATTATAATTTACCATAGTGAATAACCCTAATGTAAAATAAAACGATAGCTATTCCATTGCACACATTAAATCACTCGATGCAGATGATATATTAAGATAATGGAGTACCAAACATTTAACTACATCTTACATTTCCAAAGCAATCATGGATCAATATTTTCCTTCAAAGAATTTTATTACTTATGTGAAAACTACATTACTACGATAAAACATTAATCATTTTCAAACAATTTCATCACACTAGCTTTGCCCAACAGCCTTGCTTGTCCATCTGGTTTCAGGTTTAGAGTCAATTAAAATCACGTAGCTGATGAAATTTCTATAGTTAAAATTGTAATTTAACTTGACATTTGGTTTACTGTCATAATAGAGGTTTTATCAAAATAGTAATATTTTTCCTCGAATTTTTGCACCAAAACTTTTTATTCGAGATGAAACCATGTTTATAACCATGTTTTTAGGTGTCAGACTTTTGGTTTTCTCAAAAGTTCCTAGAATGGTTCGGCTTTATAATTATGTCTGTATGTGAATCAGTATAAGTGTAAATGTATCTTAAGTGTTGTAAGTCGTCTTTTATTACATCCCGTATAAATATGTATAACGGTATCTTAGTTTTACAGTTTTAAGATTTCGTTTCTCTATACTTTATGAATTGGTTGGATATTATACAAAATGTACCTGCATTAGATTACACATTTTGATATTGTAAACATATTTTTCCGTTGAATGTATAACTATAACTAATTATTCATTTTTATAAAAATACTAATAGATAATACTAGAAAATATATATAAAGTGCCATAAGACCTATTCAACTTAATTTAGTATTACAGAAAATTTAAAACTACACTCTTGGTAGTATAAAATGAAGCAGACTATTTCTGTCATGATAGAAATATACATTACACATATCTCTATGTCCCCTACAGTAGGGAGTTTTAGTAATATGAGTGGGGCTTCCTTCAACATCAAAGCAAGAACATTCTCTACTGAGCAGCCACATGCCTCTGATGATGGTATGACATGGAGTATTAGCTGTTATGTTCAAAATACAAATTGTCTATGTTTTAGTTTAAATATGCAATAGATGAAAAAAGCTAGAAAAAATAGTGTCTTTATTTATTGCGAAATTATGGAATTTCATAAAGTAACATTTCTTGTTTCTTAATTATTTGTAAAATTATCCTACGATGTTATTATGGAGTAACGATTTTATTGAGCTTATGTCACATTCGTCTTACCTTAATTAATACTTAAAATGAATAAAAAGCTCTTAGTTTAAAACCATTGTTGGTAATAGTGAGTTTATGGTATTTAAGAAAAAAATTTCGTTCAGTAACCATCACTGAGAAAAAAATATTTTCACGATGTTTTAGGATATTGAATCTTATCTCCTTTTCAACTAAGACGAATACGAAGAACATAAGACAGATTAGTGGCACAATTCAGGCAAAGTTGGGAAATAGCTAAAACAGAAACATTAAAAGCAGTCAAAATAAAAATAATAACCCAGTCGCAGCAAACCTGCGTACTCAGCGAGTTTCCGATGTACATTTTTATATCTCCGATCTTTGAGGTATAAATGTATTAATACTACATAAAGCCGCTTACCAAGTTTCATAAAAATTATCAACAAATAAGCGATATTTTAATTATTCTACATGAGAATATCATTGGGGATGAGTAGTAGGTTTTTTGACACAATTTTGATGCAAATATCAATACAATTCAACTAGGTGAAGTCACAACCAAGTTTTATCAATATTCATTCCTGAATAAGCGATATATAACTTTTGAATCATTCTCCATAAGAATAACATGGAGGCTGAGTAAGCAGGTTTGCTGCAAAAGGAACGCAAAATATGGATTTTCATTCAGAGATCAATATAACTCAACTAGATGAAGCCACATACCAAGTTTCATCAATCTACATTCATATATAAGCGATGTATACCATATTTTAATTATTCTCCATAAGAATAACATGGGGTATGAGTACGCAGATTTGCTGCAACAAGGAGCACAACAAATGGGTTTTTATGCAAGTATCTGTATAACTCAGAGGTGAAACTACATACAAAATTTTATTAATTTATGTCATAATTAAGGGAGACATAAGATTTGACTTATTCTCCACAAGAATAACATGGGGCTGAGTACGCAGGTTTGCTGCAACAAGGAGCACAACAAATGGGTTTTTATGCAAGTATCAGTATAACTCACCAAGAGGTGAAACTACATACCAAATTGTATTAATTGATGTCATAATTAAGGGAGACTTAAGATTTGACTTATTTTCCATAAGAATAACATGAGGGCTGAGTACACAGGTTTGCTGCTACAGGAAGTATCGGTAAAATTTGTATTTTGTGCAAATAAGAACAGAACACAACCAGATGAAGCTACATACGAAGTTTCTTTAATATTTGTTCATTATTAAGCAAGATATAATATTTTACTTATTCTCCATAACATTAACATTGGACAACGTACTTTGTTTAGCACTTTTAATATCTCAGTAACCAATTGACGTAGAGCGATGATCAAAACACCAAATTGTTTGTTTTTTAAGTTAAATTTAATGGTCTAAACAAAAGTTTGGGTTTAAAAAGAATTACATGTAAAAAATTAAAAAAAAATTTTTGGGGTACAAAATCCCCCCAAAACCCCTTCAAAATAGAACGACCGGTCTGGTTCTCGAACTCATGAAAATAGATCCTGCCTTACAAGTTTGTACCAAATTTAATCAAGATCGGACCATTTTTACGAATGTTATCGTACCTACGGACACATATATATACCTATATATATATATATATATATATATATATATATATTTACCTATATATATACCTATATATATATATATAAATTTTAACGAATGGTGTTTTTGGTATCTGGGGCCACAAAACGAAAAGTTATCATGGTCTCGAGCTTAGGTATTACCATGAGACCTACGGTAATAGCTTCTTCCCTATAGGGGAAATTCGCTAAAACCAAACCAAACATAAAAGCCAGGCACTGAAGCGAACAGCACGGCACCGTGGGTTTCTGGAACTGGGAGATTTGTTAAAAGACATTTGAATTTAATCCGAGGTTCACCAGATCGATCTTGATAAAATCTGAAAATGTTGTGAAGGATCATTAAACATAAAGGTTATTGGTGGTAATGGTAGAAGTTTACTCCCACGGGATAAACTTTAGCGAGATAATAATAACTTTAGCGGGAACTATAACTTTAAGATCTGTTGAAGAGTTTTTAAATTATTAAACTATTAAATTTTCCAGTTATTTATAGTAGGACGCAGAAAGTCCAGCTTAGGTCCAGCTAACCCGGAAACATATTTATAATATCCATGGACGCCAAGGACTTTCAGTCAGGGCGGAATAAACGAGTTTTCCCATTACTACCCAGAACACGAAAATGATTTATCCTCCCTCTCATGACTTGCCTTGTAGGGAAGTGGTCTCGAGCTTGATTAAAATGTGTCCCCTGTTCTGTATTTCTAAACATACACACATATTATATTTACAACGTATTTTTATTCACACGAATTTTCCAATCACCGCTTATTTCAATAGCGTTGACGAACAGAACGTTTGAACAAAGCAATGATAAAGATAAGAAATGGAAATAACAGAAAACCGTCAAATTTGATGAAATGATGGTAAACTAATACGATTAAACTATATGTGCTATAGCAATCGTAAGAGTTATATTGTCTTTATATGAACATGAAGTCTCGATATATAGATGTGTAATAGCATAATTATCTGCAATGGCTGGACGCGTAACTGTCGGTGATAGGCGTCTCCTTATTGTCTAACTGCTGTAATAAATGGTAATTAATGAAAAAAGGATATACTTATCTTTAAAAAGAAACTAGCACTATACTATTATAATTGAATTTTCTTCTGATAAAATCACTTGTTATAAACCAGTGTCCATGTAATATGATAGCAGAGAGTACAAGGAGGATGACGGATTCAAATGGCATAAACAATTCTTGAGGTTAAACTGATTAATAGATTTACATGGCTGGGTGTCGATTGCTTCATTCATGATTAACCGTCTTAGTTTAGTTTGGATTAAATTTATGTGGGCGTTTTTACGCAATATTTTGGGTGAAGTGCACGTTTGTATTAAAAAAATATGAAATATTTCAGAAAACTTCACTTTTTTACACTTGCATTTAAGTGGTTCACCAACCGACTGAATGCGAGTTTATACAAAAGTGAGACTGTGTGAAAGAGTGAATTAGTTTATAACAATAGAAATGTGTACTTTAGGTTCCTCTTATACAGTTGTGGATGTTCAATTTTATAATATGTTGTATGGAAATAAAGCATTTATTCCCGTACAACGGAAAGTGATTGGGAAAAATTTGTTATTTCAGCATATAGTTAACATATTTATTTGATAGACTATTATGTCGGTTGATACGTTTATTTCTACATATGTTTATAAAATGTCTATGTATTACAAACATTCAGTGTATATACCAAATCAGAAACTTGTCATCACAAAAGAAAATTCGAAATTTTTTATATTAATGTTCTATTTTCATAGAAAACCTTTTAATTGGGTTTTCTATTAACAAAGAGTGAACATATTTTAAGAGCGCTGACCGGTAGACGATTATAACGTCTAGGGTAATCCATGTATTTTGAGGTAATTGGAATTTGATTTGTAAATGATATGCCAAACTCAGTGGGTATCATGAATAAAGCTTAGCAAATTATTCTACTCAATGCTAACTGAATGGGGAATAGCAAATGCAATTTTTATTCACATTAACTACTGTTCTCACTGTAGAGACAGTATAAACAGTCAGGCATCTACCGCCTACCGTGTGATCATTGTTGTAGAACTCAAAATTCAAAGGTAAATTGCATGATATTTCAAGGGATGAAGTATAACAAATTAAGATACAAGTTATATTGTTAATTCAAGAGCTAGGAACATAAACATAAATTATAAACTATTGAAGTACAAAACCGCCTTCAGATGAGAAAAGTATGGATATTTACATATCTCAATAACAGGGGTTGAAAAACATTATGGTTCACAATTGCAGTTATTTACGTTAGTGTTTTAAGGTAGTCGAGTGCACTGCTATTATCAATTTATTTGTTAAAATTCAAACTAAGAAAATCCAAATTGCTGGAGAGATAATCTTGGAAATTTTTTAAGTAGCTATTGGTGTTAGTTATTGGTGATTTATCAATCTCCTGGTCATTAATATTTTCCATGTAGTTTAAAATTGCATAAGAGTATATTTGTTAGTGTACTAGTAAGGTTGTTGTATCACTGTTTGACGGAGGTAAAATTACTTTTTTTAATTTTATATCCTTAAAATTGTGTATTTGTACCTGTGCAAAATATTTATAAGATTACAATAAACAATGTTATAAAATTATTAAAAATTATAGTATAGCTTTTAAGGAATTGTTACTTTTTTAAATGGTGGTCGTTTAAATAAACATTCACGATCGACGTACATTTACTAAGACGTACACGTGGTTTAACATAAAGCATGTTATTCCATAAAATGAATAAAAATTATGCATAGTAATTTATAAATTGAATAAATGAAGAGCTAGAGGAAGCGAGAGGGCGAGTGATGACGGTATACAGTTAGCAACAGTTGAGGTGTTACTGAATACCATGACCGCTGTTCGACAGTTGGGTAGCTCTGGTCAAACCGAGTTTGATCTCCTAATGGGCGTATATGTTGTTTGGTATTGATTATAAAGGGTTCGATAATAGCTGATATAAGCAAAATATACAAGTTCTACTTTCCACAATTAAAAATGGTAGGATTTTTTGCGATGCAATATGCAAACCCAAAACTGTTATTTAAACCCTATAGTATGTGACCAGAATTATAGGCTGATTAATATAAATGAATCTTCTCCATACATTCATAGGTGTCTTCTGTATCGTTAATTAGTTTTACATACAAAAGAAACTTTCATGAAAAACATGAATAGGACATTGTTCATTCGTGGTTTGTATGAACCTCGTAAATTCTAAATTAAAATAGATAACTATAGCAAGGTAAGACGAAGAATTAATTAAGGGAGGCCAATCTCGCACGGACCGGTCCCTGGCCTTGACCCGTTATGCCGCGATCAAACGTCGCTCGAGGCTTGTCCTTACTTGATTGGACTGTCAGATGACCTGCCCTGTTGCGAAATTACCATGCCTTAAATAAAAAATTACAATACAAGACGAGACGCTTATCTGCATATGCAGGTGTAAAATATAAATTAGTGGTAAGGTATAGTGATGCCGACGAGTGTCATTGAGGAAACGGCTTGCTTTTTCTTAAAAAATATTACTTATTTCCGAATGAAAATCACAACTAACCTTGGTTTATTAAAAATGTTTAACCATGATATTAACATTAGATTTTAAACTAATGATTATGCTTCGTAATTCCTTAATAAAAATATCTGGATAAACAATCTAAGGAAACATTAACTAGCTACTTAATATCATTGCAAATACGGGGAACATTCTCTTTAGTAAATCGAAAATATGACATTAAACACATTTATGTAATATTCTAATTTAGTGGAAAATCTGAATAATATCTCAATAAAGTTAGTTAGTTTAACTTAGAACATTATCGGGCTGGGCAAGCGTACAGCAGCAAAACCTATACTGTTAATTTGATTATGACAATTTAACAGCCTAAACGATCTAAACAATCTACACAATCTAGACAATCTAAACGATTCTGACAAACGTTTATACGAACATATCTGAAACCTTTCGTACATTAAACTTTTAGTACAGTATATTCGATTTAAGAGAAATTGTATGCTTTATATTGGCTATTGGTACAAATACGGTGGCTGTAATGAGATATCAGCCATTAATTTGGAAAATATAGTAGTCTAACGATTAAAGTCCTGTTCATTCCATGTTTATGTGTAATCAAAAGCTCTTAAATATTTATCATCGCCTATTTATTTAAAATTATAAGTTTAAATCGAGAAGCATTTTATGATTGCTTTTCGAATGATTAATTTCTTACCTTGTTGATATTCCTTTAGGGTATATAAAAAAACCTTTCAGCTAGGGGCTCCACCTCGTACACCTTTTAAAGTAAGATATCATATTTTTATAGAATGGTCACTTAAAACAATTGTTTAGCTGACTGACATAGCTTTAGCGCCTTAACGTGAAAGTGTTCTCGTGTTTCCTTTTGAATTTCATGAAACCATAACCTCACTCAGTTGTATCTCTTTGTGTATTAAATAAAAGTAACAAAAAGGTGGTGCTCAGAATCATAAGTTGTTCATGAAATAATAAAACAATAATAATACTGAAAAAAATGTAATATTACAAAACATTGAATTTAAAATAAATAGATTGCCATGATACAGCTGGCTTATACGTTAACGAAAATAATATGATCAGTGTTCCAAAACATAGCATAATAACTACAAACAAGCACTGATGTTCATCTGGGTCAACTTCGAAACGTATATTATGGTTTAATTTTAATTTATTGAAATACTATGGAGCAATATGGTGATGAGTGGTATTAAATATTAACTCCCATTCAATAACGACGCTTAAAAGTTCAAAACTAATGAAAATCTATTTAGTTGTAAAACGCACAACGTCATTTTTAGGACACTACTATGCATAATTCTTGGTGTTTGTTGTAGATACATATTATGGGAACATAAAACTCTGTTTTTTAATTTATATGTCCCTGCAACTAAATAAAAACGAATCAAATAAACAATTCCTTTTACATATTTCTACATATAGTTTGTATTTTTACTTATAGAAACGTGATACATTTCTAAGAGAGAAACATTAACCTAAGAGAGAAAATAAGGTTATTGGTAAGGTATGGTTTCAGCCATTCTTAACTAAATGTTTAAGCTGAAGGATTTAAGGCAAAGAGTTTTAATTATAACTAGTAAACCTATCGCGGCTTCGCTCGCGATCAACATTTATAAATATTGTGTTACCGTTCCAAATCCAACATGGTCTGCTGATTAACTGTGTTTACTCTATCCAGCTGATTGCTTAAAACTGATAGTTATTTCCCAATGTTAAGCTTATGGGAAAAAACTCAACTTTAAGGGGCTCACTCACAAATCATTTCCCTATAAAAAATATTTCCTGCACAACTTTACGTTAGGCTCTTTCCAATGACACCAAAAACATGAAAATCGGTTCAGTAGTTTAGGAGGAGTTATTGTCACAAAAAACCTGCTCGCCTATTAAATAAGTATAGATTAAATATGTTCTGACCTCAATAGCGAAATGATACTCAGTTATGCAAGTGGATATGAACTGTCCAATAACTGTGACACTGGGATCAGTCGGGGAAATTCACTTACGTAAGGTGATTGGTAAGCTATTTCGGCCTTAGATGATTGCTGACCGATTATGTTATTGTTAGGGGTAGATAAAGAAAATATAGTGAAAAAATTGAGGTACAAAATACCCATTCGATGGTAAATTTATTTACTTTTTCTGTAATTTAATTTTTAATTTGTTGTATTTTTGTGTTACAGTTTTTTATCTTGGAAATAAACAAACAATTAACTTTGTAGTCTTTCGTTCAAGGTTATCGTTAGAGGGGCATTTCAGTTGAATACATTAAAAGCAATCAAGTTCCTGTCGCAGAATGACGAAAAGACAAAATAAAAGCACATTGAGATAAGTCAGTTACTCAGTTTTGTAACATATGCTTGGTTCCCAAACAACAACAACCTTCCAGTGAAGTGACAAAATCACCTTGTCCTTTTAAAATATACATCCTATGAGAATGATTTTTAAGTCCACTAAAAATACATCTATCTATATAACGTAAACCAAACCAGGAACTTTTAGGAACCCCGTAAGTGCGCACCCGTCAACCACATAATAGATGAATGAACGAAAGATAAAAAAATCTTGAGGAAAAGTATTATTAAGCTTTTTTATTAAGTCTCTCCTAAGGTCATAAGTTAAATAAAAATGAACAGGAAACTAACACTGAAAGATAATTAACTGTGCTATTTATTTGACTATTAAATTGAGATCAGGTGAACAAACGAATGAGTTGATTACTAGATGTAGTAATAACAACATCTTTCCACATCACCTGTTTTATGAGAACTTGGTTATTTCTTATGCTCTTGTTCATACAAAAATACATTTTGTTTCTTATTTTACACAAATTCAGTTTTATAACTGTAAGTATTACAGTTGTTTTGGGGAAGTTGAAATGAAAAATACAAACTAAATCAAATTTTAAACTCCGAACTATAAATTAGATTTACCTTGTTTGTTATTGTTAATAGTGTTCCAGGTCATTTATTTCCCTTCTCGGAAATTGGTAAGCTGAGTATGCTTGGAAACTAAGTCAATAGGGTCTACATAATGAATTAAGCTGTGTATAAATGTACTTCTATTAAGGAAAGAGATTCTTGTTAGCATTCACAGTGTGTTGGTTGGGTTAGCACAGAGTTCAAATCATCAGTTAACGTTGACGAATTCTCTGCTTTGGCTTGACAGGTCTCCCACAGTTGCTCTTTGTTCTTTACTGTTGCTTCTGTTATTTAGTCTCATTAGAGAAGTCTACAATAGTATATTTATAAACTTTGATATTAGGAAGTTTATCGTACCTATAGCTTTGAAAACACTTCAGAGGGTAAAGGTTTTAATAGGACAAGTAAGCTTACTTTTTAACGAATTTTAGTTTAAATGATAATGTTGTACCTGTACAATATTTTAATATGTTCTTCCTCGTAAGCCCCCCCTTCCAGAGCTGCTCCCTCAAATAAAATGTGAAACATGAAAACGTTTATAAAAACAAATAACTTTAATAATCTGTGAAACAGATCAAATGTATTGTTTGTGACGAATGTTTTTAATACATCCTGAGGCACTTTCACAATTTAATTTGCAACTAGGCAAACGAACTAAAAGGAAAACCCAAAGAAATAGTATCAACCAATGGAAAAAAATTTTGAGACAGCGAGTATCAGATAGTGGTGGTAGGGGGGGGGGGGCAGTAATCATTGTTTTTTGTCAAGGTTGATGTTTTTTTTAGAACAACTGCTTTGACAGTTACAAAAGTAATTAATGTAATCTCATTTTATGATAATTTTATAAATATATTAAACATTACAATCATTATTAAATTTTTGTTTGAACAAATAAAACAGATTTTACAATAAATATAATACGGTTGGGCGTGCAGTCTAAGTTTAAGTAATTTGTTTAAATGTAAATATTGTTGGTCATAATAATCACATTTCACCAATTAAATTATTCAAATTGTGATTTAACGAGTCCAAAGTTTCGAAAATATACTATTTTACACAGTAATTATATATGACCAAAATTTTAAGTTAAGAATTATAATTAGTTGTTAGTTATTTTGCCAGCTGTCTAGTTCTTATCTTTAGGACATAATTTTACTCAATTTTCACATTTCAACAGGGGAACCATACGCAGACAATTTTAACAGACAGTTTACTGTTTTCTTGGCAATGGTGCAGAGATATAAACATAATTACACAATTACTTTAAAATTTCTTTGATAAAAAAACTATATGAATAATTAAGGTCAAAATCTTGTCTTAAAGTAGGCAATATTAATTTGTACATAGTTATCCACTAATTAAGATCGTTGTTATAAAATAACAGTTAACCACGATGAAGCCCACTGAGCTCTCGACGGTGCTGACTCGTCACTCTCAAGCACTCTTCCCCTAATTGCGACCCACACTGTCTAGCGACACTCCTAATATCGATAGTCGCGGGCGGCGTTTCACAGCGTATTACTATGACCTAAGTTATCGGATTAAAGGTAAATATTGTATTGCAATCAGCAAGGAACAATTTCAAAGTTTACATAGTACAACACTTTATTTATAGAGGCTAAAGTTTGAATTGACTGGTGACCATAAGTGTATCATTCTATAAGTTCATTTTATTTCAAACAAGAAATATGTATTATGGGCAAGACTCTACACAAAATGCGATAAAGTTACATTAGCCACCTAATCCATATTACATATTGCACTTCCTAAAAACAACTCAGGTAAAATTTGGGATTCATTAAACTCATTTCACAGAACCCCTCAAACAGTTTGTTTTCTCTCAAGTAGAGAGGGAAACACAAGTTATGAAAGATAGAACTAAAAGGTCCGTTTGTGATGATAGCTCTCTGTCATTTCTCCACCGTCTTTGCTTGTTTCAGATAATATACTGACTACATTTTAAAATCCATTTGAACCCCTTTGGATGAAAAGACCTAACTAGAGAGCACACCATGCACCTAAACGTTTCTGTCTTTTATGATTATTATTTTTTATAACATTATGTTAATGGAAAACTATTTTAGACATTTTATTTTTAGCCTAAACAAGTGAAGTCCACGGACTGTTAAAACAGTTACAATTCGTATACAAGTTCAAGGATAGAACCACTACAAACTTTACTTGACACTTAACTTAATCAACTCTATTCAAAATGTTAGCTAAAATATACATTTTTTAAAATATTCAGCATTTTATTCCTGTATTTCTTTTACAGTAAAACCATTGGTTTGCAAAGAAATTTTGAAACTTGTAATTTTATAGCTAATCATAAAACCCGTATTTTAAGTCAGCATAAGTTATAATTTAGTAAAACGTGTCTGTAGGCATGCTGATTGATGTTCAGTGATAAAGACTACAGCTGTTGGCAATCCATTATGTAAAAAAGTAATCCAAACAATTGAATCCGCTGCTTTGTTACTGTCTGGTCTTTACTCAAATTCCCAAACCCCACTGTATGCTTTTTTTTAATAACTCCATTTTAAATTTAGATATTTAAAAAAACCTTAGCGTCATTCCTTAATTCCCTTAATTTCCTTAATTACATGAATAGAAATATTAAAAAGATATAGCCAACTTAGACCATGTCATGAATGTTTGCATTTACTTTTAATAGTAAATTCTCTGACTCTGCTACTCTTAAAGAAATTACCACAATAGAAAGTGCCAGTCGTCTGCATTGGCCTCTTGACTGAAGAAGGTTGACGCCGCAGTTGCAGTCTGTAGCATCCTTCACTTGTATAATATGCTCTTGTATGATAAACAAACCACTTTTTAACTAGGTTTTACACGAGCAAATGTGATAATCGATAATTTGAACAATTACCTGTATTTAAATAAATACAAATAAACCTCTTATAAGAAATACTTTATGCGGCAATCCCTTGTTTTATATTAGTATTATAATGGTTTATTTAAAGCATTAATGACAAATTGAGTTACATATCTTCGTCGGCAGTCCAAAATGATGTAAACAGTGTTGCATATGTTTCAACACTACAGTGTCATTATCGAACAAAACATTTACCTCATAGCATGTGATCTTGTCGTGAATTTAAAATACCCCTGTCGCAGCAAACCTGCGTACTCAGCGAAATTCCAATGCATAATATGCTATATGTCTTGATACCACATAAAGCCGCATACCAAGTTTCATAAAAATATACTAACAAATAAATAAGCGATATATACAATTTTAATTATTCTCTATAAGAATAACATAGGGGCTGAGTAAGAGGCATTTGTTTTTATGCGAATATCAACATAACTCAACAAGGTGAAGCCACATACCAAGTTTTATTAATTTAGGTTCATAATTAAGGGAGTCATTACATTTTACTTATTCTCCATAATAATAACATGTGGCTGAGTACGCAGGTTTGCTGCTACGGGGATAATCCACAACATATCAATTTTTTGTGCAAATATCAATATACCAGTACTACGTGAAGCCACATACCAAGTTTCATCACTATACATTCATAAATAATCGAGATATCAAATTTTATTTATTCTCCATAAGGATAACATTGGACAACGTACTGTTTTAACACTTTGAATATCTCTGCAACGGTTGGGCGTAGAATCACAATTTAAACACGAAAATTGGTAAAAGCAAATGTGAAGTTTACATTAAAATGAACTGAGGAAAAGCCAAAAACCGTTTTCCCATAAGATTAACACGGGAGATTTTATGTGTAGATTTTTTGGATTTTCTTCGCAACAACTTAACCTAGGTTAATAATTCAAAATACTATATTATTTGTTTTTTTAAGCTCTATAACATGGTCAAAACCAAAATTAAGAATTTTAGGTTGAAAAATGCAAAAAACTTATTTTTGGACAATTTAAAAACCCCATAAACCCCCCTTCCCATGGTCCAATTTTTCTGGTTTTCTGGTAAAGTCATGAATTTAACTTTTCACATTTGAGCCAAATTTAATCGAAATCGGACATTTTGTACTCAAGTTATCGCATTAATGGACAAACACACACACACACACACACACACACACACACACACACACACACATATAAATGTGAACTAATAGTGTTTTTGGCACCTGGGGACCTCAAAACAAAAAGTTATCATGGTCTCGGGCTTAAGTCTTACCATGCCACCTACGGTAATAGCTTCTTCCCTATAGGGGAAATTCCCTAAACACAAACACACATGGAACGGATACATAAAAACATCAAAACCAATAGATAGGCCTATTGGTAGGGCAGAATGCTCGGACCAATGCAATGTCTTGTTCTGTAATGGGCCTAACTATTCGTTTTCGATGTTTTTATGTATCCGTTCCATGTGTGTTTGTGTTTTTTAACTTCACGACGAGACCACATGATATTTGGTAAACTTTTTGTGCGGTAGTGTTCGATAATGACACTGTGGTGGCGAAACATATGTAACACTGTTTACATCATTTTGGACTGTCGACGGAGGTACGTAACTCAATTTGTCATTATACTTCATTTCAGCGGGCTACAACACGATGAATTTCAATTTAAAGCATTAATCAAGCTTTACCAATTAGGCAAGATTTAAACAAAATTTCAACTCAAATTGCAATAATCAAGTCTGTTTTACGAAATCAACCCAAACTCTACACTTCTGGAATAGTTCTGCAAAAGTTGTCAGATTTATCTTAGCTGCATAGCTCCCTGCTCAGTGCGAAAGTGTCATATATAACAGCTCTTTCAAGAATAGAGTGATATACTTTGCTAATTTCTGTTCAAAAAAATAAAGAGTTCCCAGGTTGTCTTGGATATTTTGATTGCCATTAGAGAAATACATTCTTACAAAATATAATATGAGGGATTTTAATAAATGACTATTGCTGTCAAGTGTAAATAACTCTTTTAGTAAATGTATTTCGAATACAAATGGATGGCTCCGGTGACAGAGGATTTTATTGACGATAGTTTTATGGAACCCAGATAAATATTTTAATACATAAAAATAATAATAACAATTTCCAGTCCATTTTCTTACATCAGGAGAACAAAGCTTGTCTGACTGGGGACAAACGTATACACAAAATGTTGCGCTTGAATATATATTTGTCGTTTGTTTAATATTTTAAGATCTAGGTATAGTTATACAAGGTTAGTTATAACCACCTGTAAAGAAGAGCAAAAATAATAAGTTGTTAATTAAAAGCAGAAGTTTCGTTTTTTTGTTGCTTGTTACCATTCCAATGTTATTACATAACTATCATCATAATCATTAATCATTATTTAAATTCAATGATTTTAAAATAAAATAAAATACAAATTTCAAATAATTTTGTCGTTACATGATATAGCAAAACTATTTATCACTAACAACATCTGCTTCTGAAAAGGGGATGTATATTTAAATTATTATTTTTACCATGTAGCTTTCAGTGGAGAGATGAAAAAGCTCAAAGGATAATTTTAAGCGTGTTTAATTAAAATCATTCGCATTAACGTAAACTTACGGATTAGTATGTGTTAACTAGTCAATTATTCGTGGCGTATAGGTTTGCCATGTAAGGGTGGGGTCTCAGGATGGATGGTAGGAGCAGAGGCAGCATCCTGATGTTGAATGTCTGGGCATCCCTCTTGACCTCGTACTCTCTCTTTCCTCCCCTCCTCCCCCTTAGACGTCCCCGAGACATCACTACCTCCATGGGAGATGAGTGTGACCTGAAAGTGTGTCGTCACCTACCGCAACAGATGTCACGACTAAAGAATAATTGCAGCTTAACTCAAGGTTAAAATCATACTGATATAATAGCTTAATAACATACTTGTATACTAAAATCAATTCACTATCCATAGTTTTTTCATTCTTCTAATTAGTTTAAACAAACAAAATGTATGCAGATTAATTTTGTTATTCACATAGCAAGGACACTGATTACAAATGTTGATGTGGTTACCTTGTAATGAAACATAATTTACAAAAATCATTGAAACATAGAACCGTTTTTATAAAAACTGCTATCAATAAATTTGTCAAGATACGACTACGATTCTATACAAGCTTGAATTTGTTTTCACGTTAATATCTCTAAAACGTTTAAAACAATGTTATCTTTATTTCTTACTCTTTAACAAATAAAAGAAAATGTAATATGCCTCGAGCAAATTGGACGTTTAAAAATCATCATCATACGGGGCACGCCAAATACTCAGATCGCGATGCTGCTTTGACTGCATCTATACAATGGGAGACACTGGGTTTGGCATTCCATTTGCAGATAGCATCCTCTTCGCCACAAACCAACTTGGGCCTGACTGATAACAAACAAAAATCTTCTATGTTCTCTATCCCTCTACATCCCTCAATCCCTCTATAGTAATTAAAAGTACATCGATAGTTTAAATGTAAATAATCTTTGGAGAAATATCCTATACTCTAATATGAGTAAGGTTTGCTTGCGTGCTTGCATGCGACTCTGATCTCTAAATTGGCACCAACGATTTAATTCAAATTTTCGAATTAACTAATTTCTGGAATATTAATAAGTTCTAGACAGGTCTCATCCCCAGGAAAAATCTAATAATGCAAAAACGAAAATGAAAAGTTAAAAAATTAACTTATGGGCTTATGGAGTTAAAAACAAAATAATTGTAACAGCTGTTCATAACCAACCAGGGAGCTATCAAAGTAATACTCGTGTTGTTTATAATTGATAACGTGTGGTTTCCTGAAAGCAGTGATTAAAACTGTCACATTAAGATCGCATATATAGAGTTGTCATATCCGTAATAATTCAAAGGGACATTGAGGTATAAAAACAACTCTAGTGACCTTAAAAATGCAAAAAGCGGAAAATGAGCTATACAAATATGAAAATATCATAATCAGTTGCGGGAAGTGGTCAAATATTACTCCCAGTCATCTAAACAAACTGACTGGCCTTCCCCAAGAAAATCTCGGCCCCCCAGGTACTGTTTGATGAAATTTAACCGTTAAAGTTAAGATAACATAACATAACTATTCAGACTTTGAATTTAAATTGAAAATGTTGTTACCATGCTGGCAACAAAATACTACTAATATAATATTGTTGCTAGGTTTTCACGGATAAGTATATTTTGTAGGTAATATAATCACATTAAAACTTTGGTTTAGCAACATCAAAATGTGAGACTTAACTGGTTTGGTTAAGTAAATTTGTAAACAAAACAAATGAAGATGGATGTTATAAAACAACAGCAAATTGAGAAAGCCCAAGTATGTGGCAACAAGTTCTCGATGCAACGGTACTGACGCGTGATTCTCAAGTATCTTGATCTACATAACCTCTATTCCTAGCTAACATTGATAACTTTAGTTGAAGCTAATAATTATAACTAGTTGATTAGTTATTTGGTTGGCTACTTGTTACTTGATGGCTTTAGACAAATGCGTTTTAGCAAGATTGCACAATTAAGTGAGAAAAACATTGGCTGTTAAATTTAACATAACAGTTTCCGAAACAATGACGTATAATTACCAACGTTATTTTAAACACTGTGGCTTAAAAGATAATTTATAGGAGTAAATTATTTTCTTAAAGTAGGCGATATTAATGTGTACATAGTTATCCACTAATTAAGATCGTTGTTTTAAATAACAGTTAACCTCGATGAAACCCACTGAGCTCTCGACGGTGCTGACTCGTCACTCTCAAGCACTCTTCCCCTAATTGCGACCCACACTGTCTAGCGACACTCCTAATATCGATAGTCGCGGCGTTTCAAGGTGAGTTATACTGAATTAATACATGATAAAAAATCATTAAACGTCAGAATGGCAATGAACCTAATTATATTCAAGTTTACACAATACATCAAGAGGATTTTTTTAGAAGGAACATCTTCTAGTTAAAAATGATAATTCACCGAGTATTACTGCAATTCCGGAAAAACTGCATTTTTGTAAATGAAAAAATATTAAGTTTAAAACAGATTTACGCAGAATCCTGGAAAAAGTAACTTAGAAGTATTGATGTTAATTTTCTGAACATCTTGGTTTAGAGTTGGGCTTGACTGAACTCATTAATCAAATTAATGAGTTGTTTGTTTTACCAAATAGAGCGCCAAATCCGTACTAAGTGAGTGTTTAGGAAGACGGAATTGCAACGTTCATTTGTGGCGATGGATCGCTGTCATTTCCTCACTGTCATCTGCTCGTCTCAGATAATACACTGGCTAAAGTTTAAAATCCCTTTGAATGAAAAGATCTAGGTTGTGAGCACACAAACTCGAACTCACAAACTTGACTATCTTTCCTGAACCCTTAATTTGACATCTTTTTTTCATTGGAAAATATGGGAGGCGATTTAATTTTTATTTCAACGTTTGAAAGGGATTCCAGTTGAATTCATTGTATACCGCACACTTGCACATATGTTATTAAACAGGTTACATATACTATTATGAACTGGATAGGTAATAACAATATTTGTAATTTATAAAGCAAACTATTTAGTTTGAAATGTTTCAAATAATTCCAGAATGGCATTTCTCTCGGTGAAGTAAACAACATCTTTAAATATTATCATACCATTTCATAATGAACGTGACACTGATTAACACGTGACTAATGTATACTCACCATCCTGACTCAATAACTTCCATAGATATAATTTTTTGCAGCTTCAAAAAGCCCGTTTAATGTTAGCGTCAGATAAGAGATTTTCAAAATTAAAACTAAATTGGTAAAATTTGAATCTTGAATAAAAATTAGGGCTTTCACATCCCCTATTACTTTACCAATTATCCTATTACCTTTATTTATAAATAGGATCATGAAAATATGTTAATTGTTTTGAAGTAAAATCTTGACTCCGAATTTTGAGATGAAACACCAGTCTCTTTTAATATATGTATTGTGTTTATATTATCTACGTCTTTGTAGTAGTCAACAGTCTCTGTAGGACCCAAGGCTAAATGGCACAGGCTCCTGCTGTTGGCATTCCATTTCATGAGGCGAGTAATCGCAGTTGCAGCTCAGCTTTGATCTGCGATCTGCGCTTTGACGTCGTCTGGCATTTACTAACAATTTAAAATTTTCTTCATATAAATATAAATTTTGTAATTGCAAGACTAAACATACTAATGAATTTTCCTAAAGTACTTGAATAAAAAAATGAATATTACATCTACATTCATGTCAGCTTAAATTTTAAAAAGTATTTTGTTTATTTTTGTACAGTAAAAGATGACATTGAATATATGTTGAAAAAATAGAACGTGCCAGTAGGAGAGGAGTGGACAAACAGTTATAGTGGTGTATTTTAAAATTAATATATACATAAATCAATAAAATTGTATATTAATTTTAAATTAAGAATCAATAAGAAGAGCTATAAAAGTTTAATTATATTGGTTTTGCCATGTTTAAGACAGGATCTCCGGATGGATGGTTGGGGTACGAACATCTTGACTTGATTATCTGGGCCTTTGATCTTTACCTGGACCTTTGGTATCATTCCTCCCTTAATCCTCCCCACCCCTCCACTGAGACGTCTACTAGAAATCACTGTCTCCATCAGAGGTGACCTCGTGCTGATTGTCTGTTTACGTCCTTTCCAAACTAAATCAGGTCAAAATGTATCATCACTTTAAAAGGCTACTCAATTTACGCCTGTTGAATATTTATAAGTAAAAATAAATTTTAAATTATACAATAAATATATAACTAAAAAATGTAAATACAAATAAATAATAATTTAAACATCCCACTAAAATGTATGGATGCAACTGTGAGACTCATTAAAAAATAACACGTCCTGAATTATCCAGTAAAAAACTTTGATCTGTTGAATTTATTTTATACTAGGGGCTTGAAAGGGCCATAGCCCCCAACCTTGCTCCAGATCTCTTCCTCGTGTGATTTCCTTTACTCTTAAACAGTAACTCTACAGTAAAAGTAGGAACACATGTCAATTCGTAAACAAAGTAGACACTTAATCACATGTTTTAATGTAAACACAGCAGACGTTTTTAAATCCTTATGCTTTTCTTATGAAAGATGTTTTACGTTATTTCTCGTTTGCTGGTAACTTTTTGGAAATACAGATATTTTTCCCGAGTCCCTAGGATCAATACCTTTAATTTGAGTCGTCTCCCATCATCCTACGATTTGCCAAACTCCCACAATTTTGACTTAAAACTTTTCGCTTACAGAATTATATATAAAGATGAGTCATTTTGGGTGGTTTTAAATTATTTTGGAATTAAAAACCAATATAATTAAAACGAGTATACAAACACAATAATTTGGTCGCTAGGCTAATTTCAAGCTATTCCTGGTAGGCAAGCTAATGATTAAGGAACCAATGCTTACTAGGTTTTTTCACAAAATTAATTATAATTGCGGAAGTTAGACACATGATATACATTATATTAATAGACTCGCAATTAAAGAAGTAAAACTTATTTAACTTTTACAACAAATGATAACGATTACGGTTTCATATAAGGATACATGTTTTATATTTCAGAAGTTTTACAATTTGACACTTTGCATTTCATCACACAACATTCGGCATGTTCAAGTAAGTGCTTTGTAAATAAGGTGTGATAGTGCAACTTTGCTGATACCACCTATAAACAAATCCGTAAGGCATGAAATAAACTACTACAATACAACCTCTGATGAAATTGAGTGTACGTCCAGTATTAAACAGTCCCTAAGGAAATCAAACTGAGTTTGAACTGTGGTTCTCAGCTGTCGAACAGCGTTTGCAGTAACGCCTTAACTGTTGCTAACTTTATTCCTTTGCCGCTCGCCGTCTTACATTTGGGAACGATACGTTTATACGAATGTGTATATCATATGAACATATGAAGCCCAAAAAATATGGCAGTTAAAAACCCAAGTCTATCTCATAAGAGACTCAATAATCGTTTACAAAATATTCCCTGGAAAGATTATTTTAATGTATGATAACATATGGTTTATTTTGAAAACCATAAATATATGTTGTCTTAAACAAGCATATTGTTGTCTTAAACAAGTGAGATGTAAAATTGTTATTATTTTCTATAAAATTAAGACTGGGCAACGTATTGTATTTAACACATTCAATAGCTCAGTCACTGATTAACTTAGAGCAAGAATTAAATACGGTAATATCTTATTATCGTAATCTAATACATAATTAACTTAATGCCGTTAATAGCTAATTACAGTAAGAAAATTATGTTATAAGGAAATAGCAACGTAATAAGCCAAAAACACCTGACGTCATTTATACTTCCTAATTACGTCACTCGTTTCTCTCAAGTTCCCTAAAACTTAATCCATCTCATGAATGAGCGTACACCTAGTACTTTCTCTTTCGAAAATTTGGTCCTCAAATTTTAAAATATCCTTAAACTATCCATTTTTATGAAAGATTACTTGGAAATTAACGTTGACGACATATTCCTCATACACCCTGGACTTGTGGTAAATTATAATACTATGATCTCATTGAACTGCTGTAGAAATTCACGAAGATACTTAATCAGCGCACAATTATTCATCGTGTTGCCACTTGGAATACTCTTTCAAAAGTCACCATAAATGGAACCGCTATACAATATTTCTTCATTACTTCCGTATGTAGGTTGAACTATAATTTTTCAGAGCAATAATACTCCAACAGCCGTTCATTTAAATGAAAAAAATAAATATAGCTTAACAATTAGATAGATTATACGAAGTTTTATTTTCTATACAACACTCCCAAAGGGCTTAAACATTGTATTGCCTACGTAAAGTATACATCTCTAACGGTTCTCAAAGAGATTTCTGGAAAGCCACGACGTCCCTAGGGGACAGCAAAGTTAAGTCTTGTTAGGTAAAGGTCAAGTCATCTCTTCACCTTTTAATAATTTGTTCAGTAACGGAAAAACAACGCATGCCCCAGAAAACCAGTTTAATGGCTAAAAAATTATTTTAAATGGGTTATTTATAAACGTAAACGGATGTATAAATAATTAGTTCCTGGGTTTTCCTTGATTTTACATAGAGATACATTGTTCCGTAAACTATATTTTTAGATTTAAATAACTACTTGTTAATGCGTCAACAAGATTACAAAACATTCACGTAAGCCTTGTATTTGGGTTGTGTACACTATAAACAATATAGGGGAAAGTATCGGTTTCGTCGATGTTTTATTCTTATTTTAGCCATCAGCAAAGATGTTTTATTTTTTTCCTATTATTGCTGCGATGAATTTCAGACAGTGTCCTTAGACTATATCGATAGTCCTATTTTTTATCGAATTAAGCATACATATGCAATTGTATACACATCCAATTTTACAGTACCTCCAATATTTTTTTCCGAATTTTATTTTAAAGGGACGACAATATTTTCAGTTTAAAGAATCAATGCGATAAAACAGTAGCAGTATAGAACAATCATAAATATTTCAATAACTGAACAGATTATATTTTAGAACAAATATTGGTTACTATGGATTAAACGTAGTTTTTAGGATTAATATGTCGTAAAATAAGTTTAAATGAGAAATATCGATTTACTGGGAGAAAATATTATGTTATATGTTTTTTTCGGATGCAGGCTTCTATAACAAGAAATACCCCCGTCGCAGCAAACTTGCGTCCTCAAGCGAATTTCCAATGCATAATATATGTCTTAATACCATAAAAAGCCACATACCAAGTTTCATAAAAATACATTCACATATAAGCGATATATACAATTTTTATTATTCTCCATAAGAGTAACATTGGTGATGAGTACATAGGTTTGCTGAATCAAGGAACACAAACAATTGTTTTTTATGCAAATATAAATATTATTTGACTAGGTGAAGCCATATACCAAGTTTCATCAATATTCAATCATAAGTAAGCACTATATAACATTTTAATTATTCTCCATAAGAATAACATGGGAGCTGAGTAAGCAGGTTTGCTGCGACAAGGAACTAAAAAAATGGGTTTTTATGCAAATATCAATACAACTAGGTGAAGCCACATACCAAGTTTTATTAATTTATGTTCATAACTAAGGGAGTCATTACATTTTACTTATTCTCCATAAGAATTACATGGGGGCTGAGTACGCAGGTTCGCTGCTACGGGGATTATAAAAAAAAAATTTTTTTTGCGAATATCAATATACCAGCACTACGTGACGCCACATGCCAAGTTTCATAAATATACATTCATTAATAATGGAGATATCAAATTTTATTTATTCTCCATAAGGATAACATTGGCAACGTACTGTGTTTAGCACTTTGAATATCTCTGCAATGGTTGGACGTAGAATCACAATTTAAACACCAAACTGATTGTTTTGTGGAGATGAGTTGATTGGTGAAAGCAAATGTGAAGTTTACATTAAAATTAACTTAGGAAAAGCCAAAAACATTTTTCACATAAGATTAACATAGGAGATTTTATGAGCAGGTTTTTTTGATTTTCTCCGCAACCACTTACCTACCTTAACTTAATAATTCAAAATACTATATTATTTGTTTTTTAAGCTCTATAACATGGTCTAAACCAAAATTAAGTGTTTTAAAAATTGTTGGGTAAAAAATGCAAAAAACTGATTTTTGGAAAATTTAAAACTCCCATAAACCCCCCTTCCCATATTCGATTTTTCTGGTTTTCGAATTTAAAGTCACAAATGTCACTACACATTTGAGCCAAATTTCATCGAAATTGGACGTTTTTTACTCAAGTTATCGCATTCACGGACGCACACACACACACACACACACACACACACACACACACACACACACACACACACACACATATATATATATATATATATATCTACATACATATAAATTTGAACGAATAGTGTTTTAGTCATCTGGGGACCTAAAAAAAAGTTGTCATGGTCTCGGGCTTAAGTCTTACCATGAGACCTACGCTAATAGCTTCTTCCCTATAGGGGAAATTCGCTAAAAGAGAAGAAGGAAATGTTTTGAGTTGACGGTTGTTAACAACATAATGCTGCTAAGCGATAGCGATGGTGAATGTGCAATGTTGCAGACTCGTGTATTGATTGTGACCACGGTCGTTGGTTATTGTCACCTCAGAACTTGAGAAATGTCGGAAGATGTAGATGAAAGTAAAGTGAGGGGAAGGACTGGGAGGGTATAATGGAAATACCAGACAGTAAACATTAAAGCAACTACGTCCATGTCCCATCCATGTTTGGGTCCTGACATAATAACTATGCGTCTTTGTAATCTTATTTTCTGTATTTTAATTCCTACTAACGAGGGGGCTGATGTTTATGAAATACAAGCTACTATTTTTTGTTTGAGTTAATTATATTCGTGATATAGCATAACTAGGATATCATCACGTCAAACATGATGGGCTTGAATAGCGAATGAAATATTGTTCATTAGTAATCAAATAAATTTACTGGCTTCAAAATTGTCCTTTGAAAATCCATATTAAAAACGCTAATTCTGAATTGCATGTATTAAAATTGGAAACATTCTGTGCAAAATTGAAAGGAGTTATTGTAACAAAGCCTGGAATATTGAATATTAAAATATTCATTAGTGAGTCAAAACTCAGAAAATGTCTTTTTACGAAAGACATTTTAAGCCTGCGTGCAAAATAGTCCCAAAACGGGATCCAATGACTAATTTTAAACTTTGTTTTTAGTTTAGTTTTTAATATTGTATCAGAACAAGACTTTTGTCATTTCAAGCCAAATTCTGTTTCTTAAAATCTGAAGTCCAATTAAATGTTTAAAACGTTGTTCCGTATATTCAATACAGATTAACCTTAGTTTTTTATAGCCAAAAGATAAATACAGTTCACATACCTACAATTATTTGTATTTCGTCTGCTGACATACACATTATTGAAGACAGGTAAACGAAAACACAAAATAAGCTAAACTGAATAATAAAAATTCATGTTAAAGGCTCCTGGACTATATAATTTTACTATTAACACAGTGACTTTTCAAAGGCGTTTGCACGTGTTGATTTTTGAAATAGTTTTTAATAAAATGCACGTGTACAGTTTTAGTAATAAACTGATTCTCTTTTTTACTCTTACCTTCGTAGCAGACGTCAGTATACGTTAGTTTAAGGGTTGAAAGTCCCTTATGTCCCTTATGTAAGTCCTTTTCTGCCACGGGGACCACAATAAATGGGTTTCGTATGCAAATGTAAATAAACCCCAACTATATAAAGTCACATACCAAGTTGCATCATATGTTCATTACCAAACGAGCTATACAATTTTACTTATTCTCCATAAGATTAACATTGGAAAATGTACTGTGTTAAGCACTTTCAATATCTCAGTAACCGAATGACGTAGAGCAATAATTCGAAATATTAAATTTATAGCTGAATCCAATGGGGAGGACAAAAATTAAATTTAAAAACTAATTCTGTGTAAAAAGTAAAAAAAACAAAAACTATTTTTGGGTTACAAAACCCCCCAAAAAACCTTTAAAATGGTGCGACCTATGTGATTTAGGGGGCCTCAAATCGAAAAGTTTTTATGGTCTCGGGCTTATGTCTTACCGTGACACCTACGGTAATAGCGTATTCCATATAGGGAAAGCTAGCCAAATGAGCAATTAGTTTATTGCTAAAACTGTATGCGTACATTTTATTAAACATTTTGGAAAAATCAACACGGTCAAACGTCTTTGCAAAGTCAGTGTGTACAAAGTTATTCTGACGCCCATTATCTAATGCGTGCGATAATAATTAAGTAACATTCATTATATTCCAAATAATGAAACGACCTGGGAAATATGACCCGTGTTGATTGTCAGATAAAGCTGGGGTTATATCAGCTCTTATTTTTTTACAAAGAATAAACTCCAATATTTTTGCTAGTGTTGAAATAATCGCACAGCCAATGTGATGATTTACTATTAACTGTTGATTTGCCGATTCAAAAATTGATGTTACCCTCGTCATATTCCAAAATCAGGAAATTATGATTTTATAAAAATAAATTGAATATTAAAATTATTGGACGCATAAGTTCAGAGGAGCAGGCTTTAAGTGAATTAGAAGGCAACATATCTGAACCAGCTGATCTCGTACTTTTGAGTTGTTTGATGGCTAATGAATAATTACTCTCTGACACGTTATCTAGCGGAGCAGAATTGATAAGAGCGGTGGTGTCGTGTGACCTTGGCCTTGATGCAGGGGGTAAGATTTTAAATATTGCGAAAATGCCTAAGCGATATTTTCCTCTCCTCTAATTTAAATCTCATTGTACAATGTTTCGACCTCATCCCTCATATCCCGTTTGGAACCTTGGAAAAAAACGTGAGGAGTTTTATGTTGCTGTGTTTTATAATATTTTTGACAGCCCATATTTGATTTTCAAAGCACGAGTATAAGAAGGAACTGAAGAGACCAAGAGGCAGTTTTGAGGTAACTATTCATGGTATTTTTAAAATTAAAACTAAATATTCAAGCCTTGACTATGTAAAATTGACAATTAAATTTATGTTTTTAACATTTGCTTATCCATAGAAAGTGAGTAGGTCAATTAGTTGATGGTCTATATCAGTTTTCATTATACTGTGAATTGTTGGTCCATTAAACAAGCTTTATCTGAGGTGAGTTGATAACGAAGCTCACAATTGGAACCAAGTCGCATTATCTGCTAGCGTTTCAGTAAATTAACTCTCCCAATCCCCAACAAATTAAAATAGGTTTAGCAAATTATTCTAGTTCATTTGCAAGTGGCAACATCTAAAACGATGAATGCGTTTTTAATAGTAACGGACTTTAAATTTTATATTTATAATCTTTGTCAGCGTATACATTTTTTATTTTTCAATCCAAAAATTTGTGTTGTTTATGATCACAAATTAAGTTATTAATATTCAAAGAAATAAAATTGCTGGTAAATACTTTCGTTAAATTTTAAATAATAAATATACTCGTAAGTAGCTAGCCATTCAAAATAGTCATGTTGATGATCTCTTGAAAACTAAAACAACGTGTAAATTGGTGATAATTTTATTGAAACCACAAATAAAACCGAAATCTGTTTAAATACTACCACGTTAGGGTGTGTCTCTAGCATGGCAAGAACACGGACATTGCTCAGACGTTGATTGCTTGATAGCTTCCCTCTCGCATCCCTTGCCCCAACCCCTTACTAACTTCCTCCCCGAGGTTGGACATCCCCAAGATACGACGTCACAATGAGAAATGAACAGGGCCACAATCATAAACGAGCCCTGCTACATTTATCTTCGTTTACTGAAAGTTTGTTACTAACAACTGTCATCGAGCAGCTGAGATTTATTTAGGAAAGATCGAGTGTTAAAGCATTTATAAAAGCATGTAATAAAACAAAAATAGATTTTAAATTTTTGTTTGGTTTATTTTGAATCACGTCTTAATTTATAAAATACCTCCATTACTGCAAAGCTGTGTACTCAGCGAATATATGTATGTATATGTACACCATTTTGGGCATAGTTCTTAAAGATATATATATATATTTTGAAATTGTTATTAGATATAATTACGTGCCTCACTATCACATGAAGCCACTTACCAAGTTTCATAAAAATATATCCTTAAATAAGCAAGTTACGCTTTAACATTTGATTCACTCTCTATAAGAATAAATTATGAGTACTTAGTTTATCTGCAACGGGGTCCACATAAATTTGAGTTTTATGCAAATATTAATAAACCATAACTTGATGAAGCCACTCACTATGTTTCACTAATATACACGTCCATAAATAAGTAATATGTCAAATTTTACATGTTCTCTATTATAATAACATAAGACAATGTTCTGTGTTTAACACGTTCAGTATCCCAGTAACTAATTGACGAAGGGTATTAATTCAAGGTACGGCCTACGCCTTACAAAACATATTCTGCCTTACTAAATTGAACTAAATCTCATAAAGTTCGGGTTATTATACGAAAGTTATCATGGTACACACATATATTATAATAGATAATTTCAACCTCCCCCCCTAATCTTTTCTTGATTAAAAAGAAAATCTACCATGTACTGCCGAACATTGTTGGGTAGTAGGCCTAAGTAGTCTACTTTAGTTTAATTTCCGTCCGTTATCTTTTTTCCGTCATATTGGAATGAGAAAATGGTTTTCTTTAAATTGTTTACATCACAAACACATTGCTGCAATTGGTTTTAAATATCTCTATTTTCAAGACTTTGATACATTTTTAAACTTATTTTCCAAAAAATAAGTAACATTTTGAGAATGGACTACAGCATTGTGGCTAAGGTAAGAATATTATTAAAAATGGTAGGTTACAAATGTAAAGTTAAAATAAATCTCGTTCGAACATAGTTACTTTATAAGGTGACTCAGATTAATAGTAAAGTTTCGCCCTCTAAATAATAAAACTGCCTGTGGAAACATGTTAGTACAAGTGTGTTTATCTCAATTTGCAACTGATCTAACAGGACATTCATCTTATACTCATAATACAATTTCATTTTAATTCCAAACGACATTCAAGCAATGGCAACTAATGAAAGCATAACTGCAATTGTAATTTTACCCTGTTTCTCGCTGTATCCAAAGGAGTTGTTGTTTAACGAAACAATTGTCACGGACTTGCAAATGAAGTGGAATAAATTACTTAATCCCTCTTAATTAGTCTGAGACTGCGAGTATTCTAATTACGAGGCTCTGCAAAGGAAACGTCTTCGTTAACAAACACTCTATTGTCAACATGGTTGGATTACCAAGGGTATAATCAGAATAAATCCGTCAAGGCTGCAGAGTTAAATACCATGTATACATTTTTTCTAAAGTTTTTTGTATGATAGAAATTTCATCCTTGAATGTTCCGTCAAAAACTGAACATTTAAAAAGTTAACAAAATGAAAAAACCGTATGGTTTAAAGGAATTATAGCCCCTAACCTTTTGTTTTAGATAACATTTTAGGACTAAAAAAACAGATACTTAAATCCGTTGGGATGTAACCATCCGTTTTGGGATCAAAAATGAAAATAAACGAAGTTTTTTTCACAATGCAGTATATTGTGCTTGCTAGAAACATACCAGTTGCCTTTGCTGATTAGTTTGTATTTGTTGCGTTTGTCTTCTGACCCGGGGTCTGGGTCATCAAAAACATCGAACTTAATCCGTAAGAGGGATTGCGAAGGCCGAGAAAATCATTGGCGGGATTGTGGGGGCTCTGGCTCTCCTGTCTTCGACTAACTCTTTCCTTCGCCAGGGTCGTGCATTTGGAGGACACAATACGCATGGTTAGTAAATAAATAATTATTAGTAAATATTACTATTTAATCAGATAAACTGTTTATTATTAATTAGATAAATAATTAGTAAATATATGATAATAGTTGAAATAAAAATATCTAATGGCAATGAATATCCATAATTTTTAATATTTGGTAGGGGTTTATTTATTTTGAAGCCACTCACTAAACAGGGTTCAACAGGAACAGGAACATGCTATTATTTCAAAACGTGCCAACACATTTACAATTTATGATGCAAAGTTTGACCTTTACGTAGAAACTGCGTAGTGTTGATAGATTTTTAAATAACAAATTTCCCAGCACTGAACAGTGTTTTGTTTATTTTCTCTACAAATAAAATGGTTTTACAGTGCTGTTCACCAAGCTCTGAACGCTGTAGCTCCTGACGATTGTATTTTGATACAGATTATGGAACATATTTGTATAATATTGTCATATTATTATAGGAATTAAGATAGATTACTTTTTTATGAAAAACTGTTTGATAATTTGTAACTCGGTGTTTATTTTGAATATTAGTATTGATTTTGGCAACAACTGACTTCACTTCCGTTGGCTTTTGTGGAATATTTAGTTATAGCCTAGTAGATTGACTGCATGGAATTATTAAAAAAATTATAACATGTTACCTCTAATACTATAGTCTTATCTTGCCATACCCGGATAACGTGTGATACATGTTAAGGCATTGATTAAAACTAAGTAACTAAGCAGCACTAACTTATTTTACAATTGTTTCTATCAAAACATAAATAATCCTAAAAAATTCTAGTTTTAAGTGTTTTGATTATCTTGATTTAACAGAACGAAAGTTTTAGAAGTTGTAACCCGTTGATACCACACACAATATATTGATATTTCAGTTCACTGATCATTCCAGCATTTTTTTCCTGCAATCTTGAATTATGTTTTATTTTAAACAAGCTTTACCCCATAGCTTTGCTTGTTCACCTCATTTTAACGTTATAGTCAAAACAAATTACACAGTTGTTCGAACTCCAATATTTTAAAATATGTTTTAACTTGACTCAGATTGATTTAGTTTATGGCCTTAAGAAAGATTTTATCAACAAACTCAATTATTCCTCTGAGTCTCTCACCAAGACTGAATCTCTCTGAATCTTGCATTCAAGTAAATGTTTCATGGATTAGTCAGACTTGTTTCAGTTATAATGGTAAGGTACATTAAACTTTGCTAAGTAAAGTAACACAACTTTTGCGTTTATCTCCTCCCGTTCCTAGGGATTTTGTTTCAGAAGGTGAAGAAACTCCTTCAGGGGGAAAAAGTCCAAATAACTACAAATATCAAACAACTAACAATTCCATATTCATCATGAGTAAATAAGTTGTTCAGAACTTTAGTGATTAAACGTGAAGTAATGATTTACCGATCACCATAAAAAGATTGGTTTGAAGATTGGTTGTTCTGAAACGATAGTTTGTTAATGTTGATCAATTGATGTTTGGTTGGAGACAAGGGTATTTGGAGGATATATCAGCATTGATTAGGGTTCTAATAACTAATAGCTTACCTTTATATAAGATATTCCCCTAAAATAGTTAAATATGAAACGTTTAACGAAACCTGTTACATTTTGTGGAATCAGCAGGCTAGGTACGCATTCCTTTGTTAGTATTGTACAGCTACTTGAAGGGCGGGATACTTCGGGAAAAGAACAGCAGCAAGTCATGTCAAAAGAGAGTTCCTGGGCTTGTCATGCCAAGACCTTCTCTCCCAGGAAGCTCTCTACCCCATCTGGCTTCCAAAACCTATAGGATGATTTTTTCAGACCGAGTCTCCCTTCATTCTGCTTGCCTTGAAAGGTTTGTCGGCTAAGGGTTTTCTTCTCCTTCGTACCTTCTGTCATGATGACACTAGAAAGGCAAGGAAGACCCATTATTACATTCAAGGAATCGGACATGACCGGGTTTCCAGGCTGAAGTGTTTTAGACTTCAGGAGGTTTTATTTTGATTTTTTTGGTTTTATTTTTCACCCCCTCCTGCTGAATTCGGAGTACAATTCCTCATATTAGTTTAATCACGAAGAAACTTGTCCATCACCTTGCATCAACCCTTTTCCGTATACTTAATAACCTTTTGAAAGAGAATTATATATACTAGTAGCCCGTTGCGGCTTCGCTCGCGATCACAATACAATATTATGTTTGATAAGTTAGTTACAATTGTTAAGCACCTGGGGGACCGAGCTGAATATGTTTCTGTCTGGCTTGATTCTGACTATAGTGCATTGCCCGCTGTATTTCTACCAAATCTTTACTCAATCGTTCTAGTAATATATGATTAACATGGACATGTTGAAAGTCGTTAGGATCGAGCCTCATTTGAACGGGAATAAGCCCATACGTTTTTTGGGATGGACCAATCTTCTTCCAAATGTCTGCTCGAAAACACCTGCAGTTTGTTAGAATTATTGATGGTGGACTTAAAAACCCATAAAATATGTTGTAATCACAATGACTACCTAGAAAACTGAGCTTACCATGTTGCAAGGGATTATGTGTTCCGTATCTAATGTTTCATTGCCGTGCTGTTATTTTATATGGTTTATTATACCTTAGTAGAGTAGTAAAGGAGACGTGTTTCCTCCGCTCTATGATAAAAGATTGGAATTAATTAAAAAGATGAGAATTAGCTAACTAAATGCTCATTATAACAAATATGGTGCATTGTATAGTATTTCACTCCTCAAAGCGGTGTAGAAAATAAACTTATTTTATTTATATAGATAAACAAATTATTTACCTGTAACATTTGGTATTGCAAATAATCTGTCCATAATGTATTAACCGCTGCAATTCAAATGCAATTATCCCCATGTTAATCCTACGGCAAAAAACGAACTTTGAAGGCAGCCCGTGCCCTTCAGATTAAAGTTATTGAAAAATGAAAACCTTTATGCATAACTGAAAATCAGAACGATTATTTTGGTACCTCAATCGTTAAAATCGGTTCAGAAATAACGCAGGAGTTATCCTAGCAAAAATCGGCTTGGCGTATTAATATATAAGAAATATCTATCTAAAGTTGCATTCTTAAACAAATCTTTCGAGAATCTGTTTCAAATCAGTAAAAGTTTTCATTCTAATAAAATTTAATGTATGAGTTTTAACGTTTTATTATGATAGCCAGGGATAGACCATATGAATAAAACCTTGTTATATCTTACGTTTGATTGGAAATTAGATACTCAACCCCAAAGCAAACTATAAATATACATTAAGCTATCAACTACTAATATAAAGAATAAACGTAACTAGAAGTCGCAACAATCCAATAACAATCAAAATGATTACTAGAGCGGTGCGTATTGAGCAAGGCCTACAGTGTGGCAGTGGTGATTGTAAGGGGTGGGAGTGGGAGGGTTGCTATGCGACGAGAGCTGGGCGTCGCGGGGCGCTGCCTGTAGGGGGCGCTATAGTAGCGGCGGGGCGCGCCAGTAGGTCGTGATACGTGGGTTTGTGAGCGTCACCCTCCACAGCCTCCGTCGTCGCCGTCGAGGATATATCACACACCCCAGCGGACCCCCTGGTGAGTAGCCAGCCACAGGTGGGGACCGAGGATCCGACGAGTACCATCACTCTGTGCGAGTTGGGCGAAATATACAGGTCTCCTTCGTCAAGAAACACTACCATATTTACTTCATGACCTAGTTAGATAGGGAGACAGATTTAAAGGATATTTTAAGGATGTGTAAACAATGAAAAATCTTAAAATAATTTTAGGGTTTGAACGGAATTATTAATAAACTCAAAAATATATTGTAGTAACTGGGGCTTTAAAGATTAAACTCCTCAGATAGTATTATCAGTGACGCCATCGCTTCTGCGCGAGCAGGCTTTATAAATACTTTATGTACTGTACATGTCACATATAACTTTTAACTACAAGTATCAAACACAATTTAAAAGGTATAGAAAGTGTCCAGGAGTATATTTAAACAATCTATTTAAAATCTGTTTCTATATTTGTATTTATCAGTGAATAGTTATTTGTTCTTATAATTTAAACAATTGTTAAAAAATAATAAAGAATTGTATTTACTTATTATAATTGTAATGTATAATAACGCAACGATATCCAAGCCCCGGAGACGAGAGTTGGGATAAATTAGCCAACTAGAAATTACGACCTAATTAGTGTTCCTTGTCTTTGGTATCCATTAATTGCCTGACAAATTTGAGGTTTTTTAAATTTATTTGTTTAATATACTTTGCATAGCAATTAAGGTTTGTTATCGTTAATTATTTTACCACCAAAAAGGAAATTTACTTATTATTTGTAATGTTGAAAAACAAAATTAAATAGACTTTTATTCGACCGTAAACTTTATACAATAGGATTATAATTAATCATAGGTTATAAAGTGTTCCATGTTAAACATGTAAAACTTCACTGTGTAATAACGAGACACATAGTCAGGACTCCAAAAGATTTAGCATCTCACTTGCAAATAACAATTAAACTACATGTAGTTCAATGTTTACTTAATCATTTGGAACGTGATTTCACGCTATAATGTTTTATACTAAATGCCAGACTCCTTATAATGTTGTAAAAATAAATAGTAGTAGGATGTAGTGTTTTTAAGAACCGAAATAGATTTTAGTGGTCTAAAAACTGACAAAAATATATATGCGATATCTTCATGTATAGACTAATGATAAAGCCAAAGTTACTATATTGACATAAGATTTCGACTGAACTTTTAGGTCTTGAATACATTTAGTTTAAATTGGACTCAATAGAATAAGCTAAAAAAGAATTACTGGCCTTTAAATTAGTTTGTTTTGTTTAATCAGATGACAACATTAAATTTAAATGTTGTATCTTTACGATGGTTTTCAAATAGTATCGTTTAGTTCTCTAAGAATATAAATAGGAATTTGCTATGATAAACAAATTATAAAACAAATAAATTAAGTTTACATAAATAATACAAGAAGATCTATGCTATAAGTCTATTACATTTGTATTCATAAAAATGATAAATGACATGTTATTTTAACAAAATTAAATTTCCCTTCTCTGAATTAATTAAATAGTTTTTTTACATAATAAGCACTTTTTCAACTGATAAAATATTTTCAAGCATTCGCTGTAAAACACCATCTAGAGAGCCATTTATTATTCCTTCGTTGTATAACGACATTTTTTGACTTATGAAAGTCTCAATGTAATGTATGCCATTCAAGATTTACAATAAACCACTTGATATTTAACATGTTATACGATAAATCAAAGTAGGTGTTTAAATATTAATACTCGTTATGAATTATAAATCATCAAACGCCTAATAAAACGAATAAGAAACCGACAATTGTACATTCATTTTTCACGCACATTCGTTTGCCCTAAACAACGTACAGTATGATTTACACAGTGTTTCCAAACACTCAAAGAAAACTTCAGAAACTTGTTCCTGGAGTGTAAAATATCGTATTTAGAATCCACTTGAGGGATTGACTTAAAACTTGGCATGGGTATGACAGTTGATTAGGGCTAACGTAGTATTTAATTAGACGTTTTTAGCTTTTACCATTAAAAAGGCCACAATTTCTATTGTTTTAGGTAATCCTTAAAACGTCAAATACAAATAAAAATTATCTCTTCATAAATAAATGTGAAATTTTAAGCAAAAAGAGCCGGTCTAAACATTCTCCCCCAACCCATTACTGAGTAATTACAAATTGTTTAAGTAAAGCTGTGTATTGTAGTTTACAAAGAATTTGAACGATTATATTCTTAAAAACACACAGATAGGAAACAGAGAGAGATAGCACTATATTTTAACAATATATTTAGTTTTCTTTTACCATAAAACTAGTTTGATCCCGGGATTCAAAATCCCGGCAAATATTTGGTACCTAAAAATACTGAGATTCTGGTCGTCAATCTCATAATTAAAGCAATTAAAAAATATATTATTGGATATATTAAATCTATTTTAATTCACGGCTAATCATCAGTAGTTTGTTTGCTATAATATTATTATTATTATTGGTTGATAAATATACACAACACAATGTGTACATGCGGTTATGGGGAATATCATAATAATCAAACTGTAAAGTTAGAAAAGTAATATTGGTTTGAAATATATTGTGCTACACACCAGAAACAAAATCTGCAAGTTTCCGTCGGGAGAATAAATCATTTCACTATTTCGTTTTCGTCCAGCTGCAATGAGGAACGATAAACATCAGTAGTTTAAATATTTGTAAAAGATTTATTTGCGTAACTTAGTAAAAGAACAGTTACTTTTGGGTATCCGGAATAACTTACTAAATTTGGGAAAATTATTAACTTGTAACATCAAACTAACTGGTACCAGAGACTTCGTTCGAGCGGTATTCCTTGATTCTCGTGTCATTTTTCGTCGATTCCCGTTTTTTCCCCAGTGGCAAAACTATTTTTTCAAACGGAAACTTAAATACTCCATTTACTCCATAAGGTTAACATTGGTAATTGTAAAGTCCCTTAGGGCTCTTGTCAAGTCCTTAAGGCTTAGTTAATAACGCCTTGAAACCTTACTAGGGTCAACCTGAAGTACCATGCGAAGTTTTATCGCAATAGGATGAATGGTTTAGGAATGCAAAAGGTACAAGTAGAGATAAAAAAGACACTCTTCTGATATTTTAGCAATTGGTCTACAAAGGGATAAAATACTATCTTAAACTTTCGGCCTGTCGAACAGCATACCAGTCGTGTTGGTAATAAATTAAATGGGCTATTTTCAATGGGGTTCTTGAGAACTCTGACAAACGATGTTTAGGTATCAGAGTCCAACAAAACAAGGGTATATCAAAGCTGGAGTCAGTTCCATTATCATCAATCCATATAGACAACCGTATAACTCACAAACACTGGAAATAGCGTCATCTCTATAATAAACCAAATCAATAGAAAAACATGTTATATAATCTTTAACTGTACTAAGATTCTGGAACTGTTGGACGTTGTTTTGTTGTCGTTTTTATCGGGTTTATCTCGATAGTTAAAATCCTTCTTTTTAAACATTTAGGTTAGTTACATTATTGGACAGTTGATACAAAGTGAGAGTATTCTTATAAACAACTTCAATGCTTATGGTGGTAAGATAATAAACTCAGATTACTGTGTCTGTGAACAAAATAAATGGATACAAAAATATTCACGAATAAGTTTTAAAATACAAAATCTTGGTCGCGTTCAATAATGTTAATGATAGTTTGGCATCAACAACATTAGCTAAAACAAATCTGTTTTCCTTCTATAAGATTAAAATTTGTGCTTGAACCAATGATATTTAGCCAACGTCCACGCTTCAACCATAAAGTAGCATTCATTAATCCTTGCAATCGATCATACATTGTTGTTATGGGTAAAAACAGAATTTTGAACAAAATAAAAACAATGTAAGAGGTAAATTGTAGTGTATTTTGAAATTGTATGCATATTTCTCATTAAAAAAATAATTAAATCTGTATGTTTAATTTGGTAATTTAAAAATTCTGTAATTACCTTAATTTCCCGTGGTTACTAGATATAAAACGAAAGGCAAATCTCAAGAAAACTGAAGCAAAATTGATAAGAGGTGACAGACGATGACGATACTTCGATACATGGGTTTAGTTTCATTACATTGTGTGATTGGTAACATTATGTGTTAATGTGTAAAATTTACAACAGCGTCATCTGCCCACAAAAAAAACTTAGATCATTAAACAGAACCGGTAAGTAACCAAATAAGACGTTCAATTTAACGTTGTTTGTTAGCCAAATTTTATTTGCCACATCTTCTTAAGTTAAAATTGCCATTAAATAAACAATTGCTGAGATAATTTGACACAGCAGTCCCCAAATTTTAGGGGCTATAGCCCCTACAAGACACTAGTCTGCTTATAATTTGAAACTTATTGTTTCGTGTACGATCGTAGGCCTAGTCAGAATATTTCATTGTTGTAGGTACCCAGTCTTCAATATTTGATTCCGGAAGTGAATCGGTCCCCACGAAATTTCTTGAGCTAGAAAGAAGATCAGATACCCATGGGATAGCTTATTACGATTAATTTTACAGCTTGAGAGCCAAGAACGGTAAGAAAAAAATCAGAATCTTCAAAAATTACCTGGGCTACGCCCTACTGAACTTCAAAGATCCAATGGTTTTCTTATGGAAATATCAATACAGTGTTTTATTAGTAAGAACAAATTAAGTAATGATCAGCTGTGATTATTTATAATGTTATTTAAGATTTAGGCTTCTACCTTGTTTATAAGTTGGCATGTACATACTCCCCTGAAGACTCATTTTCCTTAGCAAATATGTAAACAGTAAATTAAACCAAATTTTAGGGGATATAGCCCCTACAAGACACTAGTCTGCTTATAATTTTAAACTCATTGTTTCGTGTACGATCGTAGACTAGCCCATGTTTATTGAATACATTTTTTGACATCTGATTTGTCAAGTATCGTTTGTATACAAAACTAATTCGACCTGGTGGTAAATTTAGTTTAAACCACTATTAGTAAATTTACATAATTATTATCTTACCATAAGAATGTTTTACTGTAGAACTATAAAGTATCATTAGTTTTTGTAGGAAACTTTCCCTTTCTTACAACTCTCCAAAACAAACTGTGTTAAATCCTTTCCTAATCCAAGCTACGTAATAAGCAACCCCACCAACCACCTATATCTGCAATTGTTTTTGTTCGGAATAAAAAACCAACGGATTACCATTTCCTTAGTGCGAATTAATTTAAGTTTCAAGAGTATGGCGCACCGTGTGGGATCGACCCCGTGGCCTAAGGATTAGTGGGACGGTGCGACATCGCCACTGAGCTGCATTGCATGACAATAATGCGAACAAGTCACTAGGCAATAATCAATGAAGCGATAAGACCATTTGATATGCTTTTAAATTACCTAAGGTAATTATTTAGTTTGTTTAAGATGCCATTTCAAGTGGTCGAACATTATAACATGCTCTTCCTCTACAGCATATCACATTGTTATTTTAAATACTTTTCATGATTTCTAGAGCAAACTATGATAACCTGATTCAAATCAAATACTTAATTTGTTGTGAGCCACAATTCAAATGGCTTTATGTGTTTCGATTATCCTTATAAGCAAAGTATTAATGTCACTTGTTATTGTTTTATTTATAACCATACATATTAGTCTCTTTATAATTACATATTTTTAAAATAATTCAAACATTTTGGTTTACCATCTTTAAAACTACAGTAGAAACTCGCTATGGCGACCCTCGATAAGACGAAAACCTCGATAATGAGTCTGATTTTCTAATCCCCGTGAATCTCCCATAACACTCAATGTTATAAATACCTCTATAACACGACTCATTTTCAAATAAATACCTCGATAGCGCGTCTTTTTGTCATTTCATATTACTAATAAATAAACCTCTATAGCACGTCTTTTTAAATAACTGAACCTCTATAGCACGACTCCCACCTCAATAACACGCTTTTTTGGGTAAGTGAATCTTTTCACGACTCTAACCTCAATAGCGCGCCCTTTTGCGTTACGGAACCTTTATAGCACGACTCAACCTTTCTCACGCATGGTTCCCACGGTTAGATCGGATGTTTTGAAGTAAACAACAACGTCTTAGGCTCAGGTCTCAACCGGAAAACCCCTGCTTCCCTATCCCCCCTCCCCTACCGGCCTTTCCTTATCTATCACGGGTCAAATCAGTATTTCACAATAGGTTAAGGTACTGTAATTTTGAGCTTATTAATTCTATACTTAAGTGAACTGAGTCGGTTGATTTTTTCTTACTGCCTTAAGTTCTGCTTAGTATTTTATTGAATAAGAAAACTTATCACAGTAGTAGGCCTACAATGAACAATTTACGGTAATATTAATTTTCTAAAATGAATACAGTATTACAGCCTAATTATAAACTTTACTAGGCCTATTATTTTTCAATCAATTTTAATACTGTAATTGTATTGTTATATGACAATCATAAAGAAGTTTGTTTTACTTGTATGTGTGTTCTTTTATTTATGACTCATTTATACGGTAATTTTCTGCTTAAAACAAAATTAGAAATGTTTCATAAAAAATGTGCGTGGTATAGCAAAAAGTCTGTGACCTCGATAGCACGTCTTGTTGTGAAAACAACCTTGATAGCACGACCCTCAATTACAAGTGCACCTCGATAAGAAGACTATTTTAGAGATCCCCTTGAGAGTCGTGTTATCGAGGTTCTACTGTACTGCAATTAAAAGGAACGTCTATCGTGGTCCTGGGCTTAGGCCACAACGTGTGGGTCATGCTAAAAGTTCCATAAGAACTTCGTGAAAAATAGCATTACTTGTAATAATAGATGAGCTTTTACATACGATAAAATACAAAATAAATGGATGCACTTAAATAAGTTTTTATTCATATGATTATGATTGACTGATTGATAAAGATTTCATTGATTTGGATGTGCATGTACATTCTGTAATAGAATTACTTCTACGTTAAAATTATATGTGTATCCATTATATGTGTATGGGATGCTATACATACATTAATTATTAACATAGCCTACACTCATTCCTTCAATGTACAAAAACGTTTACTCGAAAACTATTTAAAAAGGACCGTTTTCATTTAGTATGTTATTTATATGGAAGGTTAGATTACTAATTAGAGAGCGTAATTTGAAGGAATTATCTACTCCTAAATGTATTTTTATTAGTTTGTTTATTTTACAAAATAATTAAATGTTACTGAACATTATAAAATAAACGGTTTATTGATTCGAACTACAATTTAAACGGAGTTGTTGCGGGGGTTTGGAAACCAAGTACGTTTCATAATCAAGAGGAATATATCAAATTTTACATATCGCTTAGTTTAATTAAATGTTTATAACAATTGGCGAGTTGATTTATCTGAAGAGGGCTTGTCTTTACATAAAATATCCTCACTGCACCAAACCTGCTAACTCAGCCTAATTTTCTTATGGAGGGTAAACGAAATGTTATAAAATGCTTATTTAGGATTATAGTGTGGTAATACTTAATTTAAATTAAGTGGTTGTATCTCATTTAAATCCACTGGGGTTTTATTGTTATAAATACAAATAATTCGGAATCTATATTTAGTTAAATATAAAACCAACATTGTTTTTGTCTTACCTCTGCAGAGGTCAACTGGAATTATTAATACTAATGCAAACTCTTACCATGTTAAAAAATCCAACCATTTTATCGTTGTTATAGTATTGTTACAGTCCTTGCTAAGAAATAAATCTTGGGAGTACGTACCTGAACCACTATCCACAACAAATATGTGGTCTTAAAAACACAACAAATCAATCCTGGGAGTACGTACCTGAACCACTATCCACAACAAATATGTGATCTTGAAAACACAACAAATCATATAAACAAATTCATAATAGTTGTATGCTTTGAATTTGCTTGATTGATTGTTATGTTTTTTAACTACTATCTGAAATTTTTATACAGAATAAATTGTTTATATTATAACTGTGTAAGTAAGACTTACTACAAGGATAATCCAATTACTGTAATGTTTTTTTATAAGCTTACTATACAATTAAATAGGTATTTAACAATTCAATTGCAGGAACGAACCGTCTTTATCCGGGGAGTATAATTATCTCCAGGAAGGGCACGGTGTATTTGCGCAATCCAATTTCAAATTCCTTTTAACAATCAATCCAGCGAGGCGGAAGTCAACGTCAAAAGAGGTCAGATTAAATCTCATTTTCCCAAACCTCAATTTGGGTACTGAATAAAAAGAGCTATTTCCGTTTCGAAGTCCAGGTTCACGTAATTGTGTTTTTGTGAGTTTAAACATCTACAGACCTGAATGTTCTTACCATGATGTAGTGCTATCATGATATATTGGAGAACACTGCTCAATAATCTTTTTTCCCCCAAGATAACCAATTGGTCTTTATAAAACTATGCTATTTTAACTTTCTCCAACATTTAAGTTATTCCATATGTTATGTATGTTGTTGGTTAGATACAAAATAAACAAGATAAATCCCAAATAACTGTGTAGCTACGTGTTGTCCTGCATATTGCTGATTTACAAACAAAGTTTCATACTAAGTAATAACTTTTACTTTGAAACTTTAAAGGATTTAATTTTTAGCAATACTTTGAATATCCATTGTTACATTTAAAAATTTACGATTTCTCCAAGTCCCCTTTCTTTGGTTTCAAACCGGTATTAATATATCAGTTGAATGATATCACTACATAAATTTGTTATTAGGTACTGATTAATTACTTTATAAAATACTGTATTTAAAGAACCAACATGAACATAACAATTGTTCCCCCAATGGCATTTTATACTTTATTACCACAGTTTCAACCACTAGCGAGTGATGGTGAAACTGTGGGGTCATCAGAGACACTTGAGTGATTATAAAGGACTGTTAATTAAAGTTTGTTTGAAACATGTGAATATATGTAAAATAAAAACATATAATAAATTGTATAAACACGGGGCCTAATTGTTACAAGTTTTTTTACGGCAAACATTATCACGAGCACGTGACTCGGCCCGGCATATATGCGGCATATATAACCATTTCTGTTACTCAGTTGTCGGCAAGTAACGTTTTTTAAATACTAAATAAATTTAAATCGAAATCTTCAGTTACAGAACAGAGCTTGCTAAACCCAGTCTTAAGCGAGTGGACAACCACATGAGTAAAGCCGACAGACAAGCGACATTCGCCGAGCGCCGAGCAGCGTCTCGCCGAATCACGAGTATTGTGGATGGGTATTCGCCTACTAGGCAAGCAGCGAGCATTAGTGCTCGTATTTTCCCATACGGTGTCTGTCTTTTGCATACATCAAAGTATACGCATATTCGTTAAAAGGCGAACTTTAGGTCCTCCACACGATCGGCTGTCTGTCGGGATTTATTGTTAATTACTATTGTTTAATCAATGACTGTACGCTACATTAAATACACAATAAATAATATGCTACATACAATAATAATACGCTAAATTACGCCACGATAAATATCCATCAGTTAAAATAATAAAAGCGGCATAAGTAGCAACAACGTCTTTGGCATCCATGTTTCAGGCTATTGGCTATTCCCGCAACGAACAGAGTGCTCGAAAAAACACGCTTGTCTGTTTTCCTTGTGTTGGTCTGCTCGTTAATCGGCGAATACCAACAGTAGAAGGTTGCCCAACTCGGCAAATAATCGGCGCTCGGCGAAAGACGCATGACTGGAGTTGGCTTTATTCTGGAGAAAGATGGGTAACTTTAATTGGGATCTCATTTATTATCCAAAAATAAAATATTAACAACAGTTTGCAAAGGGTATGAAGGCAAGTATAAACATCTGATTTGATAATAGTGTAAGATAATCAAGAAACTGGCATCAGGTAGGTTTGATAATTTGGTTAGGAGGGGAAATGGTAATTGACAGATTAAGAGAACTCAATTTCTTTAAACGCATTTTGAGGTCTTGAACATTTTTAAATGGCCCAGGGTTACTTTACCATTTTGTTATTTTGTTAAAATTAAATTTTACATATTATTAATTAAACAAAATGATCATTAAATATAAATAATTATATTATATAAAAAAATTTAAATAATTTTTGTTTTTATTCTTGATTTGAATAGCAATGGTTAGTATTCCGATAGTGTTAAACCCGTAATTTTTGACGGGGTAACAGCTAGTGCTATACTTAAGAGTTATTTTTATTCAACACACTGGTGACAATTTACTAGGGACTAAAAATAAAACTTACTTCGTGATATATACTAAATATTATGAGTATTTCTAGGCAAAAAACAAACAAACAAATAATTGTTGCAATAGAGAGGAATTTGTTGGCAAGAATGTGGCTTAAAGGGTATTATCTATGAAGGCTTAATAGTTTAGGTTTTTACATTGAATAATTTGTTTAAGTATTCACATTGATGTTTTCCTTAAACTATGCTCCTTCGTGTTGAAAAGCTTCTAACTCTTAGTAATAATGCCACAATATTGCATTTTGTTCAAGAGAGATTACTTACAGTTATCAATAAAGGTTTGTCGGTAAAGATCTTTAAAATGACACTTCACATTTTATAACGCGCTGGTTCATTTAGCACAGACCGTTACTCAGGACTCAGAACTTTAAGAACTGTCCTTTCTAACGGAAGTGTCACTTCAAGTGACAGAGCAAATACTTTTTAAACGGTATTGTTTTACTGTATCCATTCTTGTTTGATAGGAACAACAACAATACTTTATCGCATGCGAATTTACTTTGGAGCTTTGCTCTAGGAAGGTAATCTGGTTTCATCATAAATGCTCATTTAATTTCGAAATAGCCTACGATGTAATCAGGAAAACTCACTCGGCACTCATCTTATGGTATGTACTTTAACATTGCTCGTTTAATCTTCCCCTTGTATTGGGCAATTTTTACACCACCACCATATTTTTGATTACGAAAGGTGAATATAAGTTACTCTATTTTAATATAAATTAATGTGAAACTCCATAACTGGTTTGTTGGAGATTTATTATCTGGTAACATGTTTACATGATGATCTAGAAAATGTTATGCTTATGAATTACAGTTATTCTTATAATTATTAGTCAGAGAAGTAAAAATACAAAATCAAGCAGCTTATTAATGCCACAGGTTTTCAAGAAATGTAGGAGGCCGGGTTATCTCTGGTTTCCGAGAATTTATACGGAATCTCACTCATCTATCAGACGTTCGGGTTGAACATCTGAGACTGAGTCTGTTTTCAATATTACTACTTACGGATTGTCCATTTTTGATACTGAATAGCTTTTAAAAACTCCAATATACAAAAATATTTATCCAACAAAGGTTATTAAAGAGTGCAATATAATCTAAAAAGGTAGTTTAAAACTACAATTATAAAGTTAGACTAAATATATTAAGAGTCAACCTGAGACTGGATTATTACTTTATCACAGCTTAGAAGTACACAGACCAAGAAGTTTTCCAGGCAGGAGGTTGCAGTCCGTCCTTTTTAAACTTCTTTAATTAGTATTAGTAATCCATCTCAATCCGTCTTCATTAAATCTTCTTTTATAATAACTCTAATAAATTGGCCCACAGTACCTACCTCCCATGCTTACTTTTATTCAATGTTGGGAAAAATTAGCTATCTTATGCAAAATGAGGGACTTTCTTATAAAAATCTACTTTAAAGGATGACAAAAAGAGGTATTTATTACTTATTAAAACAGTACAAATATTTTGGAAGGCTACATTAATATAAAGTTAAAACAGCACAGATTATTCAGTAATTTGTATACGTACATAGTGTTTAGAAAGGTGTATTACAGTAATAAATGTATTTATATGTATATATATATATATATAAATATGTGTCAATTAACTCAATAACTTAAATAAAAAACATCCGATTTCCATGAAATTTGGCGAAAACGTGTAAAGCGACATGCATGACTTAAAGCTTGAAAAACAGAAAGATCGGACCATGGAAAGGGGGTTTTATGGGGGTTTTAAGTTTTCCAAAAATAAGTTTTTTTGAATTTTTACCCTAAAATTTTTAAAACACTCAATTTTGGTTTTGATCATTTTTTGAGCTTAAAAACAAATAATATGGTATTTTAAATTATTAACCTGAGTTAAGTGGTTGCGGAGAAAATCCAAAAAAGGCGTTCATAAAATCTCCCATGAAGTTTTTTGTAATTTTCACAGTTAATATTACTGTAAACTTGACATTTGCTAATACCAATTGGTTCATCTCTACAAAACAATCATTTTGGTGTTTAAATAGTGATTCTACGTCCATTCGTTGCAGAGATATTAAAAGTGCTAAACACAGTACGTTGTCCAATGTTATCCTTATGGGGAATAATTAAAATTTGATATCTCGATTATTTATAAATGTATATTGATGAAACTTGGTATGTGGCTTCAACCGGTATATTGATATTTGCACAAAAAAATGATTTTTTGTTGATTGTCCCCATAGCAGCAAACCTGCATACTCAGCCCTAATGTTATTCTTATGGACGATAAGTAAAGGTTTTATCTCCCTTGATTATGAACATAAATTATTAAAACTTGGTACGTAGCTTCACCTGGTTGAGTTATACCAATAATTTGATAAAAACACATTTCTTATATTTCTTGTTGCAGCAAACCTGCATACTCAGCCCTAATGTTATTCTTATGGAGAATAAATAAATTGCTATGTATCACTTATTTATAAATGTATTTTTACGAAACTTGGTAAATGGCTTTACGAAGTAGTAAGAAACATATGCATTCATTGGAAATTCACTTAGTATGCAGGTTTGCTGTGACGGAGGTATTTTATTGTTTTGACCCTCTTAAATAGGTCCTTTTTGACACAATTCTTACCTATTCTTCCTATAGTAAATCTGTTCTCTTTTTAGCGAATTTCCCCTAAAGGGAAGAAGCTATTACCGCATCGATGACATGGTAAGAGTTAAGCCCGAGACCATGTTAATTTTTTGTTTTGAGATCCCCCAGATGTCAATAAAACTATTCGTTCAAATTTATGTATATTTATATATATGTGTCCGTTAACACGATAACTTGAGTCAAAATCGTCTGGTTTATAAATTTGAAAATCGGCTCAGATGTGTAAAGTGACATTCATGACTAAGTTCGAAAACCAGAAAAATCGGACCATGGGAAGGGGGTTTTATGGGGGTTTACAATTTAAAAAAAAAACTGTTTTTTTGCCTTTTTAGGTCATCCTAACATTTTTAAATACTTTGGTTTCGACCATTTTATAGAGCTTAAAAAATAAATAATATAGTATTTTGAATCATTAACCTAGGTTAAGTGGTTGCGGAGAAACTCCAAAAAACGTGCTCAGAAAATCTCCCATGTTAACCTTATGGAAAAATATATTTTGCTTTTCCTCAGTTAATTTTAATGTAAACCTCACGTTTGCTTTTACCAATTAGTTCAGCTCTACAAAAAATCTTTTGGTTCTTAAATTTTGATTCTACGTCCAGCCTTTGCAGAGATATTCAAAGTGCTAAACACAGTACGTTGTTCAATGTTGTCCTTATGGAAAATAATTAAAATTTGATATCTCTATAAAAATTGGCATGTGGCTTCACCTAGTATTGGTATGTTGATATTTCCAATCAAAAATTGTTTGCCGATTTTCCACGCAGCAGCAAACCTGCATTCTCAGCTCCCATGTTATTCTTATGGAGAATAAGTAAAATTTATTGTCTCCCTTAATTATGAACATAAATTAATTAATAAAACTTGTTACACAGCTTCGACTGGTTAAGTTATATTGATAATTTCATAATAACACATATTTTGTATACCTTATTGCAGCAAACCTGCGTACTCAGATTTCAATGTTATTCTTATGGAGGATAAATAAAATGCTATATATCACTTATTTATTCGTGTATTTTTATGAAACTTGGTGAGTGGCTTTATGTGGTAGTGAGAAACATATACATGCATTGTAAATTCACTGAATACGCAGGTTTACTGCTGCGGGGGTATTATTATATAGTATCTTACGCATAGCACGACTTAGCTATTTTACTCGTACAAATAACATGTTACAAAACCTTTTCTTTTAACAAGGATAGATTTCACTCTTAAATAAAACTCGCATACTCTCTTCATTACTAACTCTTTTGACAAAACTCTCTTCCTTATCCGAAACGAACCAGTGCGGCGACGTAAGCTTGACGAGCCAGAAATAACAGCTGTGCTACGAATTATCATTAAAAGATAAGTAATATGTGATAAGTAAAATACTATTGGAATGATAGAACAAACAGAACTGTTAAATGTTAAGTGAAGTCAATATTAAGTATAGGATAACTTACACGGACACACACATTAGCTTAAATTTATGTATTTAAATGATTTTTTGATAAAGGTATTCTTGGAACAAATACTTTGCTGATTTAAGACATCGATGTTTTCTGGCCAACAACAAAGTTTATTAACTTTTCAAATAACACTGTTGACACTATGGTTATAAGAACTCAACTGTCGCTTCAAAGGAATATTATTGGAAAAGTTTATTGGGTGATCTTAAATAATCTCCATTCTTTAGTTCCGTTCCGTCCTTTAGAAGTGGTTTAAGATGGTTAAGAAAATGTGCATACTTCAGGTAGTTGATAGTTTTGTAATATCGTCTTTATTAGAACAAATGTTTTAAAAGAAATATGTTAAGATTAAGTGATTAACGGGTTTTTGTGTCTTGCATGTTTTAAGGAGTCAAGTTCTATGTTTAACAACGTGATGGGGAACCTAATATTAATTACAAATTAGCTAAAAAAACTCAAATTTATCACTGGGCAGTAGAAAAATAGTTTAGTTTGTTTTTTATTATAACTGTACAGATGAAAAGACCCCTATATTGTTTAGTATAATGTATACATTAGAAAATTGACTATTTTAACTAAAAGACGAATGTTTAAAAAAAGTGCACATATAAAATACTAAATAGTTTTAATTTGATACCAGCAGAAATTATGTTAACTTAAATTTTGTAATGGTAATGTTTCTATCTGAACCTTAGAAACACTATGGAAGAATATGCTGATGCTTTTGAAACAACATTCTTCTGTAAATCAGGGCCATGCAGGTCCTGCTGATAACGTTAAACCCAAAGGATCTCAACACGTGAAAGGCCAAAGACTTAAAATGGTTCCTCATCAATTTATAAATTGATTACTTACAACACTAATCTTTGAATAGCCTCGGTTGTATAAGTGGCACAAGTTTCGGTCCAATACCATAAATGAAGGTTCTCATTGTTAACATTTACTAAGACCTGTTTCCAAACTGAGAAGTTAACTGGCTTAAGCCTTGCCATCTTCTATATCTATAAAAGGCAAAGCCCTGGCTGACTGACTTATCACTGAATGACTGACTCACTCATCACTAATTCTCTACTTTCCCATGTAGGTAGAGAGCTGACATTTTGTACACTGATTATTTAGGCATAAAATAGGAAAACTAAATGGTTTTCATCCTTATCTGACCTTAGGGCTCTGCCAGAGATCCCGACAAAGTTCCCATGTATTTCTTATGGACATTCATTTTTGTTTGAGCTAATTAAAATACACACAGCTGATCTTGATTCGTAGTAGTTCCATGGGCTAACCACAGAATGCAGCACACAAAACTGTCATAGTTTTTATAAATTATTTGCTGGGTGAAGCCTGCGGGAACAGCTAGTTAATAATATATGCGTCACCTTGAAAAATCCCACAAGTCCTGTGTTTGGTAAAAAGTGAAAACAAACTTAGATCCTCATTGCTGGAACGAGAGGTACAATTGTCAGTAGTTTTGTACAATTTATCATTATAAAAATTAATATGAGGACCAACATTTTGTCATAGTGTACAAACCAGAAAATCACTAAACAAAATGTATCATACAATAGACGTTGTGCCCACCAAGTTCTACCTACTGCATGGTTTTACTTATTCACAAACGCATTGTCGCTACTCATTGTGAGCAGCACGGCATTTTCTTCTATAATGATCAGAACTTATCAACTTGTTTTAAGAACTACGAGTTTCATTCTTCGTAATGCTTCCACGCTCATTTCATTAGTATACAACTTGAAACTTGACCTCTAAATTTATAATTTGCTCAAACGAAATAGTACATCTACAAATACCCCGAAATTCAAACCACCTAAAAGCCAAGAAAAATTAGAGAAGATTCATATGGGAGGGCTGCATTCATGTATACAAACAATAAAACGGTTTTAAAACGAATAATAAAGAAAAGTGAGGATATTTTGGGGAAAACGTGGAGAATGTGGAAATATTTTTGAGAGAAACAGTGGGAAGCCCTATAAAATGTATATCCTTGGCAGGAGGCTGTAATGAATGTCCTAACCCCGTTTGGTGTTGAGAGAAACAGTGGGAAGCCCTATAAAATGTATATCCTTGGCAGGAGGCTGTAATGAATGTCCTAACCCCGTTTGGTGTTGAGAGAAACAGTGGGAAGCCCTATAAAATGTATATCCTTGGCAGGAGGCTGTAATGAATGTCCTAACCCCGTTTGGTGTTGAGAGAAACAGTGGGAAGCCCTATAAAATGTATATCCTTGGCAGGAGGCTGTAATGAATGTCCTAACCCCGTTTGGTGTTGAGAGAAACAGTGGGAAGCCCTATAAAATGTATATCCTTGGCAGGAGGCTGTAATGAATGTCCTAACCCCGTTTGGTGTTGAGAGAAACAGTGGGAAGCCCTATAAAATGTATATCCTTGGCAGGAGGCTGTAATGAATGTCCTAACCCCGTTTGGTGTTGAGGGAAACAGTGGGAAGCCCTATAAAATGTATATCCTTGGCAGGAGGCTGTAATGAATGTCCTAACCCCGTTTGGTGTTGAGGGAAACAGTGGGAAGCCCTATAAAATGTATATCCTTGGCAGGAGGCTGTAATGAATGTTCTAACCCCGTTTGGTGTTGAGGGAAACAGTGGGAAGCCCTATAAAATGTATATCCTTGGCAGGAGGCTGTAATGAATGTCCTAACCCCGTTTGGTGTTGAGGGAAACAGTGGGAAGCCCTATAAAATGTATATCCTTGGCAGGAGGCTGTAATGAATGTCCTAACCCCGTTTGGTGTTGAGGGAAACAGTGGGAAGCCCTATAAAATGTATATCCTTGGCAGGAGGCTGTAATGAATGTCCTAACCCCGTTTGGTGTTGAGGGAAACAGTGGGAAGCCCTATAAAATGTATATCCTTGGCAGGAGGCTGTAATGAATGTCCTAACCCCGTTTGGTGTGAGCTGTAAAAGTGAACCAATCTGTTTTATACTGTTAAATTAACTATATACTGTATCATTAGAGTATAACTTAATATTATTCAAGAGGTTGAATCATGTTTACTTATATATATATATATATATATATATATATATATATATATATATATATATATATATATATATATATATATATATATATATATATTGAACTACAAAGAAAAACATTTAAGCAGTTTTATAACCTTATTAATCGTAGCTCTAAGTAGTGAATAACTCAATAAGCCAAAGATTTTGTATTATTTTTTATTTTGTATTGAACTATTTCAATTTTAATTACTATCCTAGGTGTACGCTCTTGGATTATACTGATTGTTCTTGCACCTGTTATTTAATAATGTTTTTAATTTATTTTCCATTAACTGCAAATACCTCCAGTATTTTCAAGTAAATGATTAAGTACTAAACACGAAACACATCAATGCATTAAATATATAAATTATTTTTTTTAAGTTGCACAGAATTCTAAAACCTCCATTGCCACTCATTTATTTCTCTTCGCACCGATTTTTGCTGGTGCAGATAAATGCCGCTAAATTATTTTATGTTATTATTCTATACAAAACAAATTAATCCGTTGTTATCTTCATGTGCATACTATAGCAAATTAATGCACAGCAATATATTATGGCTTCAGTGGACTTATGGAAACATAAATTATTGTTTTATCATTTATATATTTGGAAATGAGCTTTGTGCAGTACGGTATAATACTGATATTCGATATGATGTGTGTTATTATAATTTGTATAATTCTCTCAGTGTATTTAGCACAGTATTTAGCTGGAAAATAAATATATTAGTAAATGGGAGTATACATCCCTATAAAATATGTATAAAACATCGCTTTTGAAAACAACAAATATAATAGTGCTTATAGTAGCTACGTTAAACTTAAGTATTATTAAATTCAGGCGAGTAAATTTCTGTCTAGGTATACCCTAATAATATTATAAATTTGAAAGCGTGTTAGGTTGTTTGTATGTTTAGATATTTGTGGCTCAATCACGCTCTAACCACTGAACTGGAGCTTAAATTTGGCAGACAGGTTCTTGGTAGTCTTGGGAAACATATAGGCATCTTTAAGTTGCGAAAACCATATAGGGCTTTGCCCCTCGGGGGTTAAAAGTTCCCAAGTATTCCTTATAAACATTCATTTTTGTTTCAGCTGATGAAATTACAAACAGCTGATCTTGATTCGTAGTAGTTCCACGGGCTAACCACAGAATGCAACACACACAACTGTCATAGTTTTTATCAATCATTTACGGGGCGAAGCCTGCGCGTAACATCTAGTATTATATGTATCAAGGCATATGTCAATTTCATGTTTGTATGAGTTAAGCCTCCGAATCACTGATCAATAATTTGTACTGGTTTAAATTACCTTATCGTCAAGTGATCCTATTTTCCTCGAAAGGCGACCGGTTTCAATCAACTATTGGGATCTTCATCAGGTGAACATAAAAAATCTAGGTCTTCTTGAACATGTCAGTTGTTTAAAAACCACTAAGAAGTCAAACATTGAAAACACAAAAAAAAACATAAGCAAACACGAACACTCGTTAACTCATTTTGGCCAAAACAACAGTCGGATGGAACGGTGCGATACGGATGTTGAGTTTAGACTAACTTACAATTAAATTTACTTAATTAACTTAAATTTACAATTTCGTAGTTAAAATATTGATTGAAAAACACAATTTTTTGGACGCTTATTGATTTTTCCTTAATATTTAAGTTTAATGACACTTAGCTTCGAACAACAAAAATTGTCTCCATTTTGAAACGGTGAAAGGTAGAAGCTTAAAACTCCATACTAAAATAGCATCAAGCATAGCCACAATATATGCCAAGTTAAAATAAAATGCAACACCTTTAACCGTTAATAAACTAATTTATTAGTAAACACATACACATACGCTAAACAGAGCGTAATTTCAAAAAAGCCACTCTGCATTTTTGTTTTATGAAAGTGCAATCCGTAAAAATAATATATATGCAGTGCACTATTTTAGTTGCGCCTTGTGTACAAGCTAGTGATATTGTCGTTGACCGTGTTTTGAAAATTATGCTATTGTAAATATAATAGAATCAGACTTTATTTACTATTCTATTAAAACAATTTTGTTGAATAAACAAGAGGTTAAATCAAAAATATTTAATTCCCCAATGAATTTAATGAAATATTCTAAGTATATCACATATTTACATATAATATAATCTGGCATTTATTACTATACTATTAAAATGATGTTAAATAAACAACAATCTAAAGTTAAAAAGGTTTAATTCCTCAATGAAGCTAGTCAACGTTTCTAAGTATATCACAATGTTGAAGTAAAATGTTTTATGCAAGAAATAGACGCTAACAAGTTGAAAGTTAGATGACTTAAGCTTATCAAAAAACTTTTCAAATAAAAGACTTTTAAGCGACAGTTCATATTTGATAACTTTCAGGCCGTTTGAGCGCCTACTGTTACTTAATGTTCCTTAACTTTATTCTTCAAAGTTTAGTGCCCTTTAAATTATCTAGGTTTTTTTAAATTTTACTATGAAGTTCAATACTCTTGATATCATGATCTAAGTTAGAATCTAAGATAAGAATTGCTAGTGAAAGGCCGGCACACAGAGAGAGCTTTGTTTTATACTTGTGTGACATCTGGCAAGTTTCTATCCGAATGGCCAAGTTTTGTTTGAAAAGGGTTGAGAGCATGTTTCTGCGTGCACATTCCGGTCTTGTTGTAATATTTATTGACGTTGGCATTAGATGATGGGAGTGGATATGTTTATTAAATTGAACTTAGTAAACGGAACTACATGATAAAACATGAAAGTACTGAATATATTAGTTATTCGCTAAATTCCGTTAATTCCTACTTTATTTCTTCTGATAAATATACTATTTTTAAACTAATTGTTTCACATTCGAATAATGCTACTTTAGAATAAGGAAAAATGAATAACAACTGTAACTAACAATATTTGATATAAAGCAATCAACAAAGAGAATCGATAAAAGTAAACACTACGATTTCATCCAAGATCGTTTACTGTTTTAATTAAATTTTGAGAGTTATTTCGTATTCAAATATTGGAATGGCATATTGCTTTTGAAGGGTTTAATACTATTTTATGAATTTATCGTAATATTGACGAAATGTAAAATGTTGGTTGTTGGCAGTTGACTAGAGTTTAATTTTTGACCATTGACTTTTATAAGAAAAATTATTGTTAAGCCTAAAACTGCCTTGCGAGTTGTAGTATTAAGTAATATTATAGATTTATCTCCAATATACATACATAAGTACAACACAAATATCATATGTATTTACATAAATATCAACTATTTCAGTGAGGAAATAAAGTTTCTTTTATAAAATACATATTTTTAACGGTGATTCTTAAGAAGTTAAAAAATAAGGGTAGTTTTGTATTTTCAAATATTTCGGGACTGGGTTACAATGCCTATAGAGGCTCCTGTCTATATATTGGCAGAGCGCCTCAGTAACACAATGTGTAATGACAATGTACTTGTGAATGAGTAAAGTCTCATTGTTACTTCTTAGCACCATGAAATAGGCAACCTTTTGTTCTATTAGAATTCGCGATATGAGTTGCCTTTTCGTTTACTGACTGGTTCCGCATCTAACTAGAGTGACGTGTGATAAAAGCGAGCATTGCAGCAGCTATGAATTCAATGACTGTAGTGCATTCATTCACAAAGCAATTGTATGCTTCTACAAGTTGTATCAGTTTATGCTACTAAAAGTGCAATGATAATAACTACCGTACCAGATAAATAAACTGCAGGCCAAACGAGCACTGTGCATATCCTTCTTGAGACTTTTTGCACTAAAGGATAACCAAAATAAAGTCTGAATCGTTTCATTTTTTTATCCTGCATAGGTTCAAATCTTTAATAGTTATTATTTTTCATGTCATTACCATTTGTAGGTTCGTGTTCTAAATGTTGAGTATGGAATAGTTTTTAGAACTGAGTAAAAGGACACATGAAGGAGTATGACGTGTGGAAAAGAAACGAATTCAGACAAACAACAATAACCAACCGTAAAACAAAACTCAGAAGTCTTATACAAATAAAGATAAATGTACTTAAAACCTATATACCAAACTTATAACTCATGATTTTACGTGCAAGACTGTTGATATCCTGTTTCATGGAACTGAACGTGAGTGGACTGTTAGTTATTAGGTGTAACTGTTTGCCAGTTGTACATGGACTTCGTTGCATTTGCTTAATCTCTTTACGTTTTGGGGTTTTTACATATTTGTTGTCTTTTATTTTCAAGCTCCGTACTGAAATTGAAAGCAGGATATTACGTAATGTGCTTGCTTGTCCAGATTAATTTCAATATTTCTCAATACTTTTAGTTCATTACAAATGCATGATTACCGTGTGCCAACTACTTAGCTCGGTAGTTTCTTGATAACATTGCAAAGTATACTTCAAATTAAATTTAGAAAATTTGGAACTAGGGTAATTAAAACAATTTTTTACTTATTTATTTAGACAGTACTGGATGTGGTGTAAGGTATAATGTGGCAACAAAGCTTTATTGTGTAGATTTTTTTGATGGTGCAATATACTAACTAAAGTTAAGTAAATCGCTATTAAATGTGTCATTGGTTCCTGTGATCTCCTTCCATCAGTCAAAATTGACACATTTGTACTGCTGTAACTACTCACAAAAACGAGTGCAATGGCAAATACAGAATATGATAATAATATATATCATCAATATGTATTGTTTAAAAAGTATTGAATGGTTGCAATACCCAGATTTTATAACAACTTGGTTTTCATAAAAAGATTCTTATTTTAAATATTTAATTGTAGACTTGTTACTGTGACATTAAAAAGGTATACAAAAATTCAAACAACGTTTAACTAGTGATGAAAAAAGGCCATCCTAATTTCAGTACAACACAGACTCATACCTAAAAAAGTTAGTTTTTAAATTAGGCAGAATCGTACGTTTGCATCAAAACAGCCAGAAATACGTTTGGATCATATATAAACAGTAAAGGTATTCGTTTCATTTTTCAAAATCTCATTAATAGTTTAAATTTATAATATATGACATGATCCTGTCTTCCTGCCAGTGTGCTGCATGCAGATCTCGTTAATTAATCTATCTTTTTATTAAACTAAACCTTTGACCTTATAAAGGACAAAGCATACGATTTATATTTGTTAATTAGGTTAGGGAAATTAAATGCTCGGTTAATGAATATTATTATATGTTCATTATGTGAAATAATTGTTTTAAATATCAGCAATCCAAAACCAAGTATGCAATATATATTGAAAAAATACATGTTGAATAAAACTTATGTTAAGTGCAGACCCTGTCTTGTAACTTGTAATATACTTACTCAGTAAAATAATTTTTAAATGTTTTCCTCCTACAATGAGGTCTTACTTCAGAAGTTTCTATAATTATATTTTGTTATTTAAAATAATATATGTTTAAATTAGTCATAAAAAGACTATATTAAGTATTAGCCACATCATGGAATACAATGTGATGTTGTAGAGGATGGATTTCAAAACAAAAGTTGTTCCCAGTGAATTGGCTGATGAGGCGTAACTGGCCGAATAAAATATTGTTGATTTTGATTTTGCAATCAATAATGAACTGATTGATAAGCTATTTGAATAGAATATTATATTAGAGTGTTATAATATAGGCATTGTTATATTAGGTAACTATATCAATCACTTATAGAAAATACTTTAAATAAACAATGAAAACAACAGTTACGTAGAAGAATGAGTTAATACAAGTCACTGATTCAATGTGAGACAAAATACATCCTTCCGCCTCTAACGAAGGCACAATTTCCAGAACAAACACGCCGCGTTGTCAACATGTCAAGCAAAGGTGAAAGCTTTTAGAATAAAACAACAAAGGCAGGCTTTTATTAAATTTTATGATCGAGAAGCTGATTCCTTTGACATTCAGTTTAGTATAACTGTAATCATACGGAAAATTAACTGAACATATTAATCAGGGCAAAGACCACTCCGTAAGAACAGAATACCCTTTATTGCATACAACTTTCTACAGGGACAAAACTTCCATATCAGGGGAACAATGCATCTAATAAATCAAAAGAATAATCTTCTGTTGGCACTACGCAAAACCTCGTTGAAAATATAACGGTGCAACAGGTTGGTAAGAGTTTCTTAAATTCGTTACTAAGTGGAAAACAGAAAGAGGAAAGCAAACTGTTTACAATTATTCAAACCTAAATTTATAACTATACGGAGATAAAAACATCCAAAGTGCTCCAAGAGTCGGAAATATGCTAAACCCGATGAGTAATCAGAAAAGTCTACAGTAAAATCCCATCTACAGTAAAATAAATCAACAGTGTAATATTATTGGTTCACTCTTGTTATTTCTAAGGAAAATCTATAAAGCAGATGAAAGATAGGTGGTCGAATAAGTCTTACCGTTACGTTAAAGTTCACAGTATGAACTTATTTTTCACCATATGAAAACCAAAATTATGTTTAATTTTTATGGTTTGTATTTTCACCTGATATTTTTTTCCTTGGGTGAGCAAATATATTGAAACGCAGGAAATATAGATCACATATAACCATTTAAGAATTTCTTACTAATTTAGCATCGCTGCAAATAGAATATCAATCGAAACTGCGGAATTTGTATTTAATTTTTCAAGTAATCGTCAATGAGCATTTTCCGTTGTAAAAATAAGTAAAATACATAACAAGTGGTGAGTATTACCAACATTTTCAGTATTTACAATATATCAACATGAGACGGTAACATTTATAAAATTATTGCACTAAAAGTTATTGTAGAGAGAACCAGAGTTGCACGCCTCATACTTTGTCCCCATGTTTGTTCTGTGTCAAATGTGACAATGGGTTCCACTCTATTCAGTACTTCTGTGTTTATTTATTCCTCGAAAAATATTAATCATATACTCTCTATTGATATTACAATGACAGTCTTATTTTGCTCGGATTTTACCAACAAATTGTATATGTCAGTAAAAGTTGATGCTGTTTAAACTATAAACAAACAGTTACAAACTACAGCCAATTTTCTTTCTAATGATTCTCTTTGTATTATGACGAACACAAAGGTGATATAGGTTCCTTGAAGGGCTTCATCTCACCAGGTTTTTATGTAACTACAAAAACCTTAAATCTGAATTAAACAGCTTTAAGAATCAGAATTAGAATCAATTGTCGTGGCTTCATCTTTAACTTCATCTTTATCGTGGCAGTTCATACATCCATTATCGTGGCAGTTCTGTCTTACAATGAAGAATAGGGTTATAAAATGAACATAATTAGAACTAAATTATCTTCTAAGTTATCAACAAGATCCTTAACTCCATAAAAAAACATTTCTCAATTAGGAGGTGTCTGACCATCTTTCCGAAGCAATTTATGCTATTAAATTTACTCTTAAAAGCTTAAGGTATTGCATTGACAAGTCTTTAAATAGAAAATGATTTTTTTAATGACGTCTTATGGCATGGAATGTTCGCATAATTTGTTCTTCTATGATTGCAATGTGGGTTGTTAATAAGTCATTATTATATCTGTTAACATTGGTAATAGTAGTACGTCAATAATGATACAACATATAATACTTAATATATACTAACAAGTTTACATCATACGGAAAATACAAGTCATACAAGTTTAGGTGCGGAAAATTACGTTAATAAGCAATAATAATTATAGAATTTTGCATTTTCTTAGGATGTAATATGCAGTTAATGCATTTCCCACCGTATGGGAGAGGAGCAGTGAGCATGCAGCAGCAGTTAACTGGTCCCATCGGCTGATTGACAGATCGTGTCACTCACTACAGCCAGCCATCGCAATATCGTGGCTAATCGTATTTGACCTAATGGTGACCCTTCAATGAAATCTGTTTTTTATAATTACTTTACATTTTAATTTATTATTATTAAACTCCACTGATTTGATTTTATATCCACTGGTGGCATAATATGACGTATGGCTGGAAGCACAGTAATTTATTATCAGGACGATCCAACAAATATTTCGTTAAAGAGATCAGTTATGATATTTGTATCTAATCTTAAATGTTTCCAAGTAAAACACGAAGCTGATGTTAAATTGTTTTAAAGAACACATTTGTTTATAATAGGCAGTTAATTAATACAGCTTTATGACCAGTATATCTTTGGTAGGATATTATACTATTTTAAAAGTAGCAGGCATAAGCTGTGAAAAGTTTCAATTAATATTTCTTTATCTAAGAACTCAAAATTCAAAACACAGTACAGTGTTTGGATCCTGACCAGCATAAAATACTGCCAAAGTCGACAAGCAAATATGTTTTTATTGTATTCTCTGCCCTAAAGCCACTTTTTCGCTTTGGCACAATCTTTTAGCCAACATTTTTTTAAGGTAAAAATAATTGCATTAACCGTTTTCTTTTTGTTTAGTTAAGTGACAACATTTAAATATTATTGTTCGTAACAATATTTATAATATACAGATTATATTTTAGAAGACATGTTGGAGTATTGGGGTTAGCTAATGGCTTTGCATATTGCCTTAATATTTTATCGGGTATCTTGGGCATTATAGCATTACACATTGAAACAGCATTAAATGAAATAAACTATTTAGTAAAACGCCCTTTCATTAACTATTAAAAGGCTATATTAAGTAATTGTTTGATACAATTTTACAATGTAAAAAAAGATAAAGTAAAAACAAATACAACCAGCAGCGGGAAATGAAACATGTGCCAATGAAGCTCGGGGTTAAACCAAGCGATCCTAGGCCATGCGCCAGGTGTCGGCGATCATATTGTTTGTTTTGTAGCTTAGATTTGTATTTTTTTATTTACTTTTACAATTTATTATTATTTGTGACATTTCTGTATACGTAACAAATAATAAGGATATGAAAAGTTAAATGAGGTAGAAACGTTGCAATTACTACATTCATAGTAATGTTTAGCTTTCAGTTTTCTTATAAATTTATTCTTTCAACGCAACACCTTAGTAGTACAACGGATCCATTACGTAGTTTCAAATAAGAAAACGGATATTCACCTCATGTTTTATTAACATTTTCGTGAAAACTGTAAGTAGTCTTCCTGGCAAGATGTAGGCTGAGCATTATACTAATCATTTGTATTCGTCATCTTAATATTTAAAACCTTATTAATTTAAGATTTATTTATTAAATATCATTACATATTACTGCATAATAAATCTATTTGTAACAACCGAGTAACATGTAGTGCACCAATATCGCTTGCGTCTCACATTCAAAATACAAGCATCACTATTATATTATCAGTTTGTACGGTTTCTCATATCACCTAAAAAAATATACTGTATAAAAAATAAAAAATAAATATAATATAAAATAACTGTACAAGAAAGCCCTAAAGAGGAGTGGGGCTAAAGGTCTGTGATGAGATTTTTTTATAAAAAGGTAATAGCAAAATTTAAATATCATGAAACCCAAAAGTGATATTTAAAAACGAATTCCGGCATGGGTTTTAGCATGAAAAGATAGTTGGTTCTTGGTATAAGTGATGTAAGGATCAGAATATGGGTATGTTTTAAGGTTATGAAATATGAATCTAACTTTTAACATTAATTGTTAAAAGGTTTTCATATCTTGAAAACGAATTAAGATTTTTTATGATTGCGTTGCCATCATAATCAGCGCTAAAAGGTTACTAAGGACATTTTGAATATTAAAAAATAAGTTGGATTTAGGATAGTGCTAAAAAATCTTAACATATTCTAACTAACGTACTTACTTCCCAACAAAGATCGGTGAGGGTCCGTTGATATTTTTACAAATATAGAAAAAGTGTCGGGGAAACATTTAAATATCACTCTTTAAGAAGGAATTTCATAAGGCAATTCATTACTGAAGAGAATACTTAATTCTTAAGGGAATGTAAACATTCGTAATACGGGTTTACTTAGAGTAGTTAGAGAAGAATCAAGAAATATAATAAGACACGTGTTTCCTACTTGTCTAACATGATTGGCCACTAGTCCGGCTTCCATTGCTGTCTTCCGTTAGGTTATGTACTCAGCACTTCTTCATAAAATGAAAAAATGCAGGAGAGTAAACTCTGGAGCTTATTCTATTAAGAAGTTTAAGACGAGCAACTTTTTATTTAGCGTGTTTCTAATCAAATAAGTGAACCAGTCCACGTTTGATATTTTTCTTAGACAACATATATTTAAACTTAATTTGTTTACAGGAAGCCATTTTAATTTTTTATTTCAACAAAGATGGAATTTTTTAAATGATTTTACTGAAACATGTCATTGAAACAAAATGTAAAACAAAACAATTAGCAATGCGATAGAGACAACAAAACCCAAATACATTTAATACGTAATGTATTATTTATCTCAATCAGATTTCCTTTTGGACTGAGATAAATCGCTCTTGTTAACAAGTCGAGTTAATTTACTTTCTTTCTCAATAATTCACAGTATTACTAGGAAGTATGAGTTCGGTGGTGGCTTACGAATTTCATATGTAAAGGTGGAAATATAAATTAAAATCTTGTTTTTGTTTAAACAATGCACCTCTTAAACCGTTGTACCCCTTACACCAGGCAGAAACAATTATGTACGTGATGAACATATCCTTAATTATCCATAATCCTTAATTACGGGTCAAAACCATAATATTTCAATGTTTAGGATTAGGACTATTTTTAAAATTAATTAATTTGCAAGAGTTCAAAATCGTGTATGAAAATATTCCAAGAAATGTTTTGTATCTGTCAACATTTGATGCACTTAATTGCAAATTAAAATATAATACTTTACATCTACACAAAGCTTAGCATAAGGTCAACTATTACTCACCTTTTTCAACTCTAAAAAAGCTACATGCAAGGTTTTATTCTAAAAATAGCAATAATTCTGAGAGACCCAATATAAACTTGAGTCAAGAGAATGGTTTAAACTGGAACAGTTTTAAACTGTGAGAGAAACAAGAGTTACGATATTGCAATAAAAGAACACCACGGCGGCACAATGTGCAACGGCAATGCGCTTTTGAATAAGTAAACCCCACCGATTCCTGATGGCGACAGGTAAACGATAACTCCTGTTCTTTAACATGTCTAACAGCAAATAGTTCATGATATTTGGACAATTTGCCATCTTTAAAAATTAATAAATAAACTCTTATTGTATTTCCTTTTGTAATAATTATAATCTTCCATATTGTTTATCTTATTTTTAGGGAATTTCCTTTGGAAAGTGAACTATTAGCATGACCCGCACGGTAAAACTTAAGCCCGGGACCACTATAGAAGTTCCTAACGTGACCACCTGAACACGTCTTGGGGGGTCGTTCAAAATTTTATATATATATATATATATATATATATGTGTGTGTGTGTGTGTGTGTGTTTGCACTCTAGCGGTCGCATTTTTTGTCCGATTGACTTCAAATTTGGTAGGGACGTTCCTTTCTATAATCAATTGGACAAGTCCGTTGGGTAAAACAATCGAAAACTCTAAACCCCTTTTTTGGGAATTAATCTTTAATTTCGAGTTTTTGGGCCCAAAAAGGGTCAGAAAAGACCCGTATGTAAATTTAATGCATGTAAAAAGATGGGAATTAGTGAAGCGGAAGTTTTAAGCCCTCTCCCGTCATTCTAGCATACACATATTTACCGAGTTATTAAAGTTTATGTGTTTCGACTAAACACAGTACGTTGTCTTATGGGGGTTTTACACTAGAAAAGCCTGTTATTACTTTGTTCGAGTACTTTTATCATCCCCAGCAACCTCACGCCTACTTTCAAGCCTGCCTAGACATTCTCCTAACATTATAACGCGCAAAACTGTATTCCCAGCTTTGCAGGTAAATGAAACCAGGAGCATCAGAACAGTCAAAAAATTACTGATTTCAGATTTTAATAAAAATTGGAATAAATGTATGTTTTTACACTGATTTGTAGTTTTAAAAGTTATTAAGTGGAAATTCACTTCCCTCTCATCAGCGTGCTGCGTGCGAACTCGTTTAGATTTTATTCTGATTTGTTTGTAAGGTGATGACAAATTATTTGTGTTCGCGATTTGTTTTGTTAGTTAATGATTCAACTCAACCTTAACCACATAACTTTATTAAAGACACTGTGAATTTAGTTGAGTTTATGTATGTAAAGAGTTAGAGATTATGTAAAGAGATTGACTAATCAATGGCCATGGTTGGGATTGATTTTTGGTTGACCACGAAAATCTAAAAATAATTTGATCGCAAATTAGTTTCATACGAGGTTGCCTGGTATTGGCGCGTTAACACTGTCGTCTCATGGTAGAATGCGTTGTAAGATTCATTATTATGTCAGATCAGAGACACACCCTTAGTCTTTATAAGAACAAGAAGAATATATACATATGTTACAGTTAATTTTAAAAGAACTATCTTCATCAATAAAGCTTTTGCTCGAATAAAAGAATAAGAGACGACATTGAGGCGTGAGATCGATACAATAGATTGGAGAGAAATGGATGTGGTAAAAAGCTTCAGAGTCACCAATCACCAGTCATCGGCCCTCAAATGCCACTAATTGTCAATGTTATTGGATCAAAACTGAAACTTCTTGCTTCATTACCCTATTAATTAGCTTTACAAAGATACCATTATAGATTCCTATAATTTTATCCCTAGCTGGTTGGCTTGGTAGTATATCCGTTAGAACACTCGTATATACTATGAGGTTTCCCATAATGATCTTAGATCAAATCTTAAACAATTTTGGGAAAATCCGAATCTAGAACCATCATCTGCCATCGGACTACCCATAAATTATGATATAGGAGTAAATGCCGACCACCGATGGTAACATATTGTGGGGTCTGGCCAGTTTCCTATCAAAACATATGAATCGCCACTCATGTAAAGAAACCTGAAACAATAAAGGTAAAATGTCCGGTGAAAAATTCACCAACTGAAATAAATTTATTTTGAAATATGTAAAGGTAATATCAACCATTTCAATGCGACTACAATCTAGGCGATTTCAATTTACAAATGACTCAAAACTATACAAGGAGTTCTGACGCAAATAATACATTTTTATTGTATTCTATTGTTTTGCTCCACAAATAAGGGGCCATACACATATTACGTAAAACATTTTTTCGTCATTTCAGACCCCTCCCTCCCCAATGTAACGCACCATAAATAACGCTTGACCATACCCCTCCCCCCCAATGTGTTTTGTAACTCAATCGTAGTAGGCATTAAAACAGCTTAAACCTTTTATACGTCGTTTTATTAGCAATTTGGAATATGGATTTCAATAAATCATTAAACTGTAAATGATTTTCTTTTAACAAAATTGCCAATAATTGTTTTTAAGAAAAATGTGTACAAACTAACAACACTACTACTAATAATATTAACAACAAAATTAACTATCTCAGCTAAAACGTAATAAATTTAATTTATAGCTAATACAAATACAAAATAACTTAAAAAATTAAGAATGTGGGTGGCATTGCGCAGTACTGTATCAAGTCATTATTTTACACTCTAAAACGACACAAAAAAAGGTGTAAAGCAATACAGAACATACTCAAAACACGTTATGTATTTTTTTTAGTTTAACTGTTATTAAACTAGTGTGACAGAAGTATTTGTTGCATAACTAACTGTAACCTTGATTTAGATATCAATTTAATATTTTTTTAAATTTTGAATGATTTATTACAGTATTATAAATAGTATTATAATTATAATATATTAATTATATTATAATTACAGTATTATAATTATAGGTACGGGAATGCGCCAGCTCTTAGGGTTAATATGTGTGAGTTATGTAACGTTTATACAATCCCCCTCCCTCACATAACGCAGCATAACGCTGTGCCATAATCCCCCTTAAGTGCGTTACGTAATAAGTGTATGGCCCCTAATTAAAACATTAATATTGTACCATCAATCAATCTGTTTTACTAATACGTTTTCATAAAGACTAGCACAGTATTAAGTTACAGTAATACAGTACTTCTCAAAACAATATTCGTTGTTTACTTTTTTCTTTTAAAAATAGATTTTCAAACACTTCATGTGAAACGAGATAATTCTGACAGGGTGGACGCGATCAAACAAGTCTTTGCAGGAAATTGGCTAAGGCTTAACCGCTTCGTTAGACAGAAAAACACTTCCCCGACTCTTCTTCTGCTCCCTGGACTCCAATATATTGATGAGCTCTTTTATATGAAAAAATATTCGTTTATCAAAGGTATATAAGGTATAGTTAGTGTTTAGGCACTTTAGGTCTTTTTTTTGATCAAACATTGTCCTTCCATTTATTTTCTAAACAAATAAATTTATGTTTACTGAATGCTAGGCTAAAACAGAATTAACAGTAAATTAGCAATAATGTTACAATTTGGGTCGCAGCTGCAAAATAAATACATAAAAAACTCCATTATTGTAATTTTTATTATTATTATCATTTTATATAGACATTTATTAACTGTAAATTCAAGAGAGTGGTCAATCTTCGGACACATGCAGCAATGATACAGTTTCTAATATTTTATTAGCAAAGGTCACAATGATTCCCTTGAGGACGCTGAATGCTGGATAAGTGGTAGGTTGGTTTCTAGCTAGAAGTGTTGGCCCATTAGTCAAGTATTTGGTTTATACGATATTTCATTGTTAATATATAAATAGTTTATTATGAATGTTTAATATATACTAATCCTAATATACTAGTCCTAGGATTGAATACATGGTATCTTGATATATGTGGGGAGGGAACACATCTAGATGTACACGTTGCAGCCCAAAACGTCGCTTCTACTCGTTGGTTTGTCGAGCTGCCTTTGTCGTGAGCGACAAACATTAAGCTATTCGGCTGGATGTAACTAATTTCTACAACAATTTAAAATTCCTTTAGAATTTAAAATGAACCAAATTTTTAATCGTCTGGCCGAATAATTTGGTTGTGTTATTTTATTTTTGATACTACTTTTGCTGTTTAATTAATGTACAGAACACCACTAAGGTTTTATTTTATTTATTTTTTACTTTCCAAACAGTTATGATCTTTTGGTTTAAATTACTTTACGCTTTAAAACGGTTGAATTTGTTTGACATTTTATGGAAATTCTAAAGCTCTTAGGAATACTTGTTAAATGCACTATACGATTGAAAATTAATGGTTTGCTTGGTATATCTTTTAACAATGAATGATAATTTCAAATTCAATTAAATATAAAAATTGGAAAATGATGAATAAAAATGTTTAAAACTGTCTTAACCAAAAGAACTATAGCTATGTTTTGATCAAAGATTGAGAAGTTTGTATAAATTATGACTCGATATATAGCTGGCATAGAAGCCTAGTACTAATAGAACACCGGGCAGGAATACAGCAAGGAGACATGCAAGGTGAGAAGAGAACGCCCAAGCCCACGTGACAAGCCGATCGTCAATGATTGAACTCTGAACTGCACATGGGAGCCGAAACAAACGAAGTTAAGAGCCGAGAATACAAATGCCATCTGGGGGAGGAATTAAGAATTAGTAGGGAATGTTGAGAGTCCCGCCGAGGGTGCCACGAATGACGTCATATGAAGGTACATTCGGGGAATCATCTGTATAACTAAGTTATTTATAATGTAAGTAATCTATTTGTTTGTCTGCATTGATTCCCTGATTAGCTAAACCTAAACAAATATTTATTTCTATAACTTTATTTTCTTCTGAATCTATATCTATATACTTATTTAATAGGCGAGCAGGTTTTTTGTGACAATCACTCCTCTTAAACTACTGAATCGATTTCCATGTTTTTGGTGACACTGGAAAGAGCCTAACGTGAAGTTGAGCAGGAAACTTTTTTATAGAGAAATAGTTTGTGAGTGAGGCCCTGGGGCCCTTTAAAGTTGAGTTTCTTCCCATAAGCTTAACATTGGGAAATAGTTATAAGTTTTAAGCAATCAGCTGGATATTAAACACAGTTAGAGTAGCAGGCCATGTTGGCTTTGGAACGGTAACACAATAATTATAAATGATGATCCTGAGCGAAGCCACTACAGGTTTACTAGTTGACAGATAAATGACGAAATAAAATTATAGCTCACCTAGTCCCACAAATTGTGTTTTTATTTCTTGGTAAGAATAGTATACATCAAAACATAAAAACTCTATTATACTCCATAAACGTTACATCTAAAAATTGCCAGTATACAATAAACGTTTTAAATTGATTTGCAAAGAAAATATCTATCAGTTGCAAGACGTTGTGCCTCTTGTAACTTTCCCTAGTCCCTGGTGACCCAATTATACAGAAGGTCGTGTTTCGAGTCAAGGGGCACCTTCATGGTCTCCAGTTACATCTTAATGATGAAGAACGTTAAAACCATTTCACGTTACTGAATACGTATATATTTTTTGAATAAAGGGGTTGATAATTTTGACTTATTATAATGCTCAATTAGTAGGCATACCCCAAGTAAAACTTCATAGTTACAGCGTTTTAATGTAGTACACCAAAATATCATAAATCGCTTTACTCCACAAATGTTATGATAGTAATTGTATTAACTTTTAACATATTTTAAATATATTTTAAAATTGAAATTTACAGTAACAATATGCTGTACCTGCTTTTGATTTCTAACACGAAAAATAATAACTATAGACGTATATAAGTGGCTCAGATGGGAAGAATGGAGGGGTTAATGAACGGATGAGTAGATTCTACGCCTGATAAATTCACATATTTTGTAGTTATTTCCAAAATCAGTCAGTAACATATATATTCTCTAAGAAATCTTAAATTTAGTTCAAATTTTCAACTCAATCTGTAAAATAGTTTGTTTATCGCATCTGAACAAGTTGATGAATTGTATGCGAACAAATAGTGTAGTTTGATAAACGATCATCAGTCACTGAGACAGAACTGGAAGGGAATATGTGTGGACTGGTCAAATATATCGCTTACTTGTTATGGCCTGAATAAAAATGAAATCGTAAACCATACTGGGCTGTACTATAAACATAAAAATAAAAGGAAAATATTAAAGCACAGTGGTCGATACAACTTATTTCATTATTGCATGTTTACCTTTATCCTCCTTATTTTTTTCTGATTTAGGGATAAAAGTCAAAATAAAAGATCTTGCCAAAAGTAAAATAAAAACTGTTTAAAGTTGTTGTACCGTTGTTTATTTATCATGTGAAATAGCATAAAAAATATGTATATAATGTAATAACCTTTTTTAATACAAATTCAGAAGTAAAAAATTACAAACGAATATACTATTCTGAGAACCCATCTACTAATATTTATGGCTTCTGCAATACTGCCACCTCCATGAAAACAAAATTGTATAAAAATTGTATAAATTATTATGTAAGTAGTGTAGCCAGACAACGTAAGAGACATAATAAGTGTTCTGTAAAGGAATTTCCTGTTACTTCTATAACATTTAGTGAAATACGCAGGGAAGAAATTATATATTAGTAAATGATAAAAATTAGTAATTGTGTGATCCTCCATATCAAGGGAGTTTCAATTTTATGTTTTCTAATTTGGTACAGTGTAAACCAAATACAAAGCTTTGGTGTTATTTCGTCATCAAATAACAAGAGATCCAGAATCCGCGTTGATTAAAATACCAACAATAATTTTAAACCGGTCTGTTATTTACTACTGGCCACACAGAGTTCTTTGTTTTGTATAATAATTTATAGAGATGAATATTACTCTAAGCTTCATCATTGTTCAGTATTTTGTTGTAATTATTGGAAATGGGAAGAGTTATTTTCGTTTTGTGTTAACTGGACATTTCCTAATACTTTCAATGTATAATTGCTTCGGGACCTCTATTAGTCTTTGCTTGATTTTTCGAACATTTCTATTTATTTACTGTAATCCTTTATCAACTTAAAACAGTACAAATTCTAACAGAGATAGTGAGTTCACACAAAATTATCTAAATTTAATCCGTAATAGCTTTTTGCCAGAATATCAGCTGTTTACTAAGTTATAATAGGTCCACATGTTAACTACTAATAGTTGAGTGTGCGTAAAGCTTGCATTTTACTAAGAAGAATTTTACTAATTTTAAAAGTTGTACCAAGTGTCAGAAAACGTTTAACTCGTACGTTTGAAAAATAATCTGAAATGCATCTCTGTAAATTAAAATTCACAGATAATAAATGAAGAAAAATATACAAGTATGGTAGAGCGAAGCCACATTCTGAGAACAGTTTGTTGGTTATAGGTTTGATTAGTGCGTTTATAGTTTAGTGGAGGAGAATAAAAGTTGAAAAGAGAAGATAAAATACCACTGAAAGATAATATTGTAAAAGAATATGACAATTGCAAAGATTTGTAATCCTTTGGCTTATCCATAAGTTTGAAAAGTCCAGTGACATATCCATGTCTGAACCCTCGGGATTCTTCTTTTCAGTCCGTTGCTGTTTTTCTAGAGTTGCCCTGGAAATCAAATAAAAACAATAGTGACCACACACATCCTCCAATCGAAGTCACTATGTAAAACCAATGAGGGGTATATTTAATATTTTATGATTTTAGTTTTTGTATGACATTCATTGATAATCAAATATGCAAAAAGCCTTAAAGCAGAAGGTTTATTGTTAGCAAACATACGAATCTTGGTAAATGCTATCGGAAAAATTTAATAGCAAAAACATAATTTTATATTAAGTATGGTTAAAAAGAAATGTCTTTCATTTCACGCAAAATTTGTGGTACATGTGAAGAAAAATACTACAAACCTCTGCATGCAATAGGTCAGTTGGGGTGGACATTAGACGATCCGCATTGGAGTGGATCGGCGAAGGAAGACACAACAGGAAGGCCACCCCGTACCAATTCAGATTTCCTCGGTTTTGAAACTGACTGTACTCCATTCACTTGATTGCAGTTTTCTACCTGATCACGTGTACCAGTTGAGATACGTCCACCACACTTCTTATAATAAAATTCAAGTACTTATCCCTAATTTAGAAAAATGTAGTTTTCCTTTCCTTTTAGCAACTGACAATGACTGTTAAATTATATTTCCAGACTGATAATTTCCATTTATTTGAATTGTGTTACGGTTCTTAAGAAAACCAAATTATGCCTTGTAATGTTGGTTAATGTTGGTAATGTGCGTATGTATGGTCTTATAATAATGTTGTTCGCCTGCTGCATGATAAATAACACATATACAGTATTCGCTAAACTTGATGCTTTTTGTGTCATAAATTTAACTAAGGGTCATTTTTACAGGTAAGTATTGCAGAAGTTTGCATTCTGAGCTTCAGATTTTCCTCCGTGAGTAAGTACAAAACTACTATTTCCTATGTATTTAATATTTTGATAATCTTACTAAAACTACATTATTGAAGACCTCTCTTTATTCTCGTTTTGTATGCACAATAGCCACAAACTCTTTTACTTTAACTAGTGGAGAGTGCCTCAATTTTTTCATATTTAATAGAAAGTTTTTGAGTTTTACTGTATTTGATATTCGTGTACATTGTACCGACGGCACACAGTAGCAAATATGAAATTCTTTAAAACATAAAACATTAATGACAATTTAAATATGTTACATTCATATAAAAATAAACATATATTTTTAAAGATACATTTAGAAAGTTAAATAAAATACTTTTTGAGTTAATGTAATTTTCATTTAATTTACATCGTTTTAGAATTGTTGGTAAATTACTGTTTATAATACATTCCTGCATTTAAAGAATTAAAAAGTCTATTTAAGTTATGTAATGTAAAGTCTGTATTAGTCCTTAAGATACGGTTGGATTATCAAACGTACCTTTAAACAAACGTAATTCATTAAACAACTAAACTAATGAGCATAAACAAAAACTGATTGAATTAAACAAAACCTAATCATCGAATTTTGCCTTTCAAATGCCCGCAATAATAATGATACATTTTGCAATTATTAATTTTGGGTTTTATAATTTGAATGTATTTAATTAAATTTAAAATAAAAATCTAGTCAAAACTAAGTGCCAACTAACAATTGAAGATTAACACATAGTAGTTACAGTACAATTTTAAAATCAAGATAAAAATAGTATTACATATCGTTTGATAGATCGCCCTTCCTCCTCACTGGCTGAACTATAACTATGTTAGGACTAACTAGTGTCAATAACCAATTACAGACAAACAGGCATATTATATAAACTAATAAGAATGATTAGTCGTAGTTGTAAGCATAATCAGTTTTAAGAGGGTGTTGGGGTTGTATTTCTTTATAATGTGAAACCCACACTCAACATTTAATGAAAATATAACCTTACTTCCCTTTGTAACCCTTCTTAAAATAAGTATAAACTCTAAACATACAAGGTAACAACCTTATATGAGATTCACAAAGAAAGAAAATTTAGTATCTTTATGAATTGTAGGCCCTATTGTGCATAACCTTACTGCATAATTATAACCTTACTGAAACATCCCCCCCCCCCTTAGTAAAGAAAGCATCATGTGGTGACAATTAGAGGGATTGGGGATTGGAGATTGGGGATTAGAAACCCGGCTCATCTTTCTTCCAATAACTTTGATCCTACTCGTCTCCTTTCTTTTTTCGCGTTTAGCGAGATTTTTTGCTATTAATTTTTTATAATATTATCAAAATGATAATCGAGTCTTATTAGGGCTTGATAACCCAAATGTATTCTAAAAATTAGTTTATATATTTCTTAAGCATTTTGTATTCCAATGGTAAACAAGACTTCCCTGCCATACGTCATAACAGTTAATTATAGACGATAATCCAACCCCATGCTTCCTATTAAAACATAGTTTTTACTTTAGCATCTTAATTTTCTATACATCAAGAATAAGAATCGTTTATTTCCCATTATAAACAGTTTACAACGTAATACAATAATTCAGTACTGCAATTATTAATAAATGTTCATCTTTAAGTAACATCCAACAGTAGTCGGAAATTTACAAGAATTAATAATACATGAAATAAACAACATTATGATATATAAGATTAAGTAAAACACCATTAGCTTTAAGGCTGCTGTAAGTGTTGATTGATTGTTTAAATTTAGCTCCTTCTTTATCTAGCCCTTAAAATTATTTTCAGATTTAATGTCAGCCAATTAAATTATCTTCGTTGATCGATTCATAAAATCTTGCAGTTATTTAACTCTCCAGTACAAGATCGCCAGAAACCTAGAATTGAAAGGAGACCAACAAACATAAACTTTACTTATTAAATACTCGTGGCTGCAACATTTCCTTTTTGAAAATTAAAATGCATTTAATATAGCAATTTCTATAAAACTTATCTAACACATACTATATTCTTCTTAAAAATCAAATGGCTTTTACATGTTCAAACAACTGTACATTTTCGTGTTATTTAACAGCATGCAATATAATCTTTCCTAAACGTAGTCAACAAAATACAATAAAAAATACATATTTAAAAATGATACTCTACTACCATGACCGTGAAATGTCGAAATAGTTACTACTGTGATTTTGATGTGTAAATAGCACAATTATAACAATTTATAGATCTCTATTACTTAAATAATATGTTAGCTTACTTGTAACTGTTTATTGTGTCAACGAAAAATTAAAGTAGGTTAACATTTTATTTCTCAATTACATTACTTCTTAATTACAGTCTTTCCTCTCCAAATCTTTTTAGACTATATTCTGGAAGTATAGTTAATTTATACTTAGTCCAGGTACAAAATGCATCCAATAAAGAAGCGATTGTATTAAAAGAAAAATATAATAGTAATGACTTTTATTGAACTGGGAGTAATAGTAATGGAATGATTTATTATGAAAAATTCCCTCCTAAATTGAATATGTTAGCTGTTCTTTTAAACAAAGAAAACGGAACTATTCTTCTTCACTGTTGATATGTTATCATTTTTAATCAAACTTCCGTATCAATAGTAACTAAGCAGGTTTGTGTCATTTATCAAAACTTATAGCACGGTAAGGAGAATAACAAATAGTAAATGTATTTCGTATAAAAATGTCTATATCGTAAACGCCATTCTCGTGATAAAAAAAATAATATAAAGTGATCTCTTCTACAGAAAAACAAGCAGAAAAGGTCGTCCAAGATGGGCTGTATCCAGTAATCACTTGCCAACATGTTTTACAGGGTGTAGTCAGACATGAAAACATACCAAACTTTCATTGAAATTATGGTGATATATATAGCCAGATCCATACCAACAATGAAATATGAAAATTAAACCTAAAGTCATGGTTTTATTAATTTCATTATAAAAATAAAATATTTCTCAATATTTTATTAGTCCAAATATTTAGTGAGTTTCAAACATTCTAAACCAATGAATTATTTATAAATAAATATATATATATATATATATATATATATATATATATATATATATATTTGATCTAGTCTGCTTCCCGGTCTAGATCAGTCTTTTTTCTGCGGAGGATGCCCTGAACCAAACGAGACAAACAGTCCCAGTTGTCCTCACCCTCCATAATCTTTTCACAGACCGTATCCACTGAAAATGCACCCAGTGAAGCCTCTCCAAGCGGGCTCACTTCCCAATGCGGACAGCGGAATAAAGTGTGTTCCGCCTCGTCAGGAACTCTCGGGTAGTAGATGTAATCCGGTGTTCCGGCTTTTCCCATCATGTGCAGGTACGACCTGAAATATCCGTGACCTGTGAAGAACTGTGAAGTGTAGTAATCCAAGTCGCCGTGCTGACGTTCCACCCACGGTTAGACTTGCTTGACGAGTCTCGCAACCCATCGTCCCCGAGTCTCCTGTTCCCAACTATGTTGCCATTGTGGGAGCGCTCTTCGGATCTGCCAGCGTCCTTACCGATTTCACCTTGTCTCTGATAAATCACCTTCCTCTCCCCTGCCAAGAGCTTGACAGGGATGACTCCAGCGACCACCAGAATAGCCGGTTCGGACACTGTACGGTAGGCAGAACACTCTCGGAACGCAGCTTGACGCTGTACTCGAGTGAGCCGTATCCCACACCTCGGCCTCGTACATGAGCACAGACTGGACTTCAGACATCAATAAACGTCTTCTGCTAGACCTGGGACTCCCGACATTGGCCATCAGCTTGCTAAGATATGCGAGTCCCTTAGCAGTCCTGCCCGCCGTACGGAAGATCTGGTCCCTCCAGTTTAACTTATTGTCCACCATGACTCCGAGGTATTTGGCGGCACGCGTGGTCTAGACGACCTCCTCTCCCACTTGCAGCGGACCGACGGTGTCTATCCTTTTCTTTGTTAGGATCACGATCTCTGTCTTGCTCAAGGCGAGCGAGAGACCATGATCAGACATCCAAGCGTTAACTACACGCATCACTTGGTTCAGCTTTAGCTGGACCATCTCAACATCGCGTGCGGCGATGAGAGCTGCGACGTCATCGGCGTACCTAACCTAACGGTGTCCTCAGGCATCTCGGATCTCATAAAGCTGTCGTAAGTGATGTTCCAGAGATCCGGGCCGAGCATTGAACCCTGTGTAGCACCGGAAGTGACATCCATCGTCCGCGTTCCGTCTTTCGTGTCATAAATAAAGAGCATGGATCGGAGATAGCCTTCGATGAGCCACAACAGATACGATGGGATGCGGAAGGTGTTTCGCAGCACATCAAACATATCAATCCACCTTGTCGAGTTGAAGGCATTCTTGACACGAAGCGTAATAAGAAGCACTACTCGACGGGAGAGATGGTTGTAGCTCTCAGCTCTTATCACCGCTTTTTGAACCTCCGTAATTGCGTCAATTGTTGATCGCCCCTTTCTAAATCCATTCTGTCGGGAGCACAGATCCCCGGCAGCTTCGACACAAGAACTCAGTCGGGAGCGAATCAACTTTTCAAAAAGTTTACCCGCCGTGTCCAACATGCATAGAGGCCTGTAGGAAGATGCTAGGTCAGGGTAACCTTTCCCCTTGCCGATGAGTTCAAGTCTAGCTGTTTTCCAACGAGTGGGGAACACCCCCTCGGACAGGCGTCTTGTGCGTCTTCATCAACAACCGGGGGTTTACAGAAAATACTTCCTTCAGGGCCTCACTGGGGATCCCATCAGGTCCAGGAGCCTTCTTGCTTTTCAGAGAGAGAACAGAAGTTTCCAACTCCTCAGAGTTAAAGAGGGGAAAGTCCTCAAAAAAAAAAAGTCAGAGTTTGGAGGGGTTATTACCCGTCCAAAATCAAATTGTGGGCGCAGAGAATATTCTGGAAAGAGGGCGGTGACGATCCTCTCCATGGTGGCGCCCTCCATGATGGAAGGTATCGGAGATAGCCTTCGATGAGCCGCAACAGATACGATGGGATGCGGAAGGTGTTTGCATACACCATTCGTAAACACCTTCCACTGGTGTATAACAAATTACTTAATTACACCATGCTTGGTAAAATACACAGTATTCAAAAATACAGTTTCCAGTGGTATTGGGTTGGCCATAAGGCGATCCGCATTGGGGTGGATCGGCGAAGGAAGATACAACAGGAAGGCAACCCCGTACCAATTCAGATGAATTCAGAAAATTCTCGTTTTGTATGCACAATAGCCACAAACTCTTTTACTTTAACTAGTGGAGAGTGCCTCAATTTTTTTATATTTAATAGAAAGTTTTTGAGAGTTTTACTGTATGATATTCATGTACATTGTACCGACAGCACACAGTAGCAAATATGAAATGCTTTAAAACATAAAACATTAATGACAATTTAAATATGTCATCCCATCAGACTCCAGCCGTTTCAAAGTTACCAAGTGTATCTTTGAAACTGGGTTATTTCTTACCAGTACGGTTGATATTATCATGTGATTGCTTGTGTGGGTATTTTAACTGGACACACAATTATGGGTTTTAAGTAAATAAGATCATTTTGAGTTATTCACTACTTCATTAACCAAACTTAATGAACACAAAAATATGTACATAAATACATAATTTCCCCATTGAGAAAACTTGTTGTAGTTAGGCTAGCTAGCATAATAGCGGGTGCCAAGTTTCTCTGTAAATATGTCACCCAGGTCCCATGGATCGGAATCGACATACCCCGAAGTTTCCTCCGCCTGTCAGCCTTGCTCCGATTGATGGTTCCTGCAGCTTTATAGGCCTCCAACTTACGAACTCTATCTGTGGGAATTCTTGCTCTCGTGGAGGCTCGTCTGGCTCTTAAACATGCTCTGCGGAGCTCCGCGATCTCTTCAGTCCACCAGTATACGGTTGTTTGTCAGTAGTAGGTTTCGTTTCCTGCGAGGCAATTTGTTTTATATTAACCTAGTTATAATTGAAATTAAATATTTGATCAGTTTATATAAATTCCGACATAATATACAAATTATTAGAATAGGAAAACTATTTATTTATACTGCATTTTTCCTTGTAGAATATAACAATATTATCATGTGGAAAGCAATGTTATCGAAATTGTAAATTAATTAAGGCAATCAAGGTTAAGTTCAAGAGGACTGTGACTCAGCACCATCCACAAGAACATTATTTCTTCCTTGATTAGATATTGATTTTCGTTTTAGAGTTCATTTTCACTCCTTTCCTTTCAAATTTCTTAACCTCAAACTGATTTATTTAATAAGTTAAATACAGTCGTAGTGTGTATAACTCAACCGTAAAACTTACGATATACATGGTGACACACTGAAGGTGTCTCCAACCATAGAGAAGAAATAATTCTTTCTTCTCTGTGCTCAAGCAAATCGCAAACTACCCAGTTGACCTAAAAGGATTAAATAAAATTAGTTCCTACTAAATTTCCCCAATAAATAGCGTAAAAATATGTTTGATTTGTTACAAATACATACTTAGTGATCAAAAATCCGAGGGTCACTAGTTCTAATCTTGGAATTTCCAAATATAAACATATGTTATACACCATTTCAAACAAATATTACGGAGAACAAATAAATCAATTATCTTTATTCGTTTAAAAATGGTGGGCATTTAAATACCCATATTTACAGAATACTCTGTATCTTCTAAACCATAAGACATATCTTAGTTCTGACTCAAAATTCGTATTAGTATTAAAATTAGCTTGGAAATCCTAGCAACTTTCTAATTTACATAAACCTCGTAACTCTGTATGGTTTTTAGCAATCAACAAAGATTATCATTTTCCCAAATAAAATTCATGCAAGTTATCCATAACTCATTTATAAAAGAGACCACATAACCCATGCAATCCATCGCAAAACCAACCCTAGTTATGGTTGTTATTATTATTTGTTGGTGGTGGATGTTTTTTTCTGTGCTTGTTGTTTTGGGCTAGTTGGTTGGTTTTTTTGTGGGGGGTGTTATGTTTTGTGGAAGAGTTACGCACAAATAACTTTCATATTGCATGGAGAAATTATGATTTTTGTTGATTGCCAAAAGTTAAAAAGAGATTGGTGTAAAATGGAAAGTTGGTAGGATTTCTAGTACCTTTAAAATTACAATTTGTTTACGAGACCTTTAAAACGATGTATAATTTGCCCTATGTCTACTTAAGACAAGTTTGAGATTCGAACCCGTAACCTTCAGTTTTGGAACATCCTGTTCATAGGTTTTGATACCATTTTTTTAATAGATTGTCCGTATGCGTTTTAGAAGGGAAGATTTTTGTTTGATGACTTTAGACCAAACCGTTCTCCCGTTATACACACTGGACGGGTGGTCTGACTCGCTCTGTAAACGGTATTTACAATTTTTACCTGACTGGGTTATTTCTTACCAGTACGGTTGTTATATTTCCATTTTCTTATCATGTTTTGTTATTACTTAATTTATTCTTAACATACGTACTATACATGTATACTGTACATACTATACATTTAATGCACGTGTATTATAATTATTTTCATTATACTTATAAAAACTAAATTTTCCTGGGGATGACAATTGTACTTTAGTACTAAGTACATATTTTGAAAAATACAAATCGCTAGTAGTAAGACTAATCATTGTTAAACCAAGAAAAGTATATCACTTTCTGTATAGATATTGTTCTGTGCATAAACCGACAGAATTTCTAACATACTTAGATTACTTAAGAAATTTCTAATTACTTACGAAATTTTAACTGGACACACAATTATGGGTTTTAATTAAATAAAATCATTTTTAGTTATTCAGTACTTTATTAACCAAACTTAATGAACAGAAAAATATGTACATAAATACATAATTTCCCCATTGACAAAACACATGAATGCCTTAGTAAATTTGTTTGTAAGTCTTGCAATAAGGCTTGTTTGTAAGTAAATTTGTTTTGACTAATAAGGTAACCTAACTGGAATAGAGACACGTTTATGATATTTACACACATTCGCACGAACCGCGTTATTTGAGTGTACAGCGCATTATTTAGCACGTTCGTTCAAGAGTCGATCAAGAATGCTGCAACGATAACTTACTTTACGGGGATTCAACTGGCCTGTATGAGTTAAATTACAGATCCAGTTTTAATTAAGGGAATCCTTTTTGGATGTCATAATTTTATATAGGTTAGTAAGCTATGAGTAATCTGCATGAAAGATAATACCAATTCCGGATGTGCAATTTGTTGGTCACTTATACATAAGTTATAGCATACAATTGCCTTTACTGATGAGCATGTATTTTTGGTTCCTTTTATAGAAATATTAATGATTTTGTGGTAAATATGTATTATCATTTATAGAATTAAATCAATGTAAAACGGTGTCAATAATTCAACCTTTAGTATTAGAGGCCCTATGAGCCTTCATCGTGTTGTATGAGATTTTATCTATCTGGTGTATATAACTTTATAAAGCAAATATGGTTTCAGTTTAATACCTCTAGTAAAATCCTTAATACAGATTATTTACAGTGAATATGTAATGTTGAAGTTTACATTGTATACTTCTAAATAACACTTAAACATGTTTTTCAAAACTTGTTGTTTGGGGCCATAGCGATTCTTGGTAAACCTCTCAAAGATTAACTTTTCACGATTGCGAAGAACAGAACCAATGTAAGATGTAAGATGGATAGGAAAAAGGATAGCTGGCCAAAAACAAGATACTTAGTGTAATGTATATATACAAAAAGGGAAAATTAATTAAAATTAATACAAGGAAACGTTTTTATTTTTTTGTTGGACCCCCAACTGGACTAGCCTTATTATCTACGCAAGAGAAAATTATTAAACTATTTCGATAATCTAAGTATGACAACTGATTTATTTAAGAACTCCATTGTCAGATTCTCGACCAGATAAAGCAAAATCTTAATTCCATGTCAGTGCTACCAGAACAAAACACAAAAAGTAGCGTAACCGTTTAAATCAATAGACATCGTGTGAAAAGTGCGTAATTGGTTGACTCCACATCAAAGTAAACCATCCTTTGGAACTTGAGATCCAATAAAAGACCCTCTTCAATCCACGAACATCTTCATTCTTTCATTAAACTACTTAAGAAAAAATCTTTTAATGGTTCAGCCTTCAAATAACTAACTGTCCGTAAATGAGCTATATACTTAATTTGCTTTTTACAAATAAACAATTCTTGAAAATGATTTTGTTATTACTGATCTTTATATTTCATTCACCGATGTTAAATAAATGTTGTTTATATCAAACTCTATGTTTGAGCCTGGGACATAAATACAAGTTAAATTAACTGCACTACGTATTATTCTGGGTGTTCAATTTATTTCGGCCATCATGACTATCTGATAAACAAAAAAATTACAGGAAACGTTAAAGGGAAACTTCTCCTACGTTTTAGTGCCCATTGGAAATATGAACTATGAAATAAAATTGAATATGTATTTTAAGATTATAATTAAAGTTATAAATTAAATTAGAACTATCATGGCGTTTTTAGGCCTTAGGCACCACTTATTAGTCTTTATTACTTTATTCTTAAACTTAACGGGTAACGAGATGAAGGCAGCGTGAGGTAAATGCTAGAAACGTGTTGGGAAAACTATGGCAGCTGTTATATCCATAACTGTGGTGTTAAATACAATTAGCCAAGAATAAAAATGTCGTGGAATTATATATTATTTAAGGTTAATTCATACAAATATTAAATTCTAAAAAACAACTTCTAATAAATTGAAATTATGGCGAGCAAAGCACTACAAAAAAAACCTTTCCTTGAACCACATGTAAATAAAATATTACTTTTATACATTTTAATTCTTGGAACGACATTTTAAAATTGTTAAATTCCAAATTCACATTTTCTACTTACACTCACAATTAGGGGAGGTCAATCCAATATTTCAACTTTTCTGCAAGTCGTGTTGTTGCTGAGATGACAATTGAGGCTCAAATAAAAACTGAACACTCTTTATAATGATACCAGCTGATGTCCCCGTTCTTCGCACGGGTTAGAAAGGTTGAAATCTTGAAACAGCTGTTGTTGCTTCTGCTATTTAAGCTGTCAAATGGAAGTATCCACAGCTGTTCGCATTAAAGTTTCTGAATATTTACTTTCTTCTGTAGTGTAAATATTGAAACTTAGGACGTTCATGGGGCGTAGCCCAAGGGGATTTTAAGGAATTGAATATAGGCCTATGTGTTGCACGCGTTCAAGATCTACCTTCGTGTAAAGTTTCAGCCCAGTCGGTTCAGTAGTTTTGCGTTTACCCGGAACAGCAGAAAGACAGACAGATATACAGACACCACCTTTCTTTTATATAGGATATATGAATTAGTAAATACATGCAATTAAAATACAATTTAAGAATCTGTAAGCACGCACGACATTAATGCAGAGTTCTATTATTGCCTGGACGAATTATAGCCGAAAATTTACTATTCTACGAATTTTTGTTATGTTGGTGGCAGGCGCATTTCTTAAAAATACAGTACACTTATTCCAAAGAATACAAAAAAAGAGACTCAGGTCATGTGGTGTTGCCTTATAAAGCATGTTCACAAAGGCATTTCGGTTAGCAAGTCTAGATTTATCTACTACAAATAAACTAAATTGCGACAAACCAGCAGTTTTACAACTGAACTTTATTTGATCTACAAACTAATAACCACATTAAAGAGCTAGTTATAATTGTATCTATAATGTTATTTCAAAGGAATAATTATAAAGTAGAACATTATTTGGCAAAAATGTTTTTAGAGAGATCAACAATAATGCTGTAAGGGAGTGTTTAAAACAGGAAGATCTTAAAATTATAAGTAACTCTTCTTATAAACTGTATATGTAAAAATTTAAGACAAAATCATAAAGTTTTGTATTCAATTGTGAAGTTTAATTTGCGGCTTTATTCGAAAAGCGTATAAAGTTTAATACATTTGTAATTAATGTATGTTTTTTCCACCAATAGATAATACACATTTACGCTGTACTATGTGAAAAGCTAATTATGTATCTTATATTAAAAAATGTTTTACTTTTAAAACAGTTCTCTATTGTAGGCATTATAGACCAAAGACTACTCAGTGCTATCAACTAGATGTTGCCACAAGACTTAACTAGGAAAATTAACAACATGCATGTTTACATAGTAGAATACGTGAGTTAACTTAACACTTACTTTATAAAATAAATATGTATTTTCTGCAGTCAAACTATTTAGTTCCTTAGCCCTATGTATTCTCCGGATACCCAATTAAGCCAGGGGTCATGTACCAATCTAGTGAGGGATATCTAAACATCTCGGGTCGCATGGCATCTCTCAGCTCACATTACTAACAAGCCATGCAGAAAATAAGGACGCCAAAAGTTATAATGATATTTAAAATAAAAATTTTAGAAGGGTAATGCAAATGTTTAGGGTGTTTACTGTATTAGACAGCTTATTGTTATCCACGCTGACTTACTTGACTATCGTTAAACGTTTATTAAACGTTGTTTAATATGGTTGTCGATCATATTAAAAACCTGTTGTTATGAAATTGCATCCCCTTTGATATACCTAATAAATCTATCCATGTCTACAGGAGAATTTCCTGAAATGTTGAAAACAGCAAAATTTGACCAATATTTAAAAAAGGACACCCTGAAGATTTCTGTAATTATAGACCTATCTCATTGCTATCTACAATAAGTAAAATCTTTGGAAAAGTTGTCCTTCTAAGGCTTCTTTCTTTTTTAGAAGGTAATAACATTTTATCACCCAACCAATTTGGATTTAGAAAAAAATGTCAACGGTAAATGTGTGTTATGCCGAGCTTTATCAAATACTATTTCACAACTAGATCAAAAGAAAAATAATGTATCTTTATTTCTTGACTTTAAAAAGGCTTTTGACATGGTAAATCACAATCTCTTAATTGATAAATTAAATTAAATTGGAATAAGAGGGGTTGCTCTAGATTGATTTAAATCTTATATATCTCATCGAATTCAATATGTTCAAATTCCATACAAAATAAAGTGAACTGTATGAGTATGATATATAAAAATTCAAATGTCCTAGAAATTAAATCTGGAGTACCACAAGGATCAGTTATTGGACCAATATTATTTATCATCTATAATAATATTATATCTAAAAATTTAGAATCACCAGATATTTACCTATTTGCGGATGTCACTACATTATCAATTTCAATTGAAAATAAGAAAGATTTAGAAGTCGATATTAAATAATCCAAAATAATACAATGATTTGAAGAAAACTACTTTGAAATAAATTTTCCAAAACAAAATATGTCGAATTTTCAATTAAAAAACCAAACAAACAGCAAAACGATATAAATTTAATTCTACGAAATGAAAATGTTGAAAAAATTGATACCATCAAATTTCTGGGTATTTTGGTGGAGGAACATCTTAAATTTGACAAGCAAATTAATAAAATTTCTAATAAATTGTAAAAATATGTATTTATATTACGAAGATTATCCCATATTTGTAACAGACAAGTACTTTTAAATGTTTACTATTCTCTATTCATCCCTAACATTACATACGGCATCCAGATTTGGGGTATGGCAAATTCAAATGTATGTCATATCTTTAAACTGCAAAAGGCTGCTCTACGCATTATATTTAACATGAAACCAAGATATTCTAGTCGAAAGACTTTTAAAGAAAATTTTTTTTAACATTTTGGTCAATTTATGTATTTGAAACATTAAATTTTGTCAAAAACAATCTATATTTTTTCAAATCGTAAATGTAAACACTTGCAATTTAAATCTTCAAAACAGAATGTTATACCCATTAATTATCGTAGAAAAAATTTTACAAACGACAATAAATATACAATGGAATAAAATTAATGAATACAATCCCTAGAAAGTTTAAAAAATTTACCTTCTGGAGAGTTCAAATAAAACTTTAAATCTCATCTTCTTTAAAAAAGTTATTATAGTGTGGATGAATTTTTTGAAGATGAGAATTGAGCATGAAGAGCATGAAGAGAATATTTCAAATAAATCGAATTTTAAGTAATAAGTTGTAATGCTGATGCAAGATTTTGCCAAAGCAATAACAATTATTTATTTATTTATAGTAGTCATTATTGATCTCGACGAAAAACACAAATGGACCAACCCTGACTGGAATTAAATTTGGATTTGATCTAAATCGCTTCGATAATAATGTTGTGGCTACAACACTTGCATAATAGTTTAGACTAGAGACCGCCCAATGGTCGAAATTTGACAAAATTTTGTTTGTATTAAAAGTCGACGAATATATAAAAATCATTTTTAATATCTAGTGGGTTCTGTTACGCTCTCTCTCTCGCTCTCCTTCCTTCTCACCCATCCTCACCTCCAGGTAATTTTTTTTAACGTGGAGTTAAAACGGATAGCAGAACAACGTTACCATTCCAGTAATCAGTAGCTTTTTTATTTAAGCCTGAAACCTCTCCACCTAATCCTCTCTCCTTCCCTCATCCTCCCCCCCTTCCTCACAAAAAGGTTTGATTTATTTTATGTGGTGTTAAAACGGATAATAGAAGGGTGTTACCATTCCAGTAGTGAGTAGTATTTTAATTTATATTATGCCTGAAACTTCTGTTCTTCCTCTTTTGCTAGCATTTGTTATATCAACCGCTGTCAAATATAGAATTACTAGTGGCTTGTAGGGGCTAAAACCCCTAATTGATTTTGAGTTATTTCCACCTAATAAAACATACAGTATATGTAAAAATAATTAATTTAATTAAAACTATTATTAAGGTAAAATAAACATTTTAAAAACAACATTTGTTGTGAAGTAACTAAACTTGCCTTCTAATAACTGTTAAAGTGAAACATCTTTGAAAACAACATTTCTTGTGTAATAACCACACTTGTATTTCCCCTGTTCACTGGTTGGACTAATTACTATTTTCACATCATTAGGTGTTTTAATTCGGCTAAAGGCAAAAACCTTAATTAACGAGGATTTTAATTGTGTTTTTTTAAACAGCTGGCCAAGTGTAAAAACTGGGGACGGTAAATAAATGCCGATTTTGTCAAAGGTTTTTCCCTTGGCTTTATTGATTGTAACAGCAAATGAAATTCGTACTCTTGACATATTGAAAAGTACGTTAGGATCAGTAGAAATTACCTTTATTCTTGGCAGGAAAATTATATTTCCTTTTCCAACTCCTGTTATGTTTTTGAGTTTTAAACATTTCTCGTACATTTCCAATACCAACATTCGCACACCATTTACTATTCCGGAACCCAAGTTCAGGTTTCTTATGAGCATTACAATTGCTCCAGATTTTAATTTTAGTTTATGAGGTGGCATTCCTGAAGGAGTAATATAATTGATATATTCGACTGGGATGTTTAACTTCTCGCTTGAGCCGTGTGATAACACTTCATCCACACTGCAATACTCTTTGAAATCACTCTCAATTAAATTGAATACGTCCTCATTAATTCTGTCACAGCTATCATTTAAAGGGCAGACTATTACCAGCCCAATATATAGGTAACTTAAAAGCTTACACTAAATCCGGTAAATAATATTTTTTTACCAAAATATTTGGCATAGAACAGGGGTTGTAAAACTAAGTTTTCGACCTCGGAAGCCCTGGGGAGAACTTTTGTTAAAAACCTCATATTTTTTCACTTTTTACATATTTCTTCTTGTAGGCCCTAATCGACGCCTCGTACAGAAATTTGTATACCTGCTAAATTTAAATTAGACAAGATCCCGTATAAAATACATTGGTCAAAGTTGTTATTACTAAATGTGGTTCATATTCCAAAGAACTTTAAAACTTGACAAAATTTGCCGTTGAACCTCAAAATTTTGGCACTTCTTTAATTTCTGTCCTGTTTACTCGTAAACGAGACCTCGTACAGAAAATATTATACTTATTTCAGTTAAAGTAGACGTAATTTACTAAATTTACTAAAATGCTTTGGTCAAACGTAGTGTTAATATGTTTGATTCATATCAGAAGAACTTTTAAAATTGATGGCATTTGCCGGTCAAACTAAAATTTATTGTCATTCTTTCAGTTTTTCCTGTTCCTTTTAAACGAGGTCTCTTAGAGAAAATGTTATTGTTGCTCCATTTAGAGAAGACAAGATATAATGTAAAAGAAACTGGTAAAAGTTAGTATTACTATGTGTGGCTCATATTCCGAAGAACTTTTCGACGAAATTTGCCGATACACCTCAAATCTTTCGCAATTCTTTATTTTTTTCCTGTTACTCGTAAACTAAACCTTATACAGAAAATATTATACCAACCAAAATTTAAGTACACGAAATTTAATATAAAATTCATTGGTCAAAGTTGTTATTACTATGTGTAGTTCATATTTCGAAAAACATTAAAATTCGACGATAAACCTCAAATTGTTCACACTTCTTTCAGTTTTTGCAGTAACTTTTAAGTGACGCCTCGCTGAGAAAATTTTATATTTACCAAACTTAACGTATTCAAAATGTTATACAGAATTCATTGGTCAAAGGTAGTGGTCATGGCCTTAACATAGAAGCATTTCTTTTCTTTTTTATATTTATATTAAATAATAACAAACAAAACGCTGTTGGGTGGGTATTTGTTATAAATAGTTATAGTACAAATTATTTACTACTTAAAAGAATCCCAACTGGTAATTTCTCTTATATTTTAAGTTCATTAGAGAGACTAGTTTTCTCCAGTTTTGTTATTTCAAGATCGATTTTCTTTAAATTAACACCCCTTCTAACTTCAAAACTAAATGTATGTCGAAAACCTTACACACACTAAAACAAATAGAGAGGTTTTACAAAATTTTGACTCCTAACTTTGTAGCTCCGAACTTGAAACCCCGGATTGGATATTATTAATTGAAGACCTTTTGTTCAAGTGTAAAAAGGATTAAATTTAAAGACAGACAAAATGCATTTTGACCGATGTATGAAGAAAAATTGAACATACACGTGTTAAGAATAGCTGTATATAACGGTCGGGACAACGGTTAGCAGTTCATGAGAGGACCAAAGTAGTTGTGTTGTCTCTAGACTGCTTAGGCATAAGAGTATTGTTCTACATGATAAAAGCATTACCTTCCCACTGAATTATGTTTTCGATCTACATCAATCTTCGGTACATGACAACAGAAGTCTTCTAACATAGATGTCCTATATTTCTATGCTGGTGACTCTGATTTTCAATAATAGCCAATTATTAAATAAATTCAATTAATAATTAACTAATAATTAATAAATTACAGAAAAATAACATTTAATAGTTTATATACCGTTCAAGACAAACCTTAACTCCCTTTAATCACACTTCTTATAATATCACGAATATCATTTAAGAAGGTTTCTGCTGGATATAATTTATTCGCAAACATTTTACTACTCGAAAACATTGATTGATTCGTTTAATACAAATGTGTAGTTTATGCGGAATAATAGATTTATAACTATTTCAATTACATTCAACCGAATTGTTTCTTAAATAGTACGCAGTTTCCAGCTGGGAATGTTTATCTCTACGAAATCACAACTTCTAAATTATTGTATGAAAGGATACGAATGAGTAGGAAAGTTTTCAATGAGTAGGAATTAACTTTTCTCTAAGGTTATTTATAAGTTCAGGCGTAGAGTTTATAAATAAGTGAAAGCATATTTTCCCTTTGTGAGGCCAGAAATAACACGTTTGATCTTTCCCTACCCTCCTCATCCTGGTATCAAAGATATTCATTTTATTGGGTGCCCGGCTGTTTCCATCTAAGATATATTTGAGTGTTATTTACATTTCCATTAACAATCTCTTTCTTCTCTGCACTCCCCTCACTGTAACAGCTGCCGGTTGAAAGCCAATAATATTTTTAAATCCTTATCCACTTGCTTTACAAATAATTTTGAGGAGCATTATTTAAATTTTACCGACCAAGACATTTTTATAACTCTGGCTGTTAATTGTTAAACTACAAAATAATATTTCGCTAACAGCAACTTAGGCAAGATTTTACTAAACTTTTATTAACGCTAGTTCAATTAACGGGGCATTAAAACTGAACTCTGTTTTAGTATCACTTAAAGAAAATTGGATTTTACCAATGCAAAACTAACGCTAGTTCAATTGTCATTTGTTAATTATTGCATATTTCAATTACTGTAAAACATATGATATTTCATAACAAATAGTTAATGGTGTAGATCAAGTCGAGTAATGCCAATATTATTCTCGATTTTCGAGTTTTTTTCGAGCGAGAATTTGCCGTCAGCACTATATTGTTGGTAATTAAAAATAGTGTAATTGGATAACATTCCAGATTTGATAGTCTAAACATAATTTATTCATGCTATTTGCATCCTGGATTGATTGTATGACTTAAAAAATAAGGTTACATACCTTGTCGTCATCAATCCACTAGTTTATAAGATTACTAGTTTCGGGACTAGTTTTGTCCCATTATCAAATCTTGCTGTATCACAGAATAAAAACTGTCATCGTCTTGAGGTTAAAAACATTTCAACACTAAACACAAACTTGTATAATAACACATAGAAACATGACATTTAAAAATTTACAATAAGTGTACACTTTATTTCCCATGTGTGGCCGGCCAAGGACAAGAGCAGACTGAGTCTGAGTCTGAGTGGACTGAGTCTTCTCTTGTCCTTGGCCGGCCACACATGGGAAATAAAGTGTACACTTATTGTAAATTTTTAAATGTCATGTTTCTATGTGTTAGTATACAAGTTTGTGTTTAGTGTTGAAATGTTTTTAACCTCAAGACGATGACAGTTGACTCAGACGATGACTGAGTCTGAGTCTGAGTGGACTGAGTCTTCTCTTGTCCTTGGCCGGCCACACATGGGAAATAAAGTGTAAACTTATTGTAAATTTTTAAATGTTTAATGTTTCTATGTGTCAGTATACAAGTTTGTGCTTAGTGTTGAAATGTTTAGTGATGACTCAGTCTGCTCTTGTCCTTGGCCGGCCACACATGGGAAATAAAGTGTAAACTTATTGTACATTTTTTAATGTTTATTGTTTCTATGTGTCAGTATACAAGTTTGTGTTTAGTGTTGACATGTTTTTAAACTCAAGAGGATGACAGTATTTATTCTGTGACACAGCAAGATTTGATAATGGGACAAAACTAGTCCCGAAACTAGTAATCTTATAAACTAGTGGATTGATGACGACAAGGTTGTGTAACCTTATTTTTTAAGTCTAAACATAATTTCTAACTAATATATGAGTATCAATGCATATTTTGGGCCAGTAAAATAAATATGGTTTATTATTGACAAACAAATCATGGTTTGACTGTCATTTTCGACCGATAACACACGGTTGCTACTTGCTCAATATAACTTGGTCCGGTCATCGCTTATAATCTGAACTACTAATTTTTGGCCGATATTATGTTTTCCGTCGCCGTTTACAGACGATAGTCCGTGGTAAAGTCATTTTTCCGAATAATATCATGTGTAACGTCTTCCGATGAGTTTCGCAGTAGTTGATGATGGCAAACCGTGGAAACGTGGTCCTACGTCGCGACGATACCACGAACAGTGGCGCCAATGACGGTCTACATTGAAGCAGAGCTGGATTTAGGAGCTGGGGCCCTAAGCTCAACCAGTGGTGCGGGCCCTTGTTGCCGTTCAGGTCCAAGTTGATGACCTATTTTGTCTTGGATGAGGCTTTTGAATCTAGTACTGTGTGGTGCGGGCTCCTAGGCGCGCGCCTATGCTTAAATCCGTCCCTGCATTTAAGATTGAGATTGAAGCTTCTTCAATTAATTCCGATATTACGCGGCCCAGTTATCATTTAAACACGTTCGCTTGTTTTTTTATGGTAGATTTTACGTGGTGCGATTGTCTTTTGCGGCCGTTACTATACGATTTGTCAGGTTGCAATCGCCCGGTGTTCGATGGGAAATACTCACTTGAACTCTCAAGTAATTTTTAAAACTTCCAAGTCAAAGTAATGAAATGGTAGTCTGCAGAAATACTCGAATTTTCGAGTTCCTGCACACTACAAAAATATTACTAGCCTAAAATTGTTGCAAAGTTGTTTTGAAACATAGATTAAAAACATAATTATCTTTATTAGTTTATTTTGTCCTTTTGATTTTTTATAATGCTTCATCAACCGGCAACCATGACAAAATAAGAGGAAAAGAGAACCGAGATCTACCCCTAGAGAAAAACTTGATTTAATTATAATTGATCCATATATGGATCTCAATTCTCATCGGATTGTATTTAATTGACCTAATTGGAAAACACTTCAACATAATCGAGTGTAAAAAACGGAAGCGGTCAGTAATAGGACAAATGCAGACGTTGCATTCAACGAGGTTAATATACGACCATATATCTAATGGTCTCGCCTCATGTAAAAAAGTGTAGCCTACATGGACGACAGCCATTTGTCCCTCTGTCAATTCTGCTCCAAACATGGTAATTAAACAAATCCACTCCTTCACGAGTTACATGACATTTAGCTGACAAACATTTAACTTGGGAAGAAAGTATTTGATTAGTACCTGTGGAAAATGGCGGTCGACCAATAAGCTTAACTTTTTTATCGCTGACGAGACCTCTAGATATATAGATATATATAGATATATATAGATATATATATATATATATATATATATATATATATATATATAGACCTCTAGACTCTTTGGATGCACAATAGTTTCAAACTTTCTTTTGTTATAAATGTAAGTTAAGTTATGATTCAGGTAAACAATTATTTCAGTCTGAAATAAATAAACAATTAAGAGTTATAATAAATGACGCATTAAAACGCCAGTTTTAGAGTCAGTTAGTTAATAACGAGGCGTTAGCACTAACCGTGTATGGGGAAATCCGAATGAGTCTGAACTAGCGTTAAAATGTTCTTAATCGGACTTTAACGTCGCGTTAACATTTAAGCAAAATCTGGCCAAACTAATCAATTGGATGAAGTTACTGAAAATAATAATATATTTAATGTTTTGTAAACATTTTGTATGCAAGTTGTGCGTAAGTTCCCATGCGTATGTAAAGGTGATCAAGTTATGTAGCGTTCCATAATTCTATAATGAGACATTTCGGCTTAAAACATCGTTTCAAAGATCAAACCAACCTTGAACACGAAGAAGTGCTGTAAACTATTGACAGAATATGTACGTATTAACACCACCTAAATCATTCATAAGAGGAATTGAAACACTTTTAAGGAAATTTGTTATCCTTTGTTACAAAGTGTTGAGTTATTATTTAACTTTATAGCTTATAACATTTCGCATTTCGATTGCACCAATTTCCTTAGCGGTTTAATTATATAATTCCAGGATTAGTAATTGAAAGCCTCCTAGCCCTATTCTTCGTAATATGTTTTGGAAAACTTTTAAAATCATGCCCTCAATATTGTGACATAAAGCCTAGGCTTTGACTCCGAGAAGACAATTATGTGGGTTATTTGTGTAAAAAATTACAAACAGAACCGTTGGAATTTAAATAATTGATAGTTACAATTTAAATAGTGTATGTTATACCATTGAATTTACTAATAATATGGGGGAGAACAATTGATAGTGGTTTTAGATGTAATAGTTGTCATATCGTCTGCTTTATGGGGCATCACTGTGTTGCATACGGTACGAAAAATTGTTTTACTTTTTAATTAAATCACCAGTATCATATTAAAATGGGTTAGAGAATGAGGGCGAAAAATAGGCAAAAAATATTTGCAGTGATAGAGAACTTGATTGAAAATGTAAATGGTCATTTTAAAACAGTGGTTATCCGGAAAACCTATTAATTTAGGCTCTTATTAAGGCTGATGGTAATGTCAAACATAATAGTTGGTAATAAAAGTCTGAATTGTATGTCAAACCAACTTGATCCAGGGGAACCAATCACAAATGAATGCATTCCATATGTTAAAACTATATCGGGAAAAGGTCATATGTATTCAAAACTGTCATAAGGTAAAATAAATCAATAAGGGTTCAGGTAAGAAGGATAAACACCTATTTAATGTAGATCAAAGAAACAAAATTAATAAATTGTACACATCGTTAACAAAATAAAATCATTTGTTGATGTGGACATTATTACATAGCACAAACCTCTAGACCGTTTCAGATTTGCATTTCAGGGCGCTTTAAAAAGCTGAAAACAAAGAACTGAGCAGCACCAAATTTTCGAGCATGTATTTGATTCAGGCTATGATAATATGCTATGAGAAAACGGAATTTAGCTCCATAAACACAAAATGTCCTTGATAATGGCGGTGGAACAACAGCCAAATATCACGACCATCTGTGAAAATAAGTACTTTTTCCTTATAGCAGTAAAATAAATACATCTCTGCTGATAATTCACGGACACATACGGCCAAACAGGAGCTCTCTTCCCTGCTCCCAAAGTTGATGATTCAACTATAGTCTGGTTAGGCGCTCGGCTCGATTGAACGGGATAACGGTGAACCTTTCCACGGTTTTCCAAAACGTCTGGATATTTCTACGTGTCGTATTCATTGTAATTAGTTGTACATTTCGTGTTTTATGTTTTTATAAGATATATTGCAAAGGGGAAATTTGCAAAATAAGGACGTACACAGTCAACGTGAAGGTGAGTTGTGTCCAATCAAATAAGGACTTGATAAAAATTCCCGCCTAAAACATGTATTTTAAAGAATATAAAATATGATAAATCAGTAGGGAGTCAGTAGATAGTAGGGAGTAGGGAGTCAACAGTTATAGTTATGCATTTCAAAATGGCCTCCAAGTCACAGTTGGCTGTAAATGCAGAGGGCGAATGTATGTTGAGTGGTAGTAAACAACTCCAATCAACTGCCTGCATACTACGTCACTTAGACAGCGCTTACAACTTTACCAAGCAACCCTCCGTCGCGTCGACATAGGGTAATAAGTGCTATATTACAAAATAATAAAAAATACGTGCAATAAAACAAATAAAATTCAATATAGAATCGATTAACTTTTACTTTCTCCCTCTATACATAGTATATGGAGAAAGTAGTTTTCGTAAAAATTTTTGAATTTAAGTTGTTAGTGGAAATATTCGTTTTGGTGCTCCCTGAACCCAAAAAAGTGGTTTTTACGTGATGTCTGTCTGTGTGTGTGTGTGTGTGTGTGTGTGTGTGTGTGTGTGTGTGTGTGTGTGTGTGTGTGTGTGTGTGTGTGTGTGTGTGTGTGTGTGTGTGTGTGTGTGTGTGTGTGTGTGTGTGTGTGTGTGTGTGTGTGTGTGGATGTGTACAAAGCTAGAGCCCTAACCAATGGGCCGATTTTTATGAAATTTGGTATGTAGGTACTAATCCACGATATCTCCAGGCATTTTTTTCATTTTTTTGAATTTTTGATTTTTAAGGGTAATTATCCCCCAAAAACCGCCAAAAAACATGAAAAATCAAAATTTCTCAAAAACGGCTCTAACGATTTTGATTAAACTTTAGCCGTTTGTAGAACTTTAGTTTTCCAACAAAATGACATCACCCGCATTCCTATAAAAATTCGGGTTCAGAAATTACAGGACTTAAAACATAAAAAATTCAGTTTTTTATTTTTCATAAAAAGACATAAATATAAAAAAATATTACTATTCACCATTAAAAAGAGCTCAGAAAACTAAATAATTTAGTATTTTTAATTACTATTCTACGATTGCTGGTTTCGGAGAAAAATGAAATTTTCATTTAGCGGTAAACGCTGTACGTTGTCCGATGTTATTCTTATGGGGAATACAAAAATTACTATTTCTCTCTTATGTACTGATAAATTTCATTCAAACTTGATATGCTTGTCAATTTAGCATTGACCAACAGAGGTAATTCGAAATATGTTGCCCCTTAATAACCCTGGGGGGGAATAGGGGGCATTTCCCCTCTTAAAACCACAAGTTTAGCAATGGATTCTGTAGTGCCTCCAAAGCAGGGATTTGGGTGGATGTTTTTTAAAACAACTTGTTTACAAGATTTTCTGTACATTCGACCGTGCTTTGTATTCTATATTTAGTTAATAAAAAGTAATTTATTCATTAAAGTTGGGCTAAAAGGGAGAAAGTATGTGTCAGTTTCCTGATACCGTTTATTTTAACTTAATTTAAATATCAACTGAGTAAATATCCGCGTAGTAGCGTAGTAAATTTCCGGAAAAGTAGCAAACCAAAAACTCATTAAGAATACAGAATTCTTCATTTATCATCAATTCCCACCTTGAAATGGTAATTAAATATAAACTTCCTTCATTTATATTTGATTAAGAATATTGAAGATAGGTCTTAAAAAGATTATTTTTCTCCCCCAGTAGAGGGAAATGCGAGGTTCAGATCGCAGATTAATGCAGGCAATTAACAAAGGATTGGTGACTCTGCACCTTTATAATTGTCTCATTTCTCCTCAGCTGCTGTATTGATTTCCGTTTCGGCGATTATTACATTTCTTTTCTTCCTTCTTCATCAGCCAGAAACTACTGTCTCTCAATTGATAAGAAAACTAAACTTCGGAATATTTATAATTGGAATATCATAAATTACATTAACCCTCATTGCCCTCAACAGAATCCAATTTCAACCCGTTAATCGGTCTATTTGCATTAAATAAACAAACCATTTAGTTAGTTGTAAACAATTAATTTACTTTTATATTAGATACTTAAAATAGTTTCAATTATTTAATTCGAACTACCAATTAAAAACGTAGATTTTAAATGTAAATTAATATTAATTATAAATATACTTAAAACTCATTCCTCAATATATAATTATTTAAATAATGATTTAGATCAAAGATAAAAGAATTTGGCCACACAGCCATATAAACATCATTCAGATTATAAAAATTAGTAAGGCAATTTTAACATTAAAGTTTTAATTTGTCTAAATCCAAACAATTTTACCATTGTTTATGGCTATGTTTTTTTACTTAAAATACTTTATATTTTTCATTTCGTTGTTTCTAAAAGGAAATTTAAATATTAACCGATATAAACTATCTGGAATAAAGTTTAAAATTGCAAGGAAGCGTTTACAGTTTTGGGAATGGTGAAACAAACAATAACTCGCTCTTTGAAGAACAAAACTTGAACTCTTGGCAACTTAACTCTGGTATTCTCTGGTGTTACCTGGCTTGAATGGTTTCAACTAATGTTGCGACACCGAGGTGAGACAAAGCAATATCTCCCAGCAGTTGAACAAAAGCTTCTTTGAGAGCGACATTGACAAACAACTTCTTTAAAGAATCTTTCTCTTCCTCCTTAAATTCCGTTTCTAGGAATAAGCCTACAGATATGTTCAATAATTGTTACCAACTTTTTAAAGATAAAGTTGATTATACTTAGAGAAAATTATCATTTTTCTTACCTACCACAACGTTTTATTTTGCTTCAGTTGATTACTCCCTCTGTAAATGCACTATTATTTGTCTTTCAAGCAGTGGAATATTTTACTAACGTTTTGTTGAGAAATTATCCAAACATTCTATGTACTTTTACTTAGATATTTAAATATTTGTACTTTGTGCACTTTGGTACTTTGGCAGTTTCGGTAATCCTAAATAAACCCTAACCTCCTGTAATACAAACGTTGAGTAAATGCGATCTTATTTCTTAGATAGATTTATATATTGGAATTTTGTTCCCTGATTTCCATCATTCTACTAGCTATGCTCATTCGCTTTCCGAAAGGAGAAAATAAGAATTTCTTTAACTCAATAAGCTGTTGCATTTATCTTATTAAGCTGCAGTTTTCACCCCAATCTATTGCCTTGAAAGCATTATTCAAGGGAGGTTTACTTAGGATAACTATTTTCCTTTCCACATGCATAAAAGGTTGGCTGACTTCTTCCGGAGAACTTCTGAGACCTAATTATGAACAATACGTGGATACTAGCTCGCTGAACATACTAGCATATACGATCAGTATGGTCAGTATGGTTACGATTTGATGATTAACTAAGTATAATTTAAAACTGGTATCGAAGACACTAGCTGTTTGAGCTAACCACTAAAAGGCGAATATAACACACGTTGTGATTGATTAACAGTCTTGCTCTTTAGTTTGAAAACTCAATAGCACAAAAATGTCGATTTAAATAGCTTCACGTTTGTTATTTATATTACGTTTTGCTAATTTGTGCCAGTAAAAATGCCACAGTTTAATCACCAGTTTATCCTATATAGTTATTTTAGCAAGACTAGTATCAAACAAATTTAATTTAATTTTACAGAATTTTTATTCTGTATACAATATAACTAATAGATATAAGTCTCTCTAAATGCATATTTTGCAAGCGTCAAAGGATTTGTCATTAAAATAAGTATTCAATATACAAATATTGAGTTGTAAGTTTTATAATAGACGATAATTGGTATAGGGTTATACAGTGGCAAGAGTATTGGATGGGGAAAGGTTTTTACGTGATGTAGATGAAAGGAGGAGTAAAATTATTATTGTTTAGTGTAATATTAATAAAGTACGTAATTACACAACTATCTGATTCAACTCTATGCGGGGTGCCTACCTTCTCATTAACATTGCATCGCTTCATTGTAAATATAAACGTACTATTTCGTTGATAAATAATACTACTTTAAAATTTTGGAGAATGATGTATTCTGTAACAGTGAAAATACATTTTTATAATTCAAAAGATATATTTATGGTGTAGTGGTATACACGTAATGGACTGGTGAAGAGGCTTGCCGGTGACAACATACATTACTGCATCTGCAGCTGACAGTGACAGAGTGTATGTACCTGCCCGTGTGCGTGTGGGTGTGTGTGTGTATGAACGGAATACTGTAAGGGTAAGAGCGCGTCCGCGAGGTTCGACATCGCTAATCTAGATTAGCTAAAAACTAAAAATACTTGTGTTCGGGGGTTTAGAACCCACTTTAATCAACAGGTTCAGGAACTAAAAAAGGTTAAGTCTTTAACCAGAGAAGACCTTTATCTGTAGTATGGAACACTTGCTGTTCACTACATGCTGTACGATGTTTATTTTTAAAGAGTATTATAAATAGTATTATTAAAATATAGGCAACTTACTTCAATTTACCGAGGAAAATACTGTACCAGACAATGAAAGGATTCGGATATGATGGCTCCATAACAATATTTTGTTAACATGGTAATTACGTAAAAAAAGATTTCTGAACTTGTTACACAATAAATTAATACTCAAAATTATCAGAAAATTATATAAAATTATGGTACTAACATAATCTAACCCTAATACAACTTTTATTTGATCCTAGTCTACTATCATTAGCGTTTATTTATTTTATGTTGTTTGTTGACATTACTATTATTTTCCAATGTTATGTTTTGACTGTAAATAAATCTGGCTGTGATGAGAACCCGCCATTAACTCTACTTTATTTTTATTAATAACACATAATTCAAGTTCTAAATACCCCCGTCACAGCAAACCTGCGTACTCAGTGAATTTCCAATGCATATATATGTGCCTCACTACTACATAAAGCCACTTACCAATTTTCACAAAAATAAATTCATAATTAAGTGATATATAACATTTTATTATTCTCCATAAGAATGAAATTAGGGTTGAGTACGCGGGATTGCTGCAACGAGGATGATAAGGAATGTTTTTTTTTATAATTATCAATATAACTCAACTAGTTGAAGCTACATACCAAGTTTTATTAATTTAGGTTCATAGGGAGATATAAAACTTTACTTATTCTCCATATGAAAAACATGGGGGCCGAGTAAGCAGGTTTGCTGCTTCGGGGACTACAAAAAAACTTTTTTGGTGCTAATATTAGTATAACACAACTAGTTGAAGCCACATACCAAGTTTCATCAATATCCGTTAATAATTAATCGAGATATCAAATTTTATTTATTCTCCATAAGAATAACATTGGACAGCGTACTGTATTTAGTACTTTGAATATCTCTGTAACAGTTGGACGTAGAACAACAATTAAAACACCAAAATAATTGTTTTTCAGAGCTAAACTTATTGGTAAAAATAAATGTTATGTCTTTTGTAAAATTATCTGAGGAAAATCTAAAAACCTTTTTCCCATTACTTTAATATGGGAACTTTTATGGACGCGTTTTTTGACTTTTCTTCACAACCACTTAACCTGGGTTAATAATTAAAAGTACTAAATTATTTATTTTAAAAGGGCTATAACCAAAATTAAGTGTTTTAAAATTTTAGGTAAACAAATTAAAAAACTGATTTTTGGAAAATTTTTAACCCCCATAAAACCCTCCTCCTACAGTCCTATCAATCTGGTTTTCAAACTTAAAGTCATAAATGTTAATCTCCATGTTTTTTCTAATTTCCTAATTTCATCAAGATCGGGCGTTTCTTTAAAAAGTTATCGAGGTAACGGACACACACACACACACACACACACACACACACACACACACACACACACATACATACATACATAAATTTGAACGAATGGTGTTTTTGGCAACTGGGGACCTCAAAACAAAAAGTTACCATGGTCTCGGGCTTAAGTCTTACCATGCGACCTACGGTAATAGCTTCTTCCCTATAGGGGAAATTCGCTAAAAGCTGGGTCAAACCATTAGTTACCATGGTTAATGCAAATATAGGAGTTCTTAGTTATATTTTTTATATATAGTTAAAATGTTTTATTGTATCTAGATTTTAAATACTTTATACGATCCATGAACTATAAACTATGGTACGATATGGTCAATTGACCAAATATTAAAATTATTCTAGCTTAAGATATAAATGGAGAATTTATACTGAAGTTGGAAGTAGGATCAACGGATTTGGGTGAAATGGAACACAAAACAACAACTTGATGGCCATTGGGTAAATGATCGGCATTCTACAGAGGAAATGGAAATACTTTTCTGAGGGAGAAGAAAAGCTCGGTGGAAAGGAATTCTACAATTCTGAGAATAAAGCTTCATATTTCACGGATCTTTATATCCAGTTAAATAAAGGAGGCTAGATCTGTTTAAATAAAACTAAAAATAAAATAATATACTCCAGAATAATGCACAGACTTGTATGAAATTATTAAATACAGTAGTAAACGGTGTGTGATGCTATAAAATATATTTGTACCTATAAGAATGCAAATTAAATTTAAAATATTTTTATACAAATGTGGATATGAAATCTAAGGGGAGGGGTGAGGAGATATTATTATGGTTTACATAGTAAAAACATTTGATAACTGGATTACATTGTGGCACTTTCAATATATGTATTTACTTGATTGAGCTTTAATCCAGTTTGTAATGCCAGTTTTCGTATTGGAATAATTATAAAATAAATGATGAAACTCGGGTAATTGAAATTAAAAGAGGAATATTGTTTATTTCCTCTTAATTTCCTGTTAATGATGACCACCATAATATAAAATAATGCATTTAAAGTCTCTTGAGCCTGACCAACTGGGTAAAAGTATATGTATATTGTATGTGCTTTTGAAGAAAGTGGGAGAATCATACTCGATATTTAAAGCATTGAGTTAATTTATGTATACCCTGTGGTAAAATAAAAAACAACAACAAAATAAAACTAGCTTCAAACCGAATTGAAGTGCATGATACATTTTATGTTAAAGAATTCATTTAACTGTTAATAGAAAGATTTATGGGTATAACCCGTTATATTTAGCTGCTTTTGTGTTCATCCTACTTGTCAATGCCGATGGATCGGTGGCAGTCGTGTTTGCTTCGGTGGGTGTGGCAGACGCTAATACCATCTACCCTACAACTCTGATATACTCTGTTATACCCTACAACAGCCAGAATTATTTGTGTTTACAATTACAAAGCCTTATTAAATAGTAGTCATGAGCAAAGAATTGTTGCTTTTGAAGACTAATAAAAAGTAGTCAACCAATTAAAAATTAAATATTATACTCCAAACGTCCAATTAAAAGCAATCTATAGAGTTTTAAAGTCTGTTTTGGGTAGATGAAGAGCAGGGTTTACACACTTTTCGTAATGATGTAGGGTAGGTGGCGGGTGGTTAGAGGCTGGGGAGGAGTAGGAAGGGAATGACGTCATCAAATGAATTTTGACCTTGCAATCTTACATTTCTCTCAGTAATATCTCTTATTCTTTTTATTCCAGTAGATTTATTCCAACTTTTTGTTCTGTTATGTATACATAACCTTATCATGGCAGTTACATTCACTTCAGGTGTTCTACGAACATATTTAATAATATTTTAAATATACAGTATAGGTAATAAAAAAAATAACGTGTTTTTAATTAAATTGTTTTTAAATTTCAAAAAGAATAATTAATTTTAAACAGTTGCAGGGGTGTTATTATACTGACAACTGTATGCAGATAGTCTATTACAGTTCAGATTACCTTCCTGGAATAGCTACCTCTCTCCCACCTGTCCTAATTGAAATATTCAGCAAGTCGTGCATCTTGTTACATAGGTATTACAGTAACGAATACACATTATGGGTACAATAATATTAGATTTATAATGTGCTGTATTTGACCAAAAAATAAACTATCGTGGCCTCGGGATATCGCATGTATTCTGTAAAAAAAACACGCTCTCTACAAGAAATTTACAGGGATCAAGTATTGTTGTCATGAACGATATCAACGCCTTTATGACTTGTTATTAAAATTGTTTAAACATGAACAAGTAGGTTGAATTAATTCAAAATTGTACTAATAACTTGGTATAATTTGTAATATGTTTGAACCGTTTTCGTAATTTCTACATGAATAATCAAAACTCCTATTAATAAGGAATAAATCACTTTGTGTTTGGTGCTGCTCAGTTCTGTTATCCCCTTATGTAGAAATCAAAGAAACCCTATAATATTAATAACAATAACATTAATATAATAATAGAATATCTTATTAAAATAACTAAGCACAATTCACCACGTAGTTATCCTACTAAATGAACTGGGAGGAGACGAATTTGGGGTAAGAAAAACACAGGTGTATAATATAAATGTCATGTTGTGTCATAAATATATGATTAATTAATGAAAATAAACATTGCGATGAGGTGTCAGGGTGAATGGATATGAAATTATACATTAAAATAAACAGTATTATAAATATATTCAAATTTAACTACTGACAATAAATCACATGTATTATAGATCATCGTGTATGGTTGCAAAAAAAATTACTGTATTTGTTGTTGTATTTTCTTGGTGGATAGGAAAGATGACAGCCTTTCATACACTGATTAATTGCTTAGTGTTTGCAGATTTACTGTCCACTATTTTATTTGGTAAAAAAGTTCGCACGCAGCACGATGACGTGAGGGAAGTGAATTTCCACATAACAAACTATTAAAATTAAAAATCAGTGTAAAAACATATATTTACACCAATTTTTATTGAAATGTAAAAACTGATTTTTTTGCTGTTCTGATGCTCCTGGTTTAATTTACCTGCAATGCTGGAAATACAATTTTGCGCATAATAAGGTTAGGAGAAGGTCCAGTCAGGCTTGAAAATAGGCGTGAGGTTGCTGGGGATGATAAAAGTACACAAATATATTAATAATAGGCTTTTATAATGTAAAACCCCCATAAGGGGGGTCGGTCTCCGCTCGGTCAATACACATTTTCTTTAATAACTCGGTAAATAGTTATGCTAGGATTACGAGAGAGGGCTTACATGTTTTGCCTCACTACTTGCCATCTTTGTACATGCAATTATTTTACATCCGAGGCTTTTCTGTCCCTTTTGGCCCTAAAAACCTGGAATTTGGAAAATTAATCCCCAAAAAAGGGGTTTAGAGTTTTCCGATTGTTTTGCCCAACAAACTTGTTCGATTGATTATAGAAAGGAACGTCCCTAACAAATTTTAAGTAAATTGGACAAACAATGCGACCACTAGAGTGCAATATAATATACATAATAAATATTTTAATAAATATGTATTATAAAATTTTGAACGACTCCCCAAAACGTGTTCAGGGGGTCACGTTAGGAACTTATATGGTGCCCTGGGCTAAAGTTTCACTATGCGGGTAATGCTAATAGTTCACTTTCCATAGGAAATTCACTAATAAAGTACTGAGTTTGGTCTATTTATTTAAATACATCATTGTAAATCATTATAAACGTTCTTTCAAACGTACTTTCAGTTTCATATATTTTAAAAATCTCAACTGTACTACAAAAATATAATTACAGCTGACTTGTTTTCCTATGTTATAATCAAAAAAAGGAGTGACTTGGAGAAGCGTAAGTAAAAGTTGTGCATGACAGTTGACCTAATATTATACAAATGTGTTTTCCTACTTGTATATTTTGCAAGAATATTTGTAAGAAGTTGGATGTTTCTTATGCAATTGTGAGAGAATAAATTACACAGATAAAAGATAATTTGACGTCGAGTGATAAATTTGAAGGTTTGAGTGGGAATGTAGATGCAATCACCACATGTCGCTCTCCGTGTTTCCTTCGCCAGTCTTGCCTTCATCAGCCTCTTTTGCCTTCTTCCATATTTTCTCACGGAGTCTGCATTGTTTGTATACATAAAAAGTGCATAGTAATTTTTACTTTAGTATATTGTTAATTTTTCTAGTAGTTCTGCTAAGTAATTAAGTAAAGTAAAAAACATAAAATTAGCATTTAATTGATGAAAACTAATTCCAATTAGATCGTAAAAGTGCCTTAAAATATATTTTTGCAATTACGCCATTTTCCGTTATAAACAAACATTTTGCCAGAAAATGTGTGGACTTATTTCAACGTTGGTTATAATCGTTCTGCTATACTCAGGTTTATCATTTTTAATCTCATGCCAGATAACTGAAAATATATGAAAAACAATACTTTTCTACCATACGGAATCTACAAACCTCAATAATAACACATAGAGAGACCATACTACAATATCATCGGCTTTGTTGAAGGCCATACAACTTTCAAACACCAACACATCATATGAAACATCTCATTTCGCAAAGCCTAAGGGAGGACATTTATTTCCCGATAAAGTTTGTCATACTGGAAGTGGACACCCTGTAATAAAGAAACTGATGCATGTAAGCAGATTTTACGAAACCACTTTAGAATTATTTATTTTGGGTTGAAAGAGTTATTTTTGCAAGGTAACCTGGGTGTTTCTTTGTAGTTCATGATTCAATAAAACGGAGTTAACCTTTCTTTTTTGGTGCACACTAACTACTACCAGTAAATCTTATTTTGCTTCTATTATATTTTTATTTTAAACACCAATGGCGTCTTTACTATGTATATATGTTACTTTTCTTTGAGACCAATTAGACTACCTTGGATTTAGTTGTATATTTTAAAGGCGTTAAAATAAATTTAAAACTAACGTCAAGGAATGGTCCTGAGAAGGGATTTAGTAATATTTTATTAAACTATATAAATAAACTATACAAACATTTTATTTACAAATGATTAAATCCAAACATGTTGTGAATAAATGCACGAAACCCCAAAATGGAAATTCCAAGCAGACCATGTTGTCATTACATGGTAACACTAAAATCAATGTGTTTAAATTAAATACTGTAAAATGTTTGTATTAGCTATTAAAATGGTCGAACTTAATAACGTGCTGACGGGTCAGAGGTGGAGGCGTGATCAGGGGAGACGGCGGGTGGTTTTAACAGGGCGAAGTGTGTGACGTCACCAGATAAAGTTGTCACCTTGCACTGTGTTAGATTCATCTTCACAATACTTACTTTTAACCAAAACTGTATTTATAATAATTTGTATTTTTTATTTAACCATTTGCGTTTTAAAGTAAAATACCTATTTTAGCTTAATTTAGGCCAAATAAGTTGTTTTCAGTGTCTCGTTATTATTGCTTAGTTTTTTTTTTTTTTTATTTCGGACGCCTAATTTATTTTTGGATATTCTTATGCTTGTTAAATCGAACAATTTTTGTTACTCTGCCCTTCAAATCCTTCAAGTCTGTCAATTAAACTGGTTTAGATTTTATTACTAAATATACGGTACGTAAGATATAAATAGTTAAAATAAATATGTTTGTTTGTTTGTTTGTTTTTGGGGGGATTAGGAAGCCCTGGCATATCCGGCTAGGTACGTCTCCCTTGGAATACTGTGCAGCCACCGGAAAGAGGGAAAAGAGGGATGGGAAAGGTGGTAGGACGGGGTCAGTTTGCCTCGCTCCAGAAATTGAGAGAGAACCCTATCTAGCTCCTGGGCTCTGTGGGTGACATAACCCCAGGACGATTCGCCCTCTAACTCGACGTTCCCCTATATAAGTAAAATAAACATACTTTGGACTAAATATATTCATGATAAAAAATCTTGCAATACAATATGTGCAATAGAATATCCAGCACATTAAATTGTGCTCAAACTTAGTTTTTTATCTTAAGTTACTATAGATAAAGACTAAAAGATAAAATAACCTATAATAACAAATACTATAAAAATCAAATTATACAGTATTGTCAAATAAACTGTAACGCATTAGCGTCTGCCTCATACTATAATTTATGCAATCAACTAAAATGACGATTACAAGCTAGATAATTACTCCTAATGCCTAATGCCAAGGGCGTAATGGCCTCCAATTAGCAAAGACACATCAAAGTTCGAAGCAAACAACGTAATTTGAATTGCATCAATCGCAAAATCGGTTGTGGAGTCCTAACTCTCATTGTAATACAAACAGCTTTGATTTCAGCAGAGGTAATTGAATACTGAACTTCAACTGAATCAACTTTAAGCCTGAAGCTATGAATTTAGTCAAAACTCATCATAGACTGTTACAGTAAATTGTTATAAAATAAATGGTTAAATGTCTTTAAGTTTGTATTATGCCAATTAAAGTTTACTTTATGTTTTATACTTTATATACTATTACCCTTAACATTCACAACTATGATTTTGGATATCTCAATTATTTCCATAAATATAATGAGTCACACACACACACACACACACACACACACACACACACACACACACACACACACACAAAGCTGATCACATGTGTGGGCTAAAAAGTTTAAATCTTTATAAATTAAGATGGAAATAAAATCACCAGGTTATTTAAAAAAAAATCTAATTTACAATCTGAATGTGTGTACGTGCCATATTTCTATTTCTATTGCCCTTCTTCACTAAGATATCATTTTAATGTAGTCAAATATTGTAATATTTACATAGTAATGATCCCTGTCAATTTCTTTTTCCTTGACTTCTTTATTTCCTTTGAAACAGCAAGTTAATATTATAAACTGAACAATCGTTGTTGGAATTTTTGCTGGTTATACGATCAGTTCGACCAATATGAGAATTGTTGAATAAGTGGTAAAATTTCAATCCGGACGATCACGACCTACATTAGCTACGGGCTTTTCTATTGGTGGATAATTTTGGAGATATATGGGTATTATAGGGGCGAATGAGAAGAAGAAGTAGGAAACAGGTGAGTCAAACCAAAAAATATTAAATAAATAGTTCCCATTTTTACTTTCTCCCCCTATACATAGTATATGGAGAAAGTATTGTTTTCGTCAACATTTTCGAATTTGAGTTGTTAGTGGAAATATTCGTTTTGGTGCTCCCTGAACCCAAAAAAGTAGTTTTTACGTGATGTCTGTCTGTCTGTGTGTGTGTGTGTGTGTGTGTGTGTGTGTGTGTGTGTGTGTGTCTGTGTGGATGTGTACACAGCTAGAGCCCTAACCAATGGACCGATTTTTATGAAATTTGGTATGTAGGTACTAATTCACGATATCTCCAGGCATTTTTTTCATTTTTTTTGAATTTTTGATTTTAAAGGGTAATTATCCCCCAAAACCGCCAAAAAACATGAAAAATCAAAATTTCTTAAAAACGGCTCTAACGATTTTGATTAAACTTAAATCGTTTGTAGAACTTTAGTTTTCCAGCAAAATGACAGTACCCGCATTCCTGTAAAAATTCGGGTTCAGAAATTACAGGACTTAAAACATCAAAATTCAGTATTTTGGATTTTTCATAAAAAGATATAAATATAAAAACATATTACTATTCACCATTAAAAAGAGCTCAAAAAACTAAATAATTTAGTATTTTTAATTACTATTCTACGATTGCTGGTTTCGGAGAAAATTGAAATGTTCATTTTGCAGTAAACGCAGTACGTTGTCCAATGTTATTCTTATGGGGAATACAAAAATTACTATTCCTCTCTTATTTACTGATAAATTTCATTCAAAATTGATATGCTTGTCAATTTAGCATTGACCAACAGAGGAAATTCGAAATATGTTGCCCCTTAATAACCCTGGGAGGGATAGGGGGCATTTCCCCTCTTAAAACCACAAGTGTAGCAATGGATTCTGTAGTGCCTCCAAAGCAGGGGTTTGGGAGGATGTTTTTTAAAACAACTTGTTTACAAGATTTTCTGTACATTCGACCGTGCTTTGTATTCTATATTTAGTAAATAAAAAGGTAATTTATTCGTTAAAGTTGGGCTAAAAGGGAGAAAGTATGTGTCAGTTTCCTGACACCGTTTATTAATAATGTAATGGATATTACAATATTTGCGAAGAGATAATAGTATAAAGTATAAATTTTTAGTCTACAGCAATTTTTTTATCACAACATATAGAAGTTGTTGGATAACAATAGATTTGAGATAGAAGTTGAGAAGTAACAGCAACTTATATTTTAATTTGAACTAAGCAATTTACAACAAAATTGTCTTTTACAAAACCAGAGTACGCTTCAGTGCGACGATTTAAATTTATATTTTGTCTAATTTATTTACAAATATGTCGGTGTATTGATTAAAATATTTTGTCCTTGCAATCTATTTATTAAAACATAATAACATTGTTAGAAAAGGGCATATGAAAACAATCTCCATATGTTAACTGAGGTCATATAGCGTAATGTCTGGTAGTTTGGTAGAATATTAGTGATCAGGTTAAGTGGTATAGCGGTCACAGGAATCATAGATTCATGTACTTACCGGGATTTCACACGCACTTCTAACTTATACGAAATGGACAAGAGAGAGGTGATACTTCTACTTCACAAACATAATCACAAACTTTTACTTATAAAATGTGACATATAATTGGATATAATATAATAAATACCATAATAAACATACATACACAGGGAAAATCCCTTGTAGTCTGATTTTAAACTACAGTATACTATTAATAAGTTAATATTAGTTGAAATTGAAACATGTACTAAATATTGGAACATACTATATTTTACTCTTCCTAGACCATAAATTAGAGAAAATTGTCCAGTTGAAACATATTTTTACGTATTGCAATTTTATGAGCTCTGAGTATGATTTGATTTGACTATAAGCAGTTATAATCAGTTCATTGACTATAACAAGAAATGCTATAGGCAAAGCTAGTTTTATTTGAATTGCTTTGAACAGATTTCTTTACTATACAACTGCTTATTTATTATTGCCATAGTGATGTGACTGATGTTCTTCTCATATTTATAGAAACACATTTTTTATAAAATCTAACTTACTGTAAATATAAACGATGTAGTTGAACAATCATATCACTATTGTTCACTATGTAACAAGCTTAACAATCGATCAGCCCAAACTTTTCCACCTTTTTGGCAAATTCTAAAGATGATCCTCTCCTTTCAGACAATGTTTTCTTATTTCGGAGACAAATTGTAGATCGCTGTTACTTTGGATTGGGCTTCTCAGAGTTAAGAGTGAAATAAATTACCTTGATCATGTTGATTGTTTCACTGAACCAATGTTATCCAAATAAAGAATAGTCTTAATTATATTTTAAGCGAACATAGAATTATTCATAAAATGCATAAACCCTTCATAAAGAGTCAAATAAGCAACTGTTGCAATATTGACCATTAATATATCACCTTATCCAATTTTCATCGGAACGAAACGTTATTTAACAAATAATATAAACCAATAGAACATTAAATTTCGCTTTTAAGAAATACCTGGGTTGTATTTAGTCAAGTACGTAACTAAATTACGTACTTGACTAGAGGCGCATCACGGGATCGCTCGCGATCACAGTACAATGTGGTGTTTGGAAAGTTGTTTACATTTGTTGTCGTTTGCCTGGGGAACCAAGCTTTGCTCGAAAAGCCAGTCAGTTTATTTAAAATGCCAATAGTACTTATCTCTACGGTTCCTCTCCAAGCCAAGCATATTTGTTTTGCTTATTTACTCGTTTCTTTTTATTTTGGGCAAGTCCGCTTTATATTCAATCGTCATTTTAATGGATCTATCAATTTACTCATAATCTAGTAAAATTAAAGTTATGAATACATTGGTTACAATTCTCACAAAAATCACATCATGATACTTCACCAAGTGAGTGTTACTTTTACAATTGAATTGTTGTTTTCCGTTGTGATCTTGTGTTGTGGAATTTTTAACAGCTGTTGTGATTGTTTTGTTTTTATTAATACATCTTAATCCTAAATTCAAAGTTTTTTTTTTTTTTTTTGAATAATTGTCTATACAAACTACATTTTCCGGGTATGAGGCCTGATTAAATACATGTTTTACTGGTAAATTCGATAGATCCAACATTTAGGAAATTCGGTATCCATAAAGCATTTTTGGAACAGGAGTAGGTAGTGCAACGATTAAACTCTGATGTGTTAACTATTTTCCTATCAAATGGTATGCTAAATCGGTCCAGTTAAATACTAACGTTAGTGATTTTTAAATTAAAATGTTAAAGGTCAAAGATACAACGTGACGGAAAGTATAGGCCTTTTTCTGATTATGGTGCAGTGCCTGCTGCCTTCCTACCAATATTTGCATCGGGGTAGTAAGTGATATAATTAACATGAACATTTTAAAGTTATTAAGTTCAAACCTCATTAAAATGGGAATAAGCCCACAATTGTTTTTTTTTATGGGAAAATCTTCTTTTAAAAATCTGCTCAGAAACCCCCCTGTAGTTTGTGCATAATGTACTCAAAAACACATACAAATTCAGCTTGATACTGTAATCAAAATGACTATCTAGACAAACAGACTTTTTAATACCATTTTGCAAGGGCTTATGTGTTCCGTACCCGATATTTTATTGCCGTGCCGTTATTTTGTATGGTTTAGTACACCGTTGTAGAGTAGCAAAGTAGACATGTCTCCTCCTTTTTCTGGTAAAAGATATTTAGCTAACTAAATGCTCATTAGAACAAATATGGTGCATTCTATACTAAAACTTTAGGTAAATTGAACTCATAAGATATATTTTGGAGCAGTGACGGACCAAGGAGAATATTTTTGTACCTCAATTAATTCTCAAAATCGGTTGATAAATAACAGAGGAGTTCTCTTAACAAGGAGTTCCCCTTAAAAATGGCCTATTAATAGCATATTAATTTATAAGATAGATGAATCTTATCATAGAACTTTAATGCAACATCCTGCAAACCACATGAATAACATAACTAGAACCATTAATTATTACATCGTTTACCATATATGTTATTTTTTTAAATTGGGAAGGATTTAATGTTGACAAACTGTTTAAAGTTTCTGCATCAACATTCTTTCTTGATTAAATTAGCTGCTTCCCAGATTATGATTTAAATTGCTAAATGGTTTTAAATAGACAATTTTCCTTAATAGTTGCTCAGTATTACAAAAGCTCTGTTATAAAAGCTCAACCAGGTTGGCTAATATTAATACCATTTACAAAGGAAGGTTGGAGTTTTCAAGGATAACAAATAAATTTGAATGTTTGAATAAGAGATGCAATCACCATATGTCTTCTTCCGCGTTTCATTTTGCTTATCTTGATCAGACTCTTTTCCAATGTATTTCCTTCCGATAATTCACACGGTGGTTTGAGGTAAGTTTCCTACAATCTTTGCAGCGTCCCAATTATCACAACAGCTGTGTATTTAATTAATTATGCAACTAACATAATAATCCTATGTGTATTTTTTAGGTTATTTCATCAACACTTTTAATTCAAGCATGCGGTTAATGGGTAACATGTAGTTTTCAAAAGCTCTTGTTACGATTTATTAATAATTTAGATGATATGTAATAAAATACAACATTCCTAGTAAGTAGGTAATATACGCAATAACAATAAAAAATAAATTAATGTAACAAAATGAACAAAATATGTTGTCCTGTTTTTCATACGATTTATATGTACTAGTAGTTAAATATTTACACAAATTCACACCTAGTAGCAGGTAGAAAATTAAGGTCAATGTTGATTGATGTTTTTATTGGTAGCTCAAAAAAAGTTGAGGAGCACCAGTCGAGAGCTGCCTAAATCCTAATTGATTATCCAAGTCACACGTTCAAAGCCTATTTAAAGTGGCTTTTAGCTCCAACGTTTCCCTTTCAGATTTGAACCGGCTTAAGTTATTTCGTTTCCACTAATAAAACATTGCATATATTTTGTACGTCATAGAACTCCCGATAAAACGAAGTATTTTTAAACACTATCTCGAAATAAAACTGAAACATTTACTAAAATACATATGTTTTAACGTAAGCAAGTTTTATCAAATATAGTAGACAGAAGCATAGTGGATCAATTTTCGTTTTTAGTTTGAACCATAACGATTTGAAAACATATAACCTCGATTTTAGATAGAAAGATTTAATAGGAAACATTCATTAATATATTCGTTAGATCCATTGAATAATCAAGGTTATGATTTCACAAAAACATGAAATCAAAATGTTTCCTGCGTCGTTTTTGTACAAAAAAAGTGTAATGAACAAAACAAACGATACCACTTTTACAATGCTTGGTTAATTTTCTACTCCCATATTTCTTGGATCAAACGACACAAACATATTGATTTTACAATGCAGACTGTGCCACAACATTATGAAGTGAAGTATTGGTGTTTATTTAACTTTTTAGCTTACGCTTGCCTTAAATTGCGTTCAACTGTAGCTTATTGTAACATTGAACTTAAAATACAAATACATCGTATAACCCTATTTATAAACTATTTAATAAATTTGGGAGTTAAAATATTTCAAACGATATAGTATATTATTTTCTCAGTGTAACTGTAGTTATCAGGCCTAGTAATATTAATATTAGAAATACTAATACAAATCTATTAAAGATTTTTAACACAACTAACTGGGAGCAAATAGGTAAACTAAAACTTTTGAATTAATGTTTTTTATTAATTATTTGAAAATTGTAGCTATTATACATTTTATTTATTTTCCAACAAAGGCTTTCATAAGCTAAACTCTGTAGATAGACTAGGGAAAAATTAGGCATTGTAAATCTCAGAATAATTCTAACAATATTGATATAAATTATATCAGTATAATAAAAACAAAACACTAGAAGATATTGGTAGTACAATACTAAACTATTTCTATGAAAACGTTCAGACTATATCTCTATCACAAAGTTTCATTTGGTAATGTGAAGTAATAGTTTGACACAGTAAAATATCATCGGATACCAAAAGATAAGACGTGACAGTAGGAACTGTGGCGTCGAATTGGATTTCCCGAGACAAGAGAGCAAGCTCGCTGCCTCTGGCTTTGTCTATATGTTTAGTTATTTTTACAACCTTAAAAGATAAATTTCAGCTGTAATAATATTGAATCCTGAGCTACTCGGATTTTTTTGTTTAAATTGTAATACAGTATTTAACATCAAATTCAATAATAACTACGAAACTGTTTAGATTATCTTCTTTTTCAGGATAATATTTCGATTCCCCCACAGATATATTACCAATACGATTTAAATTTCTATAATAATACACACAAGACATATAAATAATAATGGCAACCTTTGCGATGAACACTCTATTAGTATGTGTTTTTATGTTTGTTTTTCTTATTTTACAGATCATAAGATATTTTATACACATTCAAGTCAATGCCAGGTAAAACATAATTAGTAAAACATTTTGGATACAAAACCCATGGTAAACTATTTAATTATTTATTTTTATTCCTTTCAAAAGGCTTTGCACAGTTTTTTCAGGACCTCGAAAACCTCTTAACTATAATAAAAAATAAAGAATATATCAAATAATATCAAGTCCTCGCTAAAATTTGGGCAAGAAGATAGAATATAGATGATCTACAGTTTATTATTTTAAAATCCCAACAACGGAAACTTTAGCACTTTAATACATTTACAGTGTTTATTAACACTTACCACATTAATCTTAGAAATATAGATTATGAGATCATTATCTTTTATTTATATTTTTCAATATTTTATAGTTGAGTACGTAGTAAAATCTTTTAAGGTCCCTACCTACCTTCCGCACGCTAAAATAAGGGTTTTGCATCCCTCACATTGTAGGCTCAATTGTTAACCAATTAAAAATAATTTGTTGTTATTTCAATCACTAAATGTTCATCTATGTATCATACGATTTCAAAATCGTGATTTTAATTCAAAATAATTGGTTGGCCATTAGTAAAGTTTTCAAATTAAGCATTCTTCTAAAGCTTCCTAACGTAAGGAGAAAAATTATTTTGGGAAAAAGGAACTGTACAATACCTAGATTCGAATCTGAAAAGTGTGAAACTGCAAATAATTTGGTAGAAATCTGTAAAATAACAGTGCGATTGAGGAGAACAAAAAGGTCTTCAAGTGTAAATATACCCTGCTTGGTGGCGGCGCGGCGCTAAACAACATTGTGCGGATCATTCAACCTGGGGTAGGGCGCACCCTTAAGCAATACGACCTCTGAAATTCAACATAATATTGATTTTAAAAGTTATTAAAATGTGCATGTTTCAAGTAATTTGTTATTCCTAGTAATAAAATGATGATATTACCAAGCTTAGCTAGACTTTTAATCTCTAATGATAAATAAAGATAGAAAAAATCAACCGAATGATATTTGTTTCTGTTCGGCTTTTAAATCCTTAGATTACCTGGGTAAAATTGGCACGAAAACCAAAGTGATTTACTATACATCTCTGAGGCACGATACTGCTGTAGAACCATGTTTAACGAAAGGAATGAGCAAGTTAAATTTGTAAGGTTGTAATTAATAACTGGAGAAGAGGCGGAGGCTGGAATTAAACCGTGTAACTGGGACGGTATCACAATTAATTAAACAGTTAAACATGTAAGTCATTTTAAGCCTTGTTTGATTGCTCCTTTGACACACAGTGGCTTGCTCTAGCTGTTTCTGCTTACACTGAAGTTGTATTAAAGAACTGATATGAATAAATTGTAAGTTATGTGGATATGGTTTATTAAAGAGTGACCGTATTGATACAGAATTTAAGATTAAATTTTTCTCTGCTTGTGCAGTATTTACTGAAACACTTTATACAACAAGTTTTGGTTTTATAAATGCATTATTCCACTACTAATTCCCCTACAGTTTGATAGTTCACTAATATAATAACTGAAGTACTTATACGTTAAAAAATAATTTATGCATTATTTTATATGAGAATAAATGCACATAAATCGGTCGCTTAGGATTCTACTCTTAAAAACTAATGATAATTTCAGCGAAATTTTAATAGCTATAATAACTATAATATTATTATTATATGTTATTATATAATATTATTATATATTATATTATTATTATATTTTATAATATATAAAATTATAATATTTTTAACAACAAAATTATCACCTTCAAATAATTAGAAAATACGTAACTAAATTATTTTTAGCGAATTTCCTTTATAGGGAAGAAGGTATTACCGTAGGTGGCACGGTAATACCTAGGTCCGGGACCATGATAACTTTTTGTTTTGAGGCCCCCAGATGCCACAAACACCTTTAGTTCAAATTCATATATATGTATAATATATAATACACAAAATATAATAATGGAACACAACACAACATATATGAAATTTTGTATAAACGTGTAAGGCAGCATCTATTTTCATAAGTTCGAAAACCAGACAGATCCCAACAGTTTAAGAGAGGTTTTGGGTTTTTTTTTTTTACCCCAAAAATAGGTTTTTTGAACTTTTTACGTGCAATTTTTTTAATCCAAATTTTGGTTTACACCACTAAATTCAGCAAAAACAAACAATTTAGTATTTTAATCATCTCTCTACGTCAATTGCTTCCTGAATTATTGAAAGTGATAAACAGATAAACACAGTACGTTGTCCAATGTTAATCTTATGGAGAATTAGTACAATGTTATTTCTTGCTTATTAATGACCATATATTAATGAAACTTGGTATGTGGTTTTATATGGTTGGGGTTTACTGATATTTGCATTCAAAACCCATTTCTTGTGGTCCCATGGCAGCAAAACTGTGTACTCAGCGGCTATAATGTACTCAGCAGCTTATGTAGAATAAGAAACATGTGATATCTTGCTTGTTTATGAACATAAATTGGTAAAACTTGGTATGTTACTTCATCTAGTGGTGATCCATTGGTATTTGTATAAAAACCAGATTGTTGTGGTCCTTGATACAGCAAACCTGCATACTCAGTCCTAATGTTTTTCTTATGGGGAATAAATAAAATGTCATAGCTTATTTATGAATACGCTTTGATGAAAGTTGGTAAGTGGCTTCATGACTTAGTGTAGTACCATTTGATATTCACTGAGTATGAAGGTTTGCTGCAACGGGGGTATATTTATTAATAAACAAGTATTTAATATCTGAATTGGTAAAACCTTTCACCATCGCACGAGGATATAATATCCAAAAGAAATATTTCATAGCAATATTATGAATATATTTAGTTGTAATTGTGTCAAGATAACATTTTGTTGGCGTTTCGATTGTTTAAGAATGTGTTATTGCATCAATATGTTACAACTATTGATACATTAACTGTAAAGAGCGTAATGTATCAGCTTCTCTCTTGATACCTTACTTTAAATACAAGGCAGGAATCAAACTACAACTAATAATACAAACTGGAGAGGGTAAATGTTCTACCAGATGAGATTCGGGTTGAAACAATTTCCGATTGATAGATATGCTGATACTTTTTCAGAGGAACGGTTGTGGACTTTTCTTTTGCACTTCCTTCAGCTCCCAAACAGTTTATCTTACGTTGTAAGAACAGGACAGAACCACGTGTGACAAATGCTTGCCTGAGATCTAAGACAATCCTTATTCGAAATCATTTATTTGGATGAACAGTTCGATGATATCTATGATATAAACAAAAGGTTTATTTTGAAATTTTATTAATGGTCAAACGTTTTCAGACTAATAGCTGTTGATATTTGTAGCTGGCATATAAATAATCTACAATATGTCGAGTTTGATACTATTTTCTACCTGGATAATACTTATTGTATTAGAAGCTACAAAGCTATCTCGCGTGAAATTTTAGAACTAACGTTTAGCCGAACTATGGAAACCTCTAATCTTTTCCTAATCGAAAGTATAAGACTGTATGTAGCCACTGAAATGAATTTAAATAATATTCCTCTATTTTATGACCACGAATACTATTTCATACTTATGATTAAACTTTTATAATTTATCACTACGAATTTTAATCTATTTTAAAAATAAATAGACATAAGCTAAAAGGCAACATCACCTGTTCCTAGGGATTACCACTTGCCATCGGATTACCGAGTTTGAGACTTTGGGAAAAGTCAACAACTAAGCTCAGGTGTTAGGAGATTTCTGAGTTTGGGTCTTATTTCTATTTCAAACATTTGTCTTTAATTTATATATTTTAAATAAGTACGGTAATAAAGTTACAGTAAAAATAGCCTTGTTATTGCTATTTAACAGTCTTTTTACAGTGGCTTTATTTGTATACGCACAGTTTAAAGTAACTATAGTTGTGTTAAAATTGTAATACTGGAACGTAGACAACCTAAATAATTATAGTTCATACCTAATGGATCATATTTTTCTATAAAAACTAATTTACAATTGTAAGTGTGAACTTAGTAATGCAATTCTTGAATTATAGTAAACTATTTATATTCCTTACCTACTAAATGACTCACTCGGTGGTATTGTTGAAATTTATTTTAAATAATAAGTAGGGAGATATAACTAAAAGTTACATTGAATCACTGTTTAACTGTCAAAATAATGTTTAATCATTGTAAATATTTTTAAAATTGTATAATATCGATACATATATTTCATGAATAATGTATAAAGTGCATGTTTTGTTAATAAGGGGGCAGAAGGTACGTCAGAAGTACATTTGTACCATTTTTATAATATTGCTGGTAACTGTTGCTTTTGGAAACTTCAAAGCTATAAAATAAATCCAAGTCCAAAGGATCGAAGTAGATCAAACAATTCAAATTTACACATGTAATTCCAGTTTCTACGTTTGGTCAATCACGGACTTAAAATGATAGTTTATTAAAATATAGGTAATTATTTTTTAAAAAATCTTATAATGCTTCATCTCCATAATGCCTTCACTTTATTGGGTCTTCACTTTGCGGATGATTCTCCAATTCTATTTTCTTTTGTTGTATCCATTTGTGTTAATATGTATAAAAGGCATTGGGTATAATTGTTTTTAGATCAAACTGGCCATTACTGAAGTTTATACTAAAGTTATAACCTCATACACTCCAAAAACTTTTGAATATTTTTGTCTCTTTTGAATTTTGAAGAGCCTCTTCTTGCCTGAATTTTCCTGTCTACATGGACTTCAGATTTGTGCGTAGAACTTATCTAGCAAAGGGAGGGGTGAGCCGATGTAGGACAAGCCATACAGTGCTGAGAAAAAAATACTTGCTAAGATTGGCACTCGAACCCACGAATTGGCCTTGGCTACTTCGCTGGCGAATCTTACATCAACTAGATACTTTTGTAATATTTGTAAAATTATGACTAATACTTAATTCAAATTTAATTAAATAGTTAGAATTCAAACACACTCAATTTATAAACACCTCATTATTGTAAAAAATTACATTACATAAGTAAATGTACTAAGTTACGAACAACACTGAAACCGAACAATGCTAAAACAAAATACCTCCGTAGCAGCAAACCTGCATACTCAGCGAATTTCCAATAGAGATATAAATGTCTTAATACTTCATAAAGCCACTTACCAAGTTTCTTAAAAAAGTATTCACAAATAAGCGCTATATACAATTTTAATTATTCTCCATAAGAATAACATTGGGGCTGAGGATGCAGGTTTGCTGTATCAAGGGAAACAAAAAATGGGGTTTTATGCTAATATCAATATAACTCAACTAGGTGAAGTCGTATACCAGTTTTTATTCATTTATGTTTATAATTAAGGGAGACAGCATTTAATTATTACCCATAAGAATAACATGGGGCTGAGGTTTGCTGCTACGGGAGCCTTTGGCAAATTATTTTGAGCAAATATCAATAGAACACAACCAGATGAAGCCGTATACCAAGTTTTGTCAGTATTCGTTCTTAAATAGGCGAGATATAAAATTTTTCTTTTCCTCCATAAGAATAACATTAGACAACGTACTGTGTTTAGCACTTGCAATATCTCGGGAACCAATTGACGTAGAGGAATGATCATAATACCAAATTGTGTGTTTTTTAAGTTGAATCCAATGGTAAAAACTAAAATTTTACAATTTCAAAAATTATATGTACAAAATTCAAAAAACCCATTTTTGGGGTACAAAACCCCCCCAAAATACCCCTTTGGATAGAGCGATCTGGCTGGTTTTCGAACTTAAAGTCATAAATGTTGCTTTACACGTTTATACCGAATTTCATCAAAATCAGATCATTTTTACAGAGTTATCGTGCTCACGGACATATATATATATATATATATATACAGTATCGAACGAATGGTGTTTTTGGGGTCTGGGGACCTCAAAACGAAAAGTTATCATGGTCCCGGGCCTAGGTCTTACCATGCCGACTACGTTAATAGCTTCTTCCCTATAGGATAAATTCGCTAAAAACATAAGTAGTTGTAAATTCACTTTAGTGTTTACTCGTAAGAAATGTATAACAGCTCAATAACGACGTGAACACTTTATTCTCTGTATCGGGACGTAAATCTCGAGTTTGGATTCAGCAAAGCCAGATTTCAGGAACTTTTTATCTCTGCATATATATCATAGACTTTTCATTTCATCAGTTTATGCTTAGTCTGTGCCTATGAAATGTATTAACTCCTGACAACTCTATGGTGTATTATGATTTTAAAAATAAAAGGGTTAGTCGACAATTATTAAACTGAACTATAATTAAACATTTATAAACTATTTTTATTCTAAATGTTTGGTGTTTATGTGTATCCTTTCAAGGTTTTTAAAATTTCACCAAAAATTAGTAATTGTGAATATGTTATTTAATCAGATACTAGTTGTTGCCCGTCGATACTCGACGGATACAGCTCCATTCGTGGTGACTGAAGCGCTAGGCAGATGGTGCGAAACATGTATAATATGTACTTTTTAAACTGATATTTCCTTCCAATTATTTTTCTTGTAGCAAATTTTAAGAAGAGAAAATGGATTCAACAATCAGTGAAACTAACTAATATTTTATACACATCATCTAATTTTTAGGGATATCAATACAGATAGGAAAGAAAGGAGAAAAAACCATTACCTTCCGTAAGTAATCCAGTCGCCAACTACCATGAAAAACACTGAATTTTCCTTTATAAACAATAATAGCTTCTAAATATATATAACAAAATAATATACGGTAATGAAAATACCTTAATATGCACACACAGATACTCTTTAGTATTTTATAAACATAACAATTTAATTGTTTACTTAGGCCTAAACCTAAGTAGCTTAATGAAAGCGTTCTATAAGTTTCAAAAACATCAGAAATAAGGCCTAAAATACTTCGTGTCTTTACAATCAGCTGATTGAAGGACTGTAATATAAAATCATTGCTAAGGTTTGGAAATGTAGATTTTTTAAATTTAAGAAAGTAAGATAATGTAAAATTAAATAAAACCCGCTAATATAGAAAAGTTTAGCTTTTATTTGCTACAAACTGCATGTAAATCGGTCCAGTGGAAGTCTCAGACAAAATGTCCAAAGGATTGAAAAAGTTGACTTGTTCCCCCATGTCTATAAGAAAAGTTTATTTTTATTTGTTGATCCATTTAACGTAAATATTTTCAAAATACAAATAAAACCTGCTAATATAGGACCGAAAACCTTTGATTTGGTACAACCCGCAGGTAAATCGGTCCAGTGGAAGTCTCAGACGAACTGTCCAAAGGTTTTTCCTTACGGCTTTAAATATATAGATTTATTGATTTACTTTCATATAAATATAGAAGTTGAGAAATCAATATAAAAAATATAGGATACATAGATACCATTGAAAATTATATTTATGTTAATTACAAAATTTGGATATTCGTTCAAAAACATTAATTCAATATTGGGATTTCGGGGTAAAGTCTCGTCAACGGTTCTTTCAAATTAATTTATACTTGTTTTTCTATACTTTTAGTAATTATTTAGATAGCTGATTCAATACACGTTAAATGAATTGGGATAATGTGAAAGAACAGGATTACTTTTAAAGTTAAAGTCTCAAGTTATTTTACTTTTAAATTACATTATCTGAATTATGTTTCTACTTTTTATGGAAGATCTTTTATTACTGTTTGTTTATTTTCCCAAACATTTTTATTGTAAACAACAGGTGAGTAGTGGTGAAATGATGGTTTAACCCCAGAATCGGCGCTTTTTTCCCATGTTATTCTTATGGGGATCAGTTTTTGAGCCGACGCCCGATCCTACCCTACACAAATTTTCTTTTTGGCCCCTGCCTTATTTTCCCCCATTTAAAATTTGCATTAATTTTAATACATCCTTTGCAGAAATCCATGAGTTCAAAAATAACTCCACACTAAATAAACAACACATGTAAACAACTTAGAAGTTATTGTATAGTAGTGGGTAAACAGGAAAGAGACCCCAGAATCGGCGCTTTTTCCCCATGTTATTCTTATGGGGAGCCGTTTTTGCACCGACGCCAGCTCCCGCCTATAGAGCTCCCGCGCGTTGGCCCTTGCCTTAAATATATTGTCCCCATCCCTCCTCTATATTTTTAAAAATTAATTTTCAAATTCTAAAAAAACTATCTTTGGTGTTTACTGTCCGATTTGTCTGCAATTTGGATATGTTATTGTCCTAGTGTTTTAATAAATTTCACATTTCCCAAATTAACTATTACGGTTGAATTGCCAACTATTTACTGACTTTTGCACCCTAATTTCCGTTTTGACTCTTGCCATATTTTGACCCTAAAATTCATTTTAATACATCCTTTGCAGAAATCCACGAGTTCTGGCTACTTGGGAACCCGAGCCATTTGACATATAATAAATCACCCTTCCTCCTAATTACCTTCTCTACCAAATACATGTCTTTATATTTAGTCTTTAACAATTCTTCTGTATAAAATCCTCCTTTGATTATATTGCCATTCTCATCTTTCAAAATATAAGTCACAGGCTTTGTTTTCTTAACTTCTGCTATTGTAAAAAGCTCTCCCGTCCAGTTAGGGGTATATCCTTTACTAAATACATGTTTATATTTAGATATCCTTACACTATCCCCCACCTTATATTTTGGCTTTTTAACTTGTACTTTAGATGCTAACCTTTCGTGTACGTCTTTAGAGTTCTTAGCACTTACACGGTTAGGCTTCATGCCTATGGATCTATGTACTTTATTATTATATATCCTTATTAACTTTGGAAGTAAATCCAACCACTTGTAACTCCCTTGTGCACTAAACTCTCTATACAACCAATTCTTTAAAGTTCTCTGGAACCTTTCCACAATAGCCGCCTTAGTTGTAGAGTAAGTGTGGTAGTGATTAATATTTAGAATTTTCATTAGTTTGGTAAAATGTTCATTAAAAAATTCTTTTCCGTTATCAGATTGAATATTTTTAACTCCCTTTGGGAGAATAGTTTTTATAGCTTCTGTGACTACTAATCCAGTTTTATTCTTTAGTGGAGCAGCATAAGCTTTTTTAGAAAATGTGTCTATTAAAGTTAAAATATATTTATTCCCAGAATTCTCTCTAGCATAATTCCGCATATCTATTAAATCGATTTGAACAGTTTCGTTTATACCCAACACCTTAAAAGACCTTCTAACAAAGTTCTTTCTCGCAGGCTTATGCAATTCGTAAGCAATTTTTTCCATTTTTTATTCTTTATTTTTAATGTTAACGTATCTGCCAGTCTCTGTCGTTTCAAAAACACCTCCATTGCTACCAACTAACATACCATCACTCATTCTTTGATATACATAGTTTTTTGGCAAATATGCCCCTCCATCTAAAGTCTTAAATCCGCTTAAAGATGTAGGGTCTGCAACCAACAATTTAGGATTGTACATCATCAAATCGATTTCATTATTGTCTTGCATAAATTTATTAGTTTTATTGTTAAACCTTAATGCGTGTGATTTTAAACAAATATCAAATTTAATATTGTCTTGTCTAAAAGTTTTAATATTATCGTCATACCTCAAAACCTGCGACATTAAACAAACATCACTCCTATCTTTGCCTTCAGGTATATTCTTTATTAATTTGTCCTCTGCATCCCACACATCGCCATCTAATGTTAATACACTATAATATTTATCCCCCTGTTTTATTATGCTTTTCTCACCTTTTGTTAATATTTGATTAACAACAGCCACATCATTTGGCAATGTCCCAGGTAAAATGTTTGTTAATTGCTTATTTTTACCATCAAATTTAAGACCGTCTAAAGTCACAGTCTGATGTTTTGTAACACAATCGTTCTCATCAACAGCGGGTTTAACACGAACTAGCCTTTTATTATTAAAATCCCAAAAGTTTAGATCCATTTTTGGTACTTGAGAGACGTTTACAACATCATCGCTTTCTTTACCAGCCAACAAATTACTAATCTTTCGCTTTTTGGCATTCCAAATATTTCCCTCCGATTCCAAAAATTCATAATTATTTTTGTCTTGTACAAAGACACCATCTTTTCTTATTAAAGTTTGCTCTAATGTGGGTACGTCGGTTGAGCTTTCACCTCGTTTAACATTAGTAATTTTGCGTTTATTAGCGTTCCAATTATTATTCTTGGATTCTAAAAACTTATATTTAGTATTACCTTGTACAAAAGCATCACCTTTCCTGGTTAACGTCTGCCCCAAAGTCGATACATCGTCAGTAAACTCCCCACCTTTAACATTACTAATTTTATAATTTAAAGCATTCCAACAATCATCTTTTAGATTTAAAGTAGTTTCTTTAAAACTTCTAGCTTCTGGTTTACTATACGGGTTATATATGCGATAAAATTTATCTATCATCTTTTTATTTAATAAACAATTCCACTTTCCCTCAATTCTTCTATGATAGAATCTATCTCATTATCCACTCCAGAATTTCCCGCCAATCGGCTTAACCAAAGCAGTCTTAACCTATCTACAAGCTCATTAGGATCATCCCAATAAACATAGTCTATTTTATTACCAGTTACCTGCCTTAAACCTTCACCAACAGTCTTAAACAGGGGTTTAATTATATTAAGATATTTAGTGTGTTTATTGCTTGACATCGCCGCACCTGTTTTATAACCCTTTAAATGTGCATTTGTAGCTTCCAAAATCTCTTTATAATTTTGCAAATCAGCCTGACTATAGTTTACGGGTTCTTTTAAAGTTAACAATTCCCACAATCCCTTTGTCCCTTTATAAATTTTTTCTCCAACTGTAACATCATCATTGGCAATTTGAACTTCCTGATTTCCAATAAAAAATTTATTTCCTTCTCGCCTAATACCATATGTGGTGTCTGTCATACTACTTCTACTAAGGTAATTTCCTAAATAGTCTGATGCTAAAAGACCAAAATCTAATTTGTGTGGTGTTATCTGTGTTATTCTTGGTATTCTAGACGGGGTCTTTTCTAAAATCATTGGGAGAACTGGCCTCTCTGTTTTTGTGGCTAAATTTTTTAATTCTTGCAAAGGCTCTATTAACGGTTGGAATGTTTGGAACCTCTCTTCAGCCTCTAGAAATTTACCACGTTTTAACGCCCTATATTTTTCTCTTATTTGTTTTGCAGACTCTACCAATTCTTGTTGAATATTTGTTTTCATTTTATTTACATTTTATTTATCTCATTTGTCAAAGGATTATACTCAAACACCTTATCATGTATTATTAGGCAATATGCAGATGTGTTTGAAGGGACATTTTCTGCAGTTTCAATTTCTAATTTAATATCTACAACCCCCTCTTTGATTGATTCATTCTGCCTAGAACAATCTATTACAATTAGAGGATATTTATTTATAAAGTCAGCTCTGTTAAACATAGGATCGGGGACGGCGTTGTAGTAACTCTCCCTAAACCTCACAAACATCTCATAAGCTTTAGAGGCATCTCCATTTTCAAAGTCGAGATTTAAATCACTATAAGGATAATATTCAGAGTTTAAAAACACTTTGAGATTTTTCAATTTACAGTGATCAAATTCATCAGTTCTTTTTCGTGCACTGTTGTCCCTACCTGTTTGGAAACCAAATATAACATACCTGGGCTTCTCCAAACTCGAAGACGTCTTAACTGACCATGTGTGTCTCTTGGTTTCGGGGTATGATGGGAGTTCGTGTAGCTCCAAACTTCTAAATGCAATTTGCAAATTTTTATTTTGCAATAACATCTTTTGTAATTGAAGCTTCTCCCCATCAGATGGTACCACGTGCGGCATCACCCACTGAATCGATTTAAGTGTAATTTTAGGAATAGGATCGACACCAGCATTAGATGTTGTTAATATACAATTTAAGTCGTTTTTGGATCTTTTCAACACCAATTCTTGTTTAACATTTACTAAAACCTTATTAAAATCCTCAAACACACCCATTAACAGCTCTAACGGGACACAAGTACTAAACTTGCCACTTTTATGGAACTCCTTTAAATTTTCATCAGAATCAAATGCTGCATTTGACAATTTAGTTGTTTTATTGTAAGAGCACAATATTTTCATAAGACTGGAAATTCCCGGATTTCTTACAATATCTATTTCTTTACCAGCAACTTCGTATCTAATTTCGTCAAATAAGAATGCAAATGCATTATTTATAAAATGTCCTTTATCATGATTCTCTATTTCTCCTTTAATATACAAATAACTCCTACATGGGAGTGTTAGTAAATCTTGATTATTTATGCATATTCGAATTTCATCGGAATTATTTATTGCTAAAGTGTTGTGTGGAACATAGGAGTGATTTGTAATTTTAACCACGCTATCATCGTATTGGAATTTTCCTGCAACATCTAGAAAATCTTCCATTTTTATTAATAGAAAATTTTAACTTCAACCCAATTGATCGCAGAAACCTGGCATTTTGCACACTCAGTCCGTTCTTGTAAATTCTCATATCTTTTTTATATGACAAGTAATTGTAGTTTCTTCTTTATTAAAGTCAATTGGCTTGTCGTGTTGATCTGCAAATGTAATGCTAACAACATCTAAACTTCTCTTATTTACAGGGAAGTATATAATATTTCTGGGAACCTCAATAATCTTGTAGCCCGGAGGAGCTTCTGGGTAAAAACTATGTATGGTGTGTGATTTGTCACCATTTAAATAAGACCCATTCGCAATATTACATTTTACTCTAATCACATTTACATTATTTATGTTGATTTTATTTACGGATTTAAACGCAATATCTGGAGTAGAAAATCCTTTAAATCCCAATAATTCAGACCCTAAACACGGTTTTGTAAAATCAAACACATGGCCAGAATGTAATGTGGCTTTCATAGTTTTATTATCGGCTATAAGTACAAAATCTGGGAGTTGCTTTTGAATTTCCTTCGCAAGCTCAAACACTTCGTATGTACCTTCAGCAATTTCAATTACATTTGGAGCTTTGTGATCGTAATAATACACATCCTCACCCTCGTCTATAGTTAATTTTGTGTCTTTAAGTTTATTTAATTTTGGAACTAGCCCTTTGTAAAATATAAGTTTGACTTTTGTATTAATTAATGCTACTTTATTTTGTATAATAACTTCAACTTTACCATCTAATGCTCGGTTTAATTCGTCAATTGTAACCTCCCCTTTTGGGGTTGTAATTTTGTGCATTTTGTAATATGTCAAAGTATTTAGAGGTTTTTTAACATTAAATATAGAATTATAACTTTGAAAATCTACCAGCCCAATTACATAATCACCATTTAATTCTATAGGAGGAAAGAACACCGACTTTAACTCTGGCTCTGTACCTGTGAATGTTATAGTAAATGAATCCATTTTTATAAACTAAAATTTTTCAGAAATGATAAACATAAAATTCCACAAATGGAACTGTTTAAATCTTGTATTTGATCAGTTGTATAGTAGATTTTAGATGGTACAAAATATTCAATTACCTCTTTTGGAGGCTGTATTCCGAAAGGGTCAAAATATATTACAACATCTTTATTTTTACGATATGCTGTCCAATGTGTGCCCCTGTCACTGTCTAAATTAATAATTCCACATTCTCTTACTTTTGGGGTCTGTTTTCTTAGCTCGTTTTTTAGGTACACCCCTCGAAAGTGAGGCACGTCTCTTGCTGCCTCTAACAGCTGAAAGTTGTCCATCTTTTTTATTAAATTTTAATCCCATTCCCATTTTTGCCTTAGCCTTCATCAAATTTGTCACTGCATAAGCTGCTGCTTTTTCGGCCAGACTGGCGTCCTTTGCCGAAACCCTAGTCCAAGCCTGGTCCGCTAATCTCATATCTGCCTTGTTCCGGGCGGCTGTATCAGGATTATTCATGTAGAATATGTCGTGCTCTTTACAATAAGAGTCTAGCTTATTTTTTGGAGGTACATTTCTGGCTAAATTTTCACGTATATTAGTTCCTGGACCACAATATGAATACGACGGGATGTGGAGTGGGAAAGGAAGGTTGTTTATAAGGGTATTTAACAAGCCACGGCCTCTATATGGCTTTAAGAATAATCCCTTACCCTTCTTACACTTTCTCTTTGCCATTTTTATTATATAAAAAATTATTCAACAAAGAATCAACACAATAAAGAAAATACACCATTATATAAAAAATGTCATTTATTCAACAAAAGAACAAATTTAAAATTGCACATAAAGAAAATACACCAAAGAAGTTGGGCCTATTTCCTAATAATATTCGCTGTCTTATAATAGGGCCCAGTGGTTCGGGGAAGACTGTTGTAATTTATAACTTAATTGTAAAAAAACAAGGATTAAAGTTTACAAATTTATATATAATATCCAAATCTTTAGAACAAGAAAAATATAAAAAAATAATTGAAATATTCCGTCTGTGTGATGAAGTTAAATTACACACATATTCAAACTGTGAAATCACACCAAACGATGTAGAATCACACTCAATAGTTGTATTTGATGACATAAATAGTCCAAATATCACACAATTTTTCTCAATGGGCAGACACAAAAATATTAACAGTTTTTACTTGTGTCAATCTTACAGTAAAGTAAACAAACATTTACGTGACAATGTTAATTTCCTAATATTATTTAAACAAGACGATTTAAATTTAAAACATGTGTATAACAATCATGTGGGAAATGATTTTTCATTTAACCAATTTAGAAATCTCTGCCATCAGTGCTGGGATAGGTCTAAATATGGCTTTATTGTAATAGACAAGGAAAGGCCAAAGAATAATGGTAAATACAGATTTATGTTTGACCAATTTTATAGTGACCAAGGGCAAGGGTGTTGATGCCATCCACAATAAACCTCTTGTCGTCATCAAAAGAGAGTACCTTTTTGTTCATCGTTAATGTTTGCAGATGGTGGTTTGTGGATTTAATTCTTGTAACATTCTCGTAGTAATCTTCTCCGGTTGCAAGACAGTGTAAGTAATGTTGGTGTCTTAAGAGATGTTTAACTGTAGCGCCGTCAGCTCCTTTTGCCTTCTTAACCTCTAACTGCTTTTCTTTTTCGTATAACCACTGTAGAGGAATGAAAGAGTATAATTTTGGCCTTAAACCACAATATTCATACATAATTTGACCATTTAATTCGTCTTTAAACTTGCCCGTAACTTTTTTGTTTTTATCAGAGTATAAGAAATGGTCTTTACTGTATGCAGAGGTGTCAAAACGGTCCAAGTCGCTTTGTATTTCCTTGTAAAAGTCCTCTGTTACTATAGAATACATCAGAGAATCCGTGTCTGTCATTAAGAACTTTTTATTCTTAAATTTTGACATATAATTATAGTGGAAATCATACATGATTACTTTGCTGATATCCAAAATGGTCATTCCTAAATATATTGGTTTATCAAACTTTACAATTAATTTATTTAAATGCACAGCATGCAAGTTGTTATCGAACATTTTGCTGCAGTCAAATCTTGGCTTTGTAACATACTTTGTTAACTTAGACTCGTCTACAAGATGTATATCACGAAACTTGCGTTGGTTCATAATTGTTCGACCAAAGAGACTGTTATTTAACAGTTTGTAAAAGTCTTTTTCAAAATCATGTTCAGCTTTTTGTCGCTTTTCAATATTAAAATTAATATAGGGTGCAAGCCAATTTGATTGTCTGAATTTTAAGATTCTGTGGTATTTTGTAACTACCAAACCCAGTTCTTCGTATTTTTTTAGTGCCTTATAATGTAGAATATATTTGGTTTTGTCATTTAAGTTTGGTATTAATTTTCCATTCATTTTTTCTGGTGCGAGCGGGTAGTCGTTGTGCAAATCGTGTAAACTTTTATCGTATTTTAAATCAACTTCCAAAATAAATCCAAAGTTTTAATTTTTGTTGGCTTTATAATCTTTCTCATTTGTCCATCTAAAGCCATCAATGGGCAACGACTCGCACATTGCTGTAGAGTATAGCGAGTTGCAGTCTAAGTATACAAGATAGGTGCTTTCTTGATTTGGGTCATAATGTTCGCCCATGTACTTATTGTTGGCTTTAGCGTAGCGCGTGGAAATCATGCTTACACCGCCTCTAATGGCATGTTCTATAAACAAATGCATGTCAATGTCACTAAATAACTGTAATTTTATGCCGGTCATTCTAAGACACGCCTCCCATGTTAGTCCAGGCAGTGAGTACATGTGGACAGGGTCGAGTTTATAATCCTTTAAACTCAAGTCCCTAAATGTCTCAAACACATCAGCCAATAACAACACATCTGTTTTAAGGTATAAATCGTGATATTCTTTTAAATTCTTTATATTAAAATGATTCCATACGTTTTTAGCATGTTCATATTGCGCAGGAGATATACATTCTTTAGTTAGGCTGCTGTAAAATGCCTCTATGGGTGGTAGGGTCTCTAAAAACTTTTCTGGTCCTGTCATGTATTCGTATGGAAATTCGCCCTTGCGTTGTAGTAGTGGATTGTCTATAAATCTAAATGTATTTAAATTGGAAGCTAATTTGCTTAAGGGAAGAGACAGAAAGTTGTAGGAATCCAAAAATACCAAATCATCAACAGAGAACGATATATATTTTTCCATGTCCTTGGCTATGCAATTCAATTTGCGATTGAGTTTTCCCAAGTGTTGCATTATTAAATGACCATCATAGTTTTTAAGGTTGTGGAAGAATATTGGAATTTTCTTGGTTACTTTATAGTTTAAATTGCAAGCGTTGTGGGAGGGTCCTCGGAATTTGCCTGTTAGATGGCAATGGTCGCGCACTTTATCACCCAGTAACAGCTGTTGGCATATGTGGCAGTATTTAGAGTTTTTGAAGGATGCCTCTTGCTCTGGAGTCATTACAAGGGGAACATATACTTCCATCTGACTTTTAATAAAGTCATAGGTTTTAAATAACTTTTCAAAAAATACATCCATCACGTTTTCACCGCTGTACAACTCTTCGTAAATAATTTTAGAGTCTCTCACCACAACATAAGCAAATCCAGAAGGCGTGTGTTTGCCGCAGTTTATAAAACATTCGAAATCTGCATAAATCACAAAGGGAGCTTTAAGTTGATATTTGTAATTCGTAAATTGTAGTGTATCTTTTTTAGACATTTGTACTCTTTGGGCATCAAAGGGTTTACAATATGTTATGTGACGTTCCAATTTATCTTTGGTGCCAAAATGTTGCAAACAGAACTTGCAAAAATATTTCTTATTGGCGTGTTTTGTAGAATTAAACATTAACTTGTCAAAATCACGAATTAAACAGTAATGTGATTTCTGACCGTGTTTTAGAAGCAGCAGATTGACGTGAGTATTGCCGTTTAGTTTAGTTGTTCTCAGTGGATATATTGTTTTTCCTTCAATTCCATATACATTAACACTTATGTTATTTTGTTTTTCAAATTTATCAATGTCAGATATTTTTACTGGATATTTTATATTTGTCATATTTAACTGGCCCTCATAGGGTTCGTAGTAAAATACTCGATTTGCATGTTTACTATTCCTTGGTCTTAAGCTTGCTAAAACACTCCAGGTGAAACATTTATTATCGGTGTTTTTAATATTTAAAACAGCATGTTTTGATTTTATATTTTCTGGCGTGGGAATGTATGATTTGGGAGTTAGGGGCTTATATTTGTAAACATGCAACTGCCAGTATTTGGTGCGGTCATATATCCATCCACTGCCTTGAGCTTGATACTTGTGCATGGAGGTATCGATTTTTAAAAGTGAATTTTCAATTTGAGTCTTTAGCTGTGCTTTCTCAATTGACAAATTAGTTAAACTTCGAAAATCAGCAATACATTCTTTGTCAATGATTAAATCACCATTATTGTCCACTGAGTGTTTGATGAATTTTACTCTCCTAATAAGAATCCATTTGATGGGTAGAGGACAAGATTGGAGAGTGTCTAATATATCCGCGGACTCGCCGTAAAACTTAAACACATTATAGGGTCGCTTGTCACATCGTAGGTGGTGGCGTTTCTTGTCGCGGGTGATGACTCTCTTACACACATTACAAGTATTGTGGTTCTCTAGCATATGCATTTTAAAATTGCTATTGTCAAATATTTGATGACATATTTTACAAATTTTAGGAATAACTTTGTGAACAAGTCGATAATGGCGTAATAAATTGCTTCTGTTGGAGTAAGACGTGGAGCACTGTGCACAGGTCAACATTTTTTGTTGGAATGAGGGTGGTGGTTTTGGGGCTTCTATATATATCCTTGGTTGAAAATTTTAAAATTTTATCTTTTTTAAATAATAAAAACATATTTTTTAACTCTAAAATAAGACATTTTTGCGGTTTAATTACTGCAAAAATTAAAAAAATTTCCAATTTGGTCGTGCAATATTATTTTTTACATACACATTTTAGGTATTAACACACATTTGGAAATGGTGAATTTGGGAAATGTGAAATTTATTAAAACACTAGGACAATAACATATCCAAATTGCAGACAAATCGGACAGTAAACACCAAAGATAGTTTTTTAGAATTTGAAAATTAATTTTTAAAAATATAGAGGAGGGATGGGGACAATATATTTAATATAGGCAGGGGTTGGACATTAGTATTGGCCAACGCGCGGGAGCTCTATAGGCGGGAGCTGGCGTCGGTGCAAAAACGGCTCCCCATAAGAATAACATGGGGAAAAAGCGCCGATTCTGGGGTCTCTTTCCTGTTTACCCACTACTATACAATAACTTCTAAGTTGTTTACATGTGTTGTTTATTTAGTGTGGAGTTATTTTTGAACTCATGGATTTCTGCAAAGGATGTATTAAAATTAATGCAAATTTTAAATGGGGGAAAATAAGGCAGGGGCCAAAAAGAAAATTTGTGTAGGGTAGGATCGGGCGTCGGCTCAAAAACTGATCCCCATAAGAATAACATGGGAAAAAAGCGCCGATTCTGGGGTTAAACCATCATTTCACCACTACTCAGGTGCATACTTATAAACCCATTAAATTAAGTAAACATATACTTTCGGTCGTAATTTTCTTTGTCCTTCACTGTTTAAATGTTTTTACACTGCCAGAATTATTTCTTAGGCAAAAAATACTATGCTTCAACATGAAGTAGGTTTTATTAATCGTAAAAAACAACAAAAACATGATTTTAAGTCGATCAAAATAGGGTTGGACAAAAAGTGTATGAAATAAAGATTGTTTAAAACATATTAAAATGTAACCTAAACGACGAATATTAATGAATATTAACATTTTAAAGTTTGTTTTACAAAATTATGGTTTAGGTACTTACTTAATTCTACCATAAAAATATCATGAATCCGGCCTCTCTACTGTGTACAATAAAGAGAAGCCAGTTATGCCAATATGAAACCGGCTGAAGTGAACATTCATGAATTGAGGACGTTGGCAATAGATGAATAGTCCAAAATAACTTAAGATCAGTTATTTTGGTATAGGCCCTGACTTATTAGTTTCACAGTCTTAAACATCCTTCGCCAGAACGACTCGTTTGCCTAACGTTAACTTATTGGACCGGGTTCAATTCTCCCATTACAAGGGAATACAGCCCCCCAATCACAATGGGGGTGGGGCACAAAATTGAATTATTACTTCAAGGGATCGTGGGTTCATTTCTCAGCATGAATTTGGACTGATTTTTGGAAAAGCGCTCAAGTAACTCCAAACATATCTCTGACGAAGTTATAAACCAAAAAAAAATATTGAGTCTCAGGTGCTGTTGTCAGGTGTAAGATGCGGTGTAACTCGTAAATAACCTAATACTACGTTGCACCGCCTAACATGTTACAACCTACTGATGTACTGAAAGGCTACTGACCTGAACCATGCGGAGCATGATTGGCTTGGATTTTCAACCTAAATGACACCCCAAGGGCAAGTGATGTAACGTGGTTGCTAGAATAATGCGAACAATTTATTTTTAAGCCCCTGCCAAGAAGTTTCTATTCCTAAAAGAAGATGGAAAGAGGTTCAGGTATTTTTAAATTTGTAACATGCCAGCTGACCAGTGACAGTTTCGCTGGCGATTTGCGCTCGACACGTCTTCACTAAGGACAATTGTATTTGCTATTTGTTGAAACCATTTGTTTTGAACAATTTAGCTTGATAAATCTTTTATTTTGTTCATGAAGCTGACAAATTTCAGTTCAATCGGTTCTGTAAATGCTAATGTTCATAAGATTAACATGTGCACTTTGAAAGCCATTGGTGCAGAGCCCTAAAGGCCGTTTACATAAAGAGTAACTTTGTATAATTTGCCTTTAATGAAGCCGCGAACTTCCTAATAAATTTCAATTCAAACGGTTCTGAAAATCCTAATGTACATTTGAATAGGATGAGCACTGAAATTGAGTAGGGGGATTCCTGAATACAGTATATAAGATGAATACGTATGTCCATAAGATTAACATGGGATCTTTAAATGTCAATGGGGCGGAGTCCTGGTTTTTTTTAAACGAGAATGTGATAATGAAGGATATTAGCTGTCTTCCTACTACATATCAGCTCAATCGGTTGTGTAGCTGGAGGGTGACCAAGCTAACAACAAACAAACAAACTTACCAGTATTCAGCGTTATAATATTAGATTTATGATACAATAATGATTACATTAATGGAAATGATTTTCAAATAGACTTTTCGTCTGTGTGTGAGAATGTTTGGGCTCATTTTAATTCACAGTATCCTTTATGCACTTATCGCTTCACAAATTGCAAACACGAATCGAAATGTGACTGGATATGACAATATTGTAATCATTTGTAATAAACTAAGCGTTATTTATTTAAAAACCACGGTTTATAACCTCAATGAAATATTTTAAAATTTTACATTTCCCCTTAAGAGCCCCAGCTTTGATTTTGGACAAACGTGCAATAACCAACAACTTAAAAAAAACAAACAAATTTATATGGTGCACCAACGTACATAGTATTGGGGTTATATCAGCGCCTCTACCTTGTCCACCCACAGGCTAGACAACCAATCATTTACTGTTTGATCGAATATGAGTAATTGGGTGTTTACCCAGAACTCATAGATAATGGGTGCTTAGACCATGGATGACTTTATGAGATGACGCAAGGAATGCGTGGTGTACCTTACATACGCTTTCTTCATGGATCAGAAAAGGTTGCGCACATGTTAAACTATCATAAATAAAGTTTAGACGGTCTCAATGGTACTATTATTGACACAGTTTTGCTTCTTTCAGTTTACAAACGTTTTTATCAGTCTACTCTTTTGTTTTCACTAAAGTAAATCCACAGTCACGTTTAAACAACTGGAAAAAAATCTAGCAGACTAACAGGTAACATAATACGTTTTAAATAATTAAGAATTTGACCTGAAATCAATACGTTTATCTATTATTTTTCTGTTAGTAAAGTTAAACATTCTTAACTGTGATATACCTTTAACAAATAAAAACACAGGTTTGAACCGTTCCCTACCAAAAATACCACACAGACAAACCAACGGCTATCATACTTACGGAAGAGAGTTTAAATACTAAACTTTTGCAAAAACTAAATAATTATTAGTTTGGGCAAGAGGTCCCTTTTTGCTTTCTGCCTCACATTTATTTGTAACTAAAATAATGTTTAAATATTTCCAAAACATTTATAACGTATGTTTCGTAAATTTAAAAGTTCTCTCAAATTAAACTCACTTTTATTTATTTAATAAATTAAAATACACTTGCAATCACAACTGTTTTTCATAATGATAGTTTAAAACCTATTACAATTCCCAACGCTCTCCATTATATGTATATATATATATAAAATATTGTCAATATATATATATATATATATATATATATATTGGCTAATGCAATACAGATACACGGTTAGGGATACTAAACTAAATGAATTGGATCGCCGAACGATAATAAATGGCTTGAATGGAAGAAGTTTGGACGGAGCTTGAATATAACTATGAAAAAGACTGAATAATATAACTGCATTATTTTTCCAATAACTAATCAATAATAATCCATTACAATAGTTTGCAGTTCTTAAAAAATTTTTATTTTCCTCAAAGGGGATCTTCAAAGTTAGATTAGTAATCGAATTGTTATTTGTTGGAGCAGCTGTGAACAATAATAAATTTATATTGCTTGGTTTCTAAATCATGTAGGACTTTTTCTTCTATACGTTATTTATATATTCTGAATTATGTACGTCTTCTTCTTAATTATCTCTGAATCACATTAAGCTCTTTCAACAAATCTAGCTTAAATGGTTTTCATTCGTTGGTTCTTATTTATCCATTTATCTGGAAACATTCTGCAAACCTAAAAGTATACCTCAATAAGTTCTTAAGTAACATAACAAATGTATAATACATACGAATAAACATGTTAAACTGCCATAAGGAGTACTAAAACTGGTAACATTCTGGTAACTAAAACAGGATTTAAAATTCTGATAAGTGAAATCCATTTGGAAATTATTTGTTTAATGTATCCTATAATAATTATAATTATAACTTCGTCAAAGACAAACAGAACGTCGTGATGTATACTTTGCAACTTCGTACTTCACTCCAAGTAAAGGTGAAGTGTATTCGCGGAATGGTTTAACCTAACATGCTCCTCCAACCTTGCGCCTTAATACCGTTTAAATTTGCTTTAGTTAAGGATAAGAAAAATAATGAAAACTTTAAAAAGTCATTTAATTTTTGTATACAATGCAGTTGAACAGTGAGAAGCTACATAAACGTGTAAAAGTGGTGTATTTTTTATTTTTTTTTATACTTACATTTTATTAAGGATTAACCTAGAACTGTAACTGTTATGTGCCCCCCCTAGTTTGAGGGGGGTTATAATATACATAGGTTATTGGAAGAAATTTCAATAATCACTTTTTGTAACTGTAGAATAAATACTATTTTTTATAGAGTGGTAACGCGCTTGCACAAAAATATGTTATTTTGAAACAGAATTTGATGATGACTTTTAAAGTTTAACTTTTGAAAGACTATTAAACAATAACATCTCAGAATTATGAATTATTTATTTATTAAAAGTGAGCGAAAATGGATGCCTTGAGGCCGTCTGATTTAGCCTTAGTTTTTTTTATAAAACATTGTAATTGTTTAAATTCTAAGTCCTTTACTCTCAATATATTTAAACTAGTCTATTAAAAAAAATAATTATCAATCTGATTATTACTTTTATAGTAGTAGAAATATAGTATAGAAACAAGATCTGTATATTTATTAACATCCACATATTTTACCATATATAATTTAAAATTATGATAGGTAAAATCCATTTGACAATATCTTTTTAATGTATCCTATAGTAATAATTATAATTATAACTTCGTCAAAGACAAACAGAACGTTTTGATGTATACTTTGTAACTTCGTACTTCACTCTAAGTAAAGGTGAAGTGTATTAGCAGAAGGGTTTAACCTAAACATGCTCCTCCAACCATGCACCTTAATACCGTTTAAATTTGCTTTAGTTAACCTTTATAATTCTGTCTGTTGACATATTTTCCCTGTAGACGCAAACACGCATTAATTCCTAGCTTAATTTACAAATTAGATCGAGTCGGCAGATTTACTCTAAAATCTATTTGTTTAAATCTATAAATAAGATTTTACATTTTATGCTTGTACTATTATTTGTCTAATAAATTTTTTTATGATAATGTGAACATATATTGACCTAATAATTAACAACGAATCACACAGAAGGATTAAATAATTACTCGGGTAGACACGTAGATATGAGTGGAATGTGGCAATACCACATTGCTTGAATGTCCATAGAAAAGTAGTTTTCTATTCAAAATATTTTAAAATTCTAGAAATTGTATTTCTGTATACCGCAAACTACTTCTCGATGATATCCATTTCTTGCAAGTTAGAAGTTAATTTGGAATGCCAAAAAATGCTAAATAACTCTTATTGTTTTACAAATTTGTTGTAATGATGCCATATCTACAGTCACATTTCCATTATTGTTTAAAGTGGTTTGCAAAATAACAAGTGCTTCAAGGATATGGTGAATGATTTTTTTTACCCGCGTATGGAAGGTCTGGTCATATTGTAAAATCAAGGCAGTTTATGCTATTATACATTATACTTTCTAAAAACCCATACTTTTCCTGACTATTAATTTATTTTTATTTGCCGTTTATTCCCAAAAATATATCTTTTTTTTTATTTCCACTATAAATGTAACTTAAATATATATGTATAAAAAATAAGTAGCAACTTATTTGTTTCAATACAAAGAAAAATGACAACGACGTGACGTATCTGTATGTAAGTAAAATTTTAGAATTTTAAGTTAGTTACAGCATATAAAATATAATCATTTTCAGTCCAGGTGCTTTTAAGTAAATATTAGTCAATTTTTTGTTTATTCTTTAAATAAAACCAGCCAGGATCATCAACTGTTTGTTGTTTTGTTTGTTTGTTTGTTTGGCCTAGATTACAATGTAAAATAAAAGGTATTTGCTGATATGTGGGTTTTAATTTGCACACTAATAACACAAGAAGAGTCATGTAGCTGATTAACTCACTAAGTGAGGTCATGACGCCACAGACTGAATATTTTCTCGCATCTGATAATAAATGCAATGTTTTCTCATTGCTCTACTTTGATGTTGCCGGCTATTTGGTTTAATTTACATGTGAAAAGGTAATTTAACGTAAAAAATTAACTCAGTGGTAGTTTACAATACTTTTATTGTATTTCTGTGTAATACAGAATGTCTTTTATTTTTGTATATCTTATTGCAATAATATAATCCATATATTCAATATAATTTCTTGTTGATCTTTAGAATTTCTGTGACAAGATCAAGTAGTCTTAGATTTAATTTGCAAAAGATAAGTGCTCACGATATCATGGCCCAAGGTCCAATTTAAATATAGATTTTCTATTTGAGTTTTTACTTACGATGGTTTAAGGTTTATTTTCTACTCTGGTGTTAAGTTTGAAATGAATCTACAATACCCCAAATATAGTAAACACCTTTCGCAGCAATATTGTAACAGATCTGGGGCATCTCTATATGCTTTGCTCATGGGAAAGAGGTTAGTCGCTTTGAAGGCACAAGGAAGGACTCAGAATAAATGTATCATCACTTTATTACAACATTAAGCCAAACAGTATGTTGAAACTAAATAGTTCGTATCCCAGTGTTCTTTTAGAAAATTAATACAGTTTTTAATCAAATTTAATGTAACGTTAAAAGCATTATAAACATTTAGGATAATACTTCATTTCAAAAAAGTTTGAAAAACCATTTATAATTCTGTTTTATCCATGGATAAGATGGTTTACAGGACAACATCTTAAAATCTAGTATTATTATACTAGTATAATTATAACTAGTATTATTATACATCTTACAATCTTGCTTATTATTACCTAATACGATTTTAGCTAAAATATTTAATTCATTGCTACAAAAGTAGTAATCCTAAATGGATCATGTGAGGTTGACACGATAAGTAGATTTGTCTCTTCCATGATCAAACCGACTCACGTGTGACGTTATTACGGCTGTGCATTTCGTGGAAGTCACATAAACCGGAATATAAATCACTAGAAATCGGGTTGAGGTTCTCTTTTATTTTATGATGGATATATATTTTATTTATTCCCTAATAAATGTTTTCTCAAGCAAAATATCTTCAGCAGTTCATGCCTCAATCATTATCATATATAGATTACTTTTCGGCTGGAACAAATAAAATTGTTTTATAAATTAAAATAGGCTGGATTACATGTTTTCATGATTTACGACGAATAGAAAATGTTTTATGTCTTATTTTTATACTATCTGGGGGGCCGAGCTTTGCTAGGGGAAAATCAGTAAGTTTGTTTAGATGACTTGGAGTAATATCTCACCACTTCCCCCAACTGATTATCATATTTGTATAGATTAGTTTCCTCTCTTCTGCATTTTCAAGGTCACGCCAGTTGTTATTTATAGCTCATTGTCCTATTGATTTATTTCGGATATGACCAATCGATATGTGCGATCTTTATTCAGCAGTTTTAGTCACTTCTATCAGGAAACCACATGTTAAGAATTATAAACAACACGAGTATTACTTTGACAGTTCCCTGGTTGATTATGAACAGCTGATACAATTGTTTTGTTTTTATCTCAAACTCCATTAGCCCAATGTAATTTTTGTAACTCTTTATTTTCATTTGTTACATGATTTGATTTTCTCTGGGGATGATACTTGTCTAGAACTTATTTTTATCCCAGACATAGTTATTTTCAACATTTTAAGGAAATGTTGGTGCCTTTTTGAGATTAGAGTTGCAAGCAAGCAAGCACGCACTCACGCACGCAAACCTTACTCATATTAGAGTATAATTTACTTTTACTACTGCAATACAACTTTTTTAAACTAAAAGTTTTTATTTTTAACCGTTTAGTTGTAATATGATAAATCAAGCACGGTTAAATCTATTGTATTATTTACCCAGCTTTTTTACTTGGACATTAATTTGTTTGGTTGCAGGTAAGTGTAGCAAATTTGTTAAAACCTACAAAGCGTTGCAAGCATTTAGATTAACAAAATTAGTAAATAACCTGGAGTATCGTACGTTATTCTAGTTTTTTCAATTAACCTTTCAAATACATGTTGGCTTTCTGTCTTTTCGCTTCTGTTTTAGGAAATTCAAATATCAAAAATTAACTATCAAAGGGATTTGGCGATTTACAAACACATTATCCTCACAAAAAACACTGAAGTAATATTTTAGTTTTAATGTAAAACATATATGGCAACTGATATACAACAGACTGACTGTTATGACTGTTACCCGATGCGTCAAAGAATAAACCCAAGGGTTTCTCCCTAGGCTGTTAAAGGATTGGAAATTTGGGAATACGCATTTAACGAGTTTTAGTCTGAAAAAATAGTCTGATTGTAAACAAATTCTGCTCAACTGGCCTCCGGAAGTTCGAAAGTTTCAAAGCTGGTAATCCGATGACAAGCGGTAATCTCGAGCAACTGGTGGGAGATATCTCGCCCATCTCCACCTTTATGCTTTCCTCTTCCGACTTCTAACATGTGTTGCTGAAGTGGGATTTTTATTATGTTTGGGTTATGAAGCAATTGGATGAGAATTTTATATATTATAACATTATATTTCATTTAAAATATTTATAAAAAATTTAGTTTTGAACCAAAATATTTAGTTAATTGACACGCATCAATCGAATATTAAGTTGATACAAATGTCTGATGAATTCAAAGGTCGCGATCTCGTCCTCATGGAATGGGGATAGTCCAGATCCGTTGGTAACCCTTCCTTCTTCATCCTTGATGGCGGTAAAGGTAACGGATGATGTACAAAAATGTAAAGGTGACGCAATGTCTACACAATGTACCACGTTCGTGGTAGACCCACCGTACACTTGAGAGTTCACTTTGAGATTTGTTAGGACAAACTTGTATCGGTTGAAAATGTAAACAAATTTTATCAAGTATGTTATTCTTGTCAAACCCAAGTTAGAAAGAATTAACCAAAATACTCGTAAAGTCAATTGTTTTAAAATTCCTAATAATTTAAGAAATGTTAATAAGTAAAGAGGGTTAGTTACAAAAGATCAATACAGTATTAGGTACACACAACAAATAGATATTGTAAAGCGTAGAGAAAATAAGTGGGACATTTTTGTAAATCAATTTTCAAGAAAAACGAAGAGAAGAACAGGAGAGTGAAATAAATCAGACTTTTTGAAATATTGAAGTTAAAAATAATTACCTGGTGATAGTTTCTCCATTTTCCTCTATTTATAACTTGGGGACATTTTATATGATAAACATTAAGATTAAACTTAACTATGACATATAAACACAACAATAAATTGAACATTTTATTCAGTTAACAAATTAACAGAACAGTGACTGTTTTTGAAATGACTAGTTCAACTTTAAAAATAAATCAATTATTGTTAACCTAAATTTTAAAATCGGAGTTCCCGTCTTGGCATTAATGAATTCTGATTAATCAAAACATTCATCTACCAAGATTATCTTATTTTCAGCTGCCAATAATATATTTTCATGAGACCATTTTCTGTTAAAACTTAACCCTGCTACTTCCCTAATGATGCAACCAGAGAGTGGTTTAATCCTCCACCTGTCTTATATTCTATCGCTTACATATTAAATAAACGGTATCAGGAAACTGACACATACTTTCTCCCTTTTAGCCAAACTTTAATGACAAAAATATTTGTTATTTACTAAATATAGAATATGAAGTATAGATAAATGTACAGAAAATTGTCTAAAATAGTTGTTTTCAGAAATATCCACCCAAATTGCTTTTTTGGAGGCACTATAGAGTCCGTTGCTACACACAGTAGTTTTGAGAGGGGAAATGCCCCCTTGCCCCCCCCCTTAAATAGCAACACATTTCGAACATCATCTGTTGGTCAATGCTAACTTGACCTGCATATCAAATGAAATTGATCAGTAAATAAGAGAGAAATAGTTATTTTTGTATTCCCCATAAGAATAACATTGGACAACGTACTGTGTTTACCGCTAAATGAAAATTTCAATTTTCTCCGCAACTAGCAATCGTAGAATAGTAATTTAAAATACTAATTTATTTAGTTTTTGAGCTCTTTTTAATGGTGAATAGTAATCTTTTTTAACATTTATGATTTTTTATGAAAAATCCAAAAAACTGAATTTTTGATGTTTTAAGTCCTGTAATTTCTGAACCCGCATTTTTCCAGAAATGCGGGTGGTGTCATTTTGTTGGAAACCTAAAGTTCTACAAACCACGAAAGTTTAATCAAAATCGTTAGAGCCGTTTTTGAGAAATTTGGATTTTTCATGTTTTTTGGCGGTTTTTGGGGGATAATTACCCTTAAAAATCAAAAATTCAAAAAAATGAAAAAAACGCCTGGAGATATCGTGGATTAGTACCTACACGCCAAATTTCATAAAAATCGGCCCATAGGTTAGGGCTCTAGCTCTGTACACATCCACACAGACACACACACACACACACACACACACGGACACACACACACACACACAGACAGACATCACGTAAAAACCACTTTTTTGGGTTCAGGGAGCACCAAAACGAATATTTCCACTGACAACTCAAATTCGAAAATTTTTACGAAAACAATACTTTCTCCATATACTATGTATAGGGGGAGAAAGTAAAAATGTATGTTTTCAAATATAGACATTGTTGTGTAGATGTATAAATATTCAAGGCATACGCTGATTCTTTATTATACGTTCAGAAAATTTGTCAAATTATTAGTCCAGGAAGGTAGTTACACTACAGTTTACTCTTCCATAACTGAAATTATGCCAAACCATAATCAAGCGGAGAGTTTTTACAAGCCAAAAATCTAAGTGGTATTATTATTCTTTCTTCATTTTGCTTTTCACGATTTTAACACCAGGTAAACTATGTGCTTGAAAGCATTTTAGATTACCTAATCACATGATATAAAAGAATTTCTACAAATGGTTCAAACCTGGTCGAGCAAAACGTTAGCTCTACAATCCATCATGATTGTTGCAGCTGAACTTGCGTCCACACTCGATCCATGAAGCCACTCTTGAGTAATGCACTATTTTCTTCTGGAACTCGATGGGCTTTTCCACTTAAAACTCATTTTGTAAATTAGATAACCTACAAAAAAGTTCTTCTTTGGTTTGCATTAGTCCAGTTATTAGGTGACTAGTAAAACAACCACGCTTAAACAAAACAACATAACTGAATTTTGGCGTGAAACATAAAAACCTCTCTATTTGCACGATCCAGGGCTTAACCCGGATAACACTCTTGTTTCATTAGTGCGAATGTGGAAACTCCGAGACCCGTGAACTGCGTACGTATAAACCCTGTTATGAAATAACTGTGTGGGATGTTATTGTTAGTTGGCCGTAATGTTGAACACATTAACTTAACTAATTAAGTAGTACTGTACAATAATAAAATCAAATGGCGTGGTAATTTTATTACTCAATGAAACAGAATATTATTTTAATAGTATCTGATTAGATTAGTTTAAACTTGTATATGTTTTGAAAATTTGATTTACTTATATTTATAAGTGAAAATAAAATTCATTTACTATGGCATATTTATATTATTATATCGCTAAGAAAAATTTCCCTACACAATAATTCCACATCTGACTTTTAAGACTTTTAGCGAATTTCCCCTATAGGGAAGAAGCTATTACCGTAGGTCTCATGGTAAGATTTAAGCCCGAGACCATGACAAATTTTTTTTCTAGGTCCCCAGATGACTAAAACACTATTCGTTCAAATTTATATATATATATATATATATATATGTGTGTGTGTGTCCGTGAATGCGATAACTTGAGTAAAAAACGTCCGATTTCGATGAAATTTGGCTCAAATTTGTAAAGTGACATTTATGACATTAAGTTCGAAAACCAGAAAAATCGGGCCATGGCAAGGGGGGTTTATCGGGGTTTTAAATTTTCCAAAAATCAGTTTTTTGGATTTTTTACCCTAAAATTTTTAAAACACTTAATTTTGGTTTAGACCATGTTATAGACCTTAAAAAAACAAATAATATGGTATTTTGAATTATTAAGCTAGGTTAAGTGGTTGCGGAGAAAATCCAAAAAAACCTGCTCATAAAATCTCCTATGTTAATGTTATGGGAAAGAGGTTTTTGGCTTTTCATAAGTTAATTTTAATGTAAACTTCACATTTGCTTTTACCAATCAATTCAGCTCCACAAAACAATCATTTTGGTGTTTAAATTGTGATTCTACGTCCAACCGTTGCAGAGATATTCAAAGTGCTAAACACAGTACGTTGTCCAATGTTATCCGTATGAAGAATAAATAAAATTTGATATCTCCATTATTAATGAATGTATATTGATGAAACTTGGCACGTGGGGTCACGTAGTACTGGTATATTGATATTTGCACAAAAAAATGATTTTTTGTTGATTATCCCGTAGCAGCGAACCTGCGTACTCAACCCCCATGTTATTCTTATAGAGAATAAGTAAAATGTAATGACTCCCTTAATTATGAACATAAATTAATAAAACTTGGTATGTGGCTTCACCTTGTTGAGTTATATTGATATTTGCATAAAACACCATTTTTTTAGTTCCTTGTTGCAGCAAACCTGCTTACTCATCTCCCATGTTATTCTTATGGAGAATAATTAAAATGTTATATAGTGCTTACTTATGATTGAATATTGATTCAACTTGGTATGTGGCTTCACCTAGTTAAATTATATTTATATTTGCATAAAAACCAATTATTTGTGTTCCTTGTTTCAGCAAACCTATGTGCTCATCACTAATGCTATTCTTATGGAGAATAATTAAAATTGTATATATCGCTTATATATGAATATATTTTTATTAAACTTGGTATGCGGCTTTATATGGTATTAAGACATATATTATGCATTGGAAATTCGCTGAGTACGCAGGTTTGCTGCAACGGGGGTATTTTTATTATATGATATAAAATGTTATATTATATATATATTTAAATTATGTATAATAATAATAAAATTAATCATTGTTTGAACAAAGCCCTTTTTAAAGAAGGAATTTTTTAATACAAATAACATTATATATAATAATACTATATTTTTAATAAAATTATATTATATCTAAAGTATAAATTTTTATTTTACTTTTTGAACCATAATACAATTTATAAGACAAATTAATTTAAATTTATTTTTTCAATGCTACAAAACATATATATAATCCAGTAATGTCGTAACAAAATCATATAATCAATCAATAATTAATTCTTATATATCCGATAACTTTATGGTTATTTTAAAATAAAAACCACCCACCCTATTATTAATCAAAATATGTTTTGTGATGGATCCACGTCTCAATAAAAAATAACACAAATTTAATCAATTTATTGGTATTTAATCTAAAGAGTATCGTATTACCCAACCACAAATTTTATCATTTGTATTACTTACAAGAGCTATCAACTTGACTACCTGGCTAAAAATTGCGCCTTACAAATCCTCCTTCCTACTAAACATTAATAGAATTATTTTTAAAATATATTAGGCAACAATGATTTAAACCAGAATCCTCTCACTCAGGGAATATAATGACATCTCGTAAATTTCAAACTCGTAATAAGTACTATTGCCACGCCACTCAAACAGATCGGCCTGGTGTTTACCGACATTCCATCTGCAACGTCAATAACAGCGAAGCCCCGCAAGCTCCACCGACCACGCTGCCGCTGTCACACCCATAATGGTGTCTCAGCACAGTTGACATGTACACACATTCAGTGCATTTCTTCGAAGGTGAGTTCAACCCTACACTGAGATTAACATTATTTTTTTTTAATTCTCTAACAATATCTTGTATTTATTACAAAAGTTAACCTACAAAATATTGCATACTCGCTATGTAATGTGTTAGAAGTTTGAGTTTGGTATAACCACTGACTACAAATACTGAAGTAGACTTCTCATTGTCATTGTAAATTTTGTTCCTAGTTTTGTGTATGCCAGGATTCAGAGAGGATATAGTTTTCATTAATCACCAACAAAGTGCACTGCAGTCAACTATTACTTATCCCCTCCATACAAGAGTTACTGTGTCAGGAAGCTAACATAAGTTGATTATCACTTGCTTTCTGGGGTGGATATATTTTTCAAGTTAACCTAAATAATTAAAATAAATAGTTGATCACAGCAAAGTCTGTCGGTGACCTAATCAAACTACGTCCTCTTCAAATTCTGGCAAACCTAAAATTGGGACAGCTGGGCCATATGAATATGGCCTCCTTCATTATACATAGTCAATGGTATAATCAACGGTTTTATGGTTTTATGGTTTGTGTTTTAATAATTTTTGACTGAAAACATTCATCAAATGTCCTCTTATACAGAGCGTTACATTATGTAGTATTTATATTATCTATGTGAATAAGATATAGTTAAATACATTGCGTTTTTTGTAATATAATAGTTATATTTGTCAATTCTGACTGAGATTGGATACGGTTATAAGTTAAAAAGGATAATGGTAGAGAGTTTTACTCGTTTCCTCACTTGCTAAACATGGACGAAATTAAGTTGTACTTAACAACCACCATGCTTAGTAATATACACCTATCTATTGGCTTGGATTAATGTAAAACTCATTATTTTTTATGTCCAGTGCACACATTTTGGTCCATAATTTCTAATTGAACAATACATTTTCATATATACTACAGGAGAGAAAGTAAAAACTAAAGCGGAACTATAAAAATAAAATTTGTATACAAACAGAAATTGGTTTTGTTTTTACCAGTAAGAAATAAATATAGATGTTTTATTTCCATTTATCCGATAATTAACTATATAATAATGATCCCTTTATAAAAAAAATCAAAACAAATCAAAACCAAAATCAAACAATGAATAGGTTTATTTTGTCATACGTTTTTAGCATACTTATCTTTCTTGGTTTTTTTTATTCCTCTGAAGTAGTCATTATGAATGAGTAATGAGTTTTCTTTTAGATTTATGATTATAAAGAGGTAACTAAGATTTAACTGGAAGTAAAAGATATTTGTTTGGAACTGTGTATAAAAACTTAGAAATAAGTTGTTTTTGTTTGGGTAAGGGATAAGCAGCTTAGTCCCTCTTTGCATCCTTGGAGGCATTAAATGAGCAACTCGTTTTATAATATAAAAACTGTAAAGTCTACTTTTACATTTACTTGAATTACAATTTTACGTTCTTAACCATCATATTATATGGATTTTATATGAATATATTTCCTGCTAAGCTCTTGTAATTTGTTTATATACCTAAATTCAGGGATTATACTTTGTGACTGAGTATTGAATTGGTGATACTATTTTATTATTTAGGGAACATTGTGAATGTATGTTATAACATAATACGTTTAAGTTTGGAGTCCTAAATTTAAACAGATAAATCAAATACACAATCTAACAGCTAGCTGCATAAATCCTCATGTAACCGCTCCAGTTAACTGGTTTTCATATTCTAACTAAAAAATATATGATCAAATAATAACATAATTAAAGTCAAAATAAACATAAAAATAATAATATATGTGTGAAATATTTGTTTATACGACAGTTATAAATTTACGATAAAAATCGATTAATTACACAGTCATGCAATTTATATAATAACATTTCCTCCTAAACATTTCCTCCTTAACATTTCCTCCTTTAATTATTACTTATAGACATGTTTATGTTTTCGTATTTTGATTTATACTCAGTTGTTTTTAATTAACGTTCTTAATTAATTATTCCACCTTAACATTTGCAAATTGTCTGCCAGTGATGTCGTATCAGTGATATCATGTATTCGATTTCAGCAAAAGAGTTAGACACCGGGCTTATTTTGACTTATCTTAATAATTAAAATCAAAATATTATCTGCACATCGCATAGAGTTAAAATGTCGTTGTTTATTAGCTTTCACTTATCAGAGAAGTTAAAAATGTGTTAAAACCTTTTTGTTTGTCCCTATGTCCCAAAATTCTGCGTTTCACTTGAAATTGGTTGAACTGTGTTTTATAAAACTATTTTCCTATTTTCATATAGAACTGTGAGAAACACCTAGGCAATTTAAAATCATCGTATGTCAGAACACTGCCCCATAGTCAAACAATTTGTGTATGTTTGTTTTTCAGTCAATCACGCACAACCTGCTAGATCAAATGGCAATTGTTATGAATTCTGTAAAATAAAGTTTATACCTCTTTCTGTTCTTTAGAGTTCTGTCGAAATTCTATCTTATTCTTACTGGTAATAGTGTAATGTAGATATTAAATTCAAACGCAGTTAAAAGTAGGTATACTCACTTTTAGAAATTCCTTTGGGGGACCACCCCATTGGTCTTCAAAAATTACGAATTTATTGACTTTAGGTATTTACGGGTCTGACTGAGCTGATATTAGAGAAGCAGATAGGTATACATCGCAATCAAACAATGGGACCAGGGCCTACTCTTTTTTCGTAATATTTTTGGATCCCTGCCCCACTGGCCTTTTAAATTCTTACGTTAACACAGAAAGCAGCGACTAAATATACCAATAGAGTTTTAATTTAGTGGGAGGATATGGAAGGTAAAATAATCTAATGTATGCCTACTCCCATACCGAAAGTTCACGGGGGCTCTGTCCTGCAGGCTTTCAAAAATGCAATGTTAACCATCACGCACCAGCTATTGAACCAATTCAGCTGAAATTCGGTAGAGAATACACCAGATAATTATGCCTACTCGTGTACACAAAATTATTTGGGGCCACGTCTGACTAGTCATCAAAATGTCCACGTTATTCTATTTATCATCGGATTTACTGATCCGATGAGCTGAAATCATGTAGGAAGACAGGTAATACACGACAATCAAACAGGCCTACATCTGTTCGGAAAACATTAGGGCTCCGCAAAACTGGCCTTCAAAATTACTACGCTTACCGTCACGAAGAAAGCAAATAAACCTGTAGAAATAAAAGTTGTTTAGGGAGAGGTGGAGATATGCAATATGCATACAGGGAGCCAGCCTGAAGTTTAGGACCCTAAAAGAAGCCTCTGCTTTTTCGAGCACTAGGCTGAAAACTGCTTATTACATGGCTTCTCTAGATGGTTACACTAGCTACTCCATATTATTAAAAAAAGAAGAAGGTTTCTATCATAACCTATGTTACATCCACAGTTGTATTTAAAATAGGCCCTAAAAGAAAATATGCTTTAAAATTTGGGTAAATTGTACCTATTTACCGTTCATCGTTTTCCTAAGTCATATAACCCATCGTTACACTAGTAACTAACTGAACCTAAGATTAACAATAATTTAAATTTAAACTTCAATGGAGAAAAGCCATTAGAATTAAGATACAACTATTTTCCACAAAGATTTTTTTAAATATTTTACGATAGTGAGAATTATTAGAAGTGTAAACAAACGTAAAACATTAAATGATGTATTTTGTTATTTTACTCTTCTATATTTTCAACAAAATACATTCCAAATGTTTAATGCCAATGCTAAGAAGGAGGCATACTCAAACACCTGATAATTTCGACAGGATTGATGTTGAGTTCCTTTACTGCATACAAGTAGTGCAACAACAAAATTAAATTTGAACAAGCGAAATGCGGTTGAATAAAAGCAGATGGAGGAAGTCAATGAGATTTATAAACCAGGCAATATCAGTTGATTAATTCCCAGAGTCGCACGGCAAACGGCTTTTAAGGTAATTAATCTAACTTTTGGGATCTTCTCGATAAGTAATTAAATGACTAGTGGAACACGAACGGTTTTACAAACTGTTTGAAATTAATTCATACTTGATTGCTTGAAACAAAAGAATACGAGGATTGATATGTCTCCAACCTCAAATGATAAATATTGCAATTGTAAGTATAATAATCAAATCAATTCTTAATAAGTTTAAATTGACTTGCATTGACATACAATTTACGTAGCACTAAATAACACTATACATAATCTAAATTAGTTTATGTATTGTTGTTGGTCAGTATTATACTAAAATATTTATTTAAATCTTAGCGAATTTCCCCTATAGGAAAGAAGCTATTACTGTAGGTCTCAAGGTAAGACTTAAGCCCGAGACCATGTTAACTTTTTGTTTTGAGGTCCCCAGATGACAGAAATACTATTCGTTCAGATATATGTATATATATATATATATATATATATATATATATATATATATATATATATATACATACACATATCCATGAATGTGATCAAATTTGGCTCAAATGTGTAAAGGGACATTTATGACTTTAAGTTCAAAAACTAGAAAAATCTGACTATGAAAAGGGGGGTTTATGGGGGTTTTAAATTTTCAAAAAATCATTTTTTTGCATTTTTCATCCTCACATTTTTAAAACACTTAATTTTGGTTTGGAAAATGTTATAGAGCTTAAAAAACAAATAATATAGTATTTTGAGTTATTAACCTAGGTTAAGTGGTTGCAGAGAAAATCCAAAAAAAAACCTGCTCATAAAATCTCCCGCGAAATAGGTTTTTGAATTTTCCTCCTTAATATTAATGTAAACTTTACATTTGTTTTTACCAATCAACTCAGCTCTACAAAATAATCATTTTGGTGTTTAAAGTGTGATTCTACGTCCAACCGTTGCAGAGATATTCAAAGTGCTAAGAACAGTACGTTGTTCAAGGTTAACCTTATGGAGAATAAATCAAATTTGATATCTCCTTTATTTAACAATGTATATTGATGAAACTTGGTATGTGGCTTCACGTAGTATTGGTATATTGATATTTGCACAAAAAATTGATTTTTTGATGATTTTCCCTGTAGTAGCAAACCTGCATACTGAGCCCTAATGTTATTATTATGAAGAATAAGTAAAGTTTTATATTTCACTTAATTATAAACATAAATTAATAAATTCAGTATGAAGCTTTACCTGGTTGAGTTATATTGATAATTGCCCAAAAACATATTTGTTCTCTTTTTTTGCAGCAAACCTGTGTACTCAGCCCTAATTTTAGCGAATTTCCCCTATAGGGAAGAAGCTATTACCGTAGGTCTCATGGTAAGACTTAAGCCCGAGACCATGATAACTTTTTGTTTTGAGGTCCCCAGATGCCAAAAACACTATTCGTTAAAATTTTTATATATATGTATACATACATATATGTTTGTGTGTGTGTGTGTGTGTGTGTGTGTGTGTGTGTGTGTGTGTGTGTGTGTGTGTGTGTGTGTGTGTGTGTGTGTGTGTGTGTGTGTGTGTGTGTGTGTGCCGTTACTACGATAACTTGAATAAAAAACGTTCGATTTCGATGAAATTTGGCTCAAATGTGTAAAGTGGCATTCATGACTTTAAGTTCGAAAACCAGAAAAATCGGACCATGAGAAGGGGGTTTTATGGGGGTTTTAAATTTCCAATAATCAGTTTTTGCACTTTTCACACTAAAATTATTAAAACACTCAATTTTGGTTTTGAGCATTTTGTAGAGCTTAAAAAAACAAATAATTTAATAATTTAAATTATTAACCTAGCTTAAGTGGTTGCGGAGAAAATCCAAAAAATCCTGCTCGTAAAATCTCCCGTGTTAATCTTATGGGAAAATGGTTTTTGGCTTTTCCTCAGTTCATTTTAATGTAAACTTCACATTTACTTTTACCAATCAGTTCAGCTCCACAAAGAAATCATTTTGGTGTTTAAATTGTGATTATACGATTAACCATTGCAAAGATATTCAAAGTACTAAACACAGTACGCTGTCCAATTTTATCCTTATGGAGAATAAATAAAATTTGATACCTCGATTATTTATAAATGTATATTGATTAAACTTGGTACGTTCCAGTAAACTTCACGTTGTACTGGTATATTGATATTTGTAAAAAAAATTTATTTTTTGCTCACTATCCCATAACAGCAAACCTGCTTACTCAGCTCCCATATTATTCTTATGGAGAGTAAAGACAATGTATATAGCGCTTTTTTATTATTAAATATTGATTAAACTTGGTATGTGGCTTCACCTGGTTATATTCTATTTATATTTGCATAAAACCAATTGTTTGTGTTTCTTATTTCAGCAAACCTACGTAATCATCACCAATGTTAATCTTATGGAGAATAATTAAATTTTATATATCGCTTATATGTGAATATATTTTTATGAAACTTGGTATGCGGCTTTATTGTGATATTAAGACATATATTGTGCATTGGAAATTCGCTGAGTACGCAGGTTTGCTGCGACGGGGGTATTATTCTTATGGAGAATAAATCAAATGCTTTAGATTACTTATTTATTTATGTATTTTTATGAAACTTGGTTATTGGCTTTATGTGGTAGTGATAAACATATGCATGCATTGGAAATTCGCTTCGTACGCAGATTTGCTGTAACGGGGGTATTTTTGTAATTTATTGACCGAATATACAGTGAATTAACTATTCAATTTACCATTCTACATCTATTACTTTAGTCAAATATTTTGAGCACGTTTATCCTTATGTAATAATGAGTAACAAATAACAAAATGGCGTCGGTATCGGTGGTGGTTTTGGTATTTGTGAGACAAAATGTAAATAAAGTTCAGCATCATTTTACAGAAATTAAAATGTAAGCGATACAAAAGTTGTTAAGAGGTCTGTATCTGATATATTTCGTGGTGTCGTTCTTTATAACTATTATAAGAATGGCAGCAGGGTTAGATTTTTGAACTAAATATAAATTATGCTAACTAAATATAAATTATAAGTATACTGGGACTGAAAGCTTGAACATAAACAAATATCATACACGGGTTTTACTTTCAGTTATTAACTCGGCATGACTTAAATAATGAAATAATGAATGTGGTATAGATTTGTATTTATCGATCTAAGATATAATTTAAGGTAATTTTGATTATTAAGTAATCTAATAGAAACGAGAATGACTTTTAAAACACTCCATTGAGTAAGTTGTGTACAAGACAAAACACTGTGTACTTAAAAAAATAATTTTGTAGTTATGCTTTTAGTCCCTGTGTACCTTAAATTATTTTGTTATAGATATATGGGGAGAGCCATACAACAGTAAAACTGGAACAAATGAAGACATTTTAAGGAATCCTACTTTCTTATTTGTAACAAGAACGCAGTCTGTTTCATTCCAAATTAAGGAATCGCTGAAATTGTCCCAAAGTAGATTAGGCAAGCTTTGTTTCTATTTTACCTGGGTTAAAAATTATTCGAAACCCTACTCTAGCAAATATAAACAATTTTAAACATAGTGCTACTTCTTTCGAATTGTTGTTTTGGTTGGTAAATGTTTTAAGAAGACTTGTCTCGGTTATACGCGTTATGAACAAATATATGATTTACTAAGCATTAGTAAGAGATGCATTGAATTTATTTATAACCAATATCATTAATTTAATATCAGAAAGACCTGAATAATTATTTTGCAAAACTGTCCTTTTAACGATTATATAATAATTAGAGAGGATTGACTATTTTATGTTAATTCTAGTTTCTTAATAACATAATTAAATGCTATTTTAGTTCTATATGCTGATAGTCTGAAACAATTACTTATGTAATACTAGTTACACACCCGCATTGTTAAGTTACAGGTTTTGTTTTCATCTGTAAATGTTGGAATTTTTATATTTTATAACATATCGTACTATAGAGATGTTCTATATTACAAATTTGATTGTATTTCAGCTTTGTTATTCAGTAAATAAAAACCATCACATATAGTCAGTTATACAAAATATTAAATTAACTAATTTGTTTTTATTTTGGTTTATATATTTACAACAGAATATCTTTGAAAAAGATAAAAAACATTAATAGTGCGGATTTAAATGTTTAGTTTCAAAATACATAACTGCTGCAGAGTGATGTTAATAAGTTGTAAGTGATTTTACACTTCCAGTTGAAAGAGGTCAACCTGGAGTTCGGTGACGTTACAGCTGTTACCTACCAGCATCTTCTTCTTCATCAGCATAACATGTTTCAATTTGTATCCGTTCATTCTTTTAATTTTAATATACTACAAGTGGTTTCTCAAAATGATTAACATATGTTTGATGGTTTATAGAGTATGTGAGATGCTTTTCAATGAATATTTGTTTGAAACCCCAAACGAGTTGCTCATTAATTATCCTATTTGTTACCCACCAAAAAATTTAAATATACTTTTTACTGTAAGTAACCGTCTTTATTTGGCCATGACTTTTAAATAATTTATTCATAACAATGCATTATATGCACACATTATTATTTTAATTATTCTGTTATTATGTAAAACTATAAAATAAAAATAAAATGTTACTTTTGAGGTTTATTATTTACTTATACCAATGCGGAGGAATACCTGATTGGTGTAATACTTGTAGAGAGATGAAATTTTAAATTATAATACTTCATTATTATATAAAAAGTTAAAACTTCAAGACGTCTACGCTAATTTTAGTTTTACGTGATTAATTTACTCCAATTATTTTAAATCTTCATAATTTCCTTCGAGTCACAATTAAAACTTATTACTTAAATCAATACTTGTATGTTTATACTAGGAAACAATTGATGTTCTACCTCAATTGGTTACTGAGATATTGTAAGTACTAAATATAGGACATTGCCTAATATTTTTTGTTATGAAGAAAAACAAATTGTTATAACTTATTATTTATGAAGATATATAACACGTTGAATGCTATCTAGTCATGACTTATGATAATATACTCACAGCGGCAAACTTCTATATTCAGTCCTAATTAATTAAATGAACGTTTCCAATTTTATTCTTATGGGCAATAAATACAAAGTGAATCTCCCTTATCTATGAACATATTTTGAGGAAATCTTGTAATTTTAATTGTTATTTTACTGGGTTTATTCGCATCACTAAAAAAAATACAAGTCAAACTAAATGCACACTCCAATTACCAAGTTGTTTCCAGACCATTTTTTGAGACAATTTCTCCCAAATAACAAGTCCGATAAAATGAAGTGGTTTGTGCCAGTTTTGCATTATGCATCCGGTTGATTGCTCATTTTACGCGATTGTTATTTTCTGACTATTTATCTTAATTTCCTTAAATAAACCTTACTATAAAATCAAATTCTAGTTATCGTTATGAGTGCCAATTATTATGTTTATTCTCTTTAACCAATAGTAAAAATAATATTTCTTTTTAAAAAACTGTTATTATTTTAATCATAAAAAGTTTTGAAATTTGCATCTCGATGAAAAAACTATGAAACACAATGAAAACAAAGCTTTTGAAAAATAAAGCCTAACAATAAATGTGATCTTGTTACAATAAAATTAGTTACATTACCCACAGTTATATAGCACATTCGTCAAAGATTACTTGCGATATACTTTATTTTGTATAATAGCTAAGTGTAGTTCTGAGCTTATTGCTATTGCTATCAATTTTGTGCTATTATAACGTTATTGTTAGCGAATTTCCCCTATAGGGAAGAAGCCATTACCGTAGGTGGCATGGTAAGACTTAAGCCCAAGACCATGATAACTTTTTGTTTTGAGGTCCCCAGATGCAAAAACACTATTCGTTCAAATTTATATATGTATGTATGTGTGCCCGTTACCGTGATAACTTTTGAAAGAAGCACCCAATTTTGATGACATTTGGTAAGAATGTGGAGAGTAACATTTATGACTTTAAGTTCGAAAACCAGATCGATCGGTCTATGGGGAGGGGGTTTTATAGGGGTTTAAAATATTCCAAAAATCAGTTTTTTTAACTTCTTACCCTACAATTTTAAAAACACTAGACTTTGGTTATAGCCATTTTATAGAGCTTAAAAAACAAACAATTTAGTATTTTGAATCATTAAGCTAGGTTTAGTGTTTATGGAGAAAAGTAAAAAAATGTGTCCATAAAATTTCCCATGTTAATCTTATGGGAATTCGGTTTTTAAATTTTCCTCAGATAAGTTCATTAAAAAATTCCACATTTCTTTCGACCAATCAGTTTAGCTATACAAAACAATCATTTTGGCGTTTTCATTTTTGTTTTACGTCCAACCGTTGCAGTGATATTCAATGTGCTAAACATAGTATATTGTCCAATGGAGGATAAATCAAATGTTATGTTTCGATTATTTATGTATTATATTGTTGAAACTTGGTTTGTGGCTTCAACTAGTTGTGGTATATTGATATTGGCACAAAAACTATAGTTTTTGTAGATTTTTCCCGGTAGCAGCAAACCTGCACACTCAGCCCCATGTTATTCATATGGAGAACAAGTAAAGTTTTATATCTCCCTTGGTTATGAACTTAAATTAATAATACTTCACCTGGTTGAGTTATATTGATAATTGGAAAAACACATTTCTTCTCTTCCTTGTTGCAGCAAACCTGCGTACTCAATTATAATTTTATTCTTATGGAGAATAAATAAAATGCCTTATATCACTTATTAACGAATGCATTTTTGTGAAACATGGTAAGTGGTTCTAGGTAGTAGTGATACCCATGTATATGCATTGGAAATTCGCTGAGTACGCAGGTTTGCTGCGACGGGGGTATTTTTATTTACTTTCAGTCTGCCGATACTGATGTCCCAATAGTGACACCAAGTTTATTTAGTTAAATAGTGGGCTAAAATATTACTTTTAAAACTGAAAACTAATTCTTATTTACCTAAGGCAGAAAAGATAAACTAGTATGAAAATCTTAGTTAAAATGGACAATTAATTACCACGCTTGGGAGATAAGAACCAATAGGGAACCCGAATTCTAGGAACCCTATTGATGCTCCGCGACGAGCCTAATCCCATTGAACAACCTACTACCTACCACTGGAAATTTCAGGACTTTTTACAATAAAACCATCTATATATACCCCCAAAATGTAATCAGATCCCAGTCAGCTGAATATGCCGATGTAACGAAAGCATGCTCCTGCGGCCAGCAGTGTCAGTGAGTGCAGTTCGATGAAGGATGACGCCAAGGAAGTTAATAAAAATATGTTTTTATGTATGATTTTAATTTATTATCCATGTCTGATGATGTTTAAATTTATTTGCAAAAATGTTCTTGATTTTTTTTGTTTTTCTTTAATCCCTGCCGTTTTTACATTATTAAGCTTCAACTGACGTTAAACACGTTCTGTTTTTTTTATGCTGCTTCTTTCACAGTTTCCTGGTCCTGGTTTAGAGGAATGTATGCGAAACAATCACTAATTTGTACCTTAAAATTAGTTTTTTACTAGCATTTTACATTATACATTGAATTATTTCAAATACATTTTTCATTGAAAACAAAAATACAACATAATTTTAGGCTGTTTTAAGTGCCTTTTGTGATTGTATCAAATCACATTCATAATAACTGATGAATAATACAAATCGGCAACAATCTGGAGTTGGTGTAAAGTAAGTTTACCCTTAGCCCCACTTACTTGTTGACGAGTCCGAAATAAAATGTTAATGCAAAACACTATTTAAATTTATATTTATATCTTAGTACAATTTATAATATTATATTTAAAACCATATTTTATTTAGAAATAAATTTAGCTGGTATTGTAGTAAAATATTTGCAGTTTAGTTTCACGAATAATGTAATAATCTAAAAATCCACTTTGTGGAACTATTGTTGTTTTCAATAATGCCACCACTGTTATTCACACTGTAATCTACTATAACGTGAAAATGAGGTTAAAAATTGACGCAAGGTGCACCACTGAGGCTAAAGAAGAACAATGTATTTCCATGTGTTAACGTGGCGACACCAAAGCCACTTGACTGTGAACGTATTACCTTGTTGTTGTGCAGCTACATTCGAGGTTATTGTTTCTAATGAAGTTTAATTATGTGCATATCCATTAGCCCTAATTACATCACAATAATGCAAACAAGTTTTATCTGAACTTACGGTAAATACTATATTGTAAAATGTCAAAAAAATACCTTGGTTCAGGGTGCTCAGGTTTATTTATAAAACATCCCGATATTTTTTGAATAATTTGCATTGACTTTTCACATTTTGTCCGAATGTTATTAATATTAAATTTAAAACCATTTGGATTTTATTATGACAGTGTTCTTAGTATTAGAGATTATAATTGGAAAAATTGATTGTGGCCTATTAAAAATGTTTACAGTGTACATTTGTAATTTCCTAGATGTTTTATTATTTCCATTGACAAACTAGAAACAGTTTTGACCTATTAATCTGAGATTCATCACATCGACCCTGAAAAAGGTCTTTTTAATATTTTCAGGGTTGGAATCTGGATTCAACTGCCAATTTCTAATGGGCTACAAAATAATCGCATCTGTTCTATGAAAAATTTGTCTTAGTAATTTGTCTTAGTTGCCTCAGTAACAAGATCAGGTTTGCACCGACTCCTTTAAAACATTAAACACGCATTTACTGTTTATAGACACGAATTCAGGAACGTTAACTAGTAAATATATTTATCGAACAACTATATGACTCTAGTGAATCTACATAATAACTTTCATACCGGGGCAGAGAAAAACAAATCAAAATATAGTGTGATGTCTTGTTAGGTCTCATAGCACTTATGAAGACAATACCTAATGCCAGTGTCTGTTGTGACCAGTCCGGTCGAGAGTTTACGAACAATCGAAACGTAAACACTAGAGAAGCCTCCAAACTGGCCGCCTGTCACGCAATCTCTGTAGTCCCTCAGTAGTCTCATGGACATGCCCGTCGTAGGTGAGACAGACTTTTAGAGTTTACAGTATTCTCAGAAAAAGTATCGTTTCCAAGCGTTTGATCAATTTTAATTTTGTTTGTGTTGAGTATATTTTTGTAGTTGTAACGCGTTGTAATTCCAAATATTGCCAGTAACCCTTCTTGGTGAGTAGAATAGACCAGTTTTATGCATACTTAACTTTATGAACTTGTTCTGTGATACAACCTCAACAACCCGGTGGACCTTTGCAGAAGTCTTATAATTTGGCTGTAATCTCACGATATGATTTTTACTACCTATTTTATAATATAAAGACACGATTTAACTAAGAAAAAGTTTAAGAATATATAGAAGATTATTTTCTGTAGTATGTATTCTTTAAAATTGTGTAGCTAATTATTGATTTTATTCATCTTCATAGATTTTAGGTTTTAAAAACTTTAGAATCCAAAATAAAAGTATAGTAAATTAAAAATTATATCCTAAGTTGCCGCCTAAACACCATTGTAGTTTAAGAACACCATAACCAACGGAGCACAAGAGTTAGTGTCTAGTGAGTAAGCAGGCAGGTGAGGGAAGGTAAATACCCGCGCTGACCAAGCAAAATATAAGTTTGCGTGGATGAAAATTCTTTCTTATACATATTTAAAATTATTACTTCTCTTAATTATTTCGCTTTAATTAAGAAAATATAAACAAACCTTTGTTGAAACAAGTGATGATTTTTTATTCTTTCATTTGGGGACGACTGAACTTAAAATAACTAGTTGCTGGCTAGCACGAACTAATTACCTTGTATGCAATACAAATGGTACCCGTCAGGCTTGGACATCAGACTGACAGATGAGAGTATAATTAAGCCCTATTAGGTTACTACGAAGATATAAGCAAATACCGTGCGGAGTAGCCTCTAGAAACAAACCGACTCTGGTTTAGGGAACTAAATGCAACAAATACCACCCTCAGTCTACTATATTAACAATAACGTTGGAGAGGAGTATAGCGACACATATTTAAAGGAATTCGAAAGTTTTATTTAGCCCTAATTACTTTCTTCAATAAACGTATTCTACTCTGTCACTGGGTCGTAAAGTAAAACAATTCTGATAACCTTCTGATATAATTTGTAAGTGTAACAAGTTGTAATATGTATTTATTAGGTTACTTAAACCCACTTATGCTCTTGGTTACCATTATACTTATTACTTTAAGTTTAATTAGTACAGTGATTATCTAAAAACACACACACACCAGCTACGGTGTTACTACACTATTGTAGGATCTGCGACCGGTGATGAAGAGATCGCGGTAACTATGGTAACCAACAACATGAAGGTGACGTCACGCAGGCGAACCGCACAATGACGGTGACTAACATAATTTATCAAATGGTTTGCTACGGATATAATTATTTAGTTATATATACTACGGTGATGAGTTGCAGAGAGCACATGCCAAATAATTCAAATAAATTATAGCTATGCAATTAAACTTAATGTGATATATATTAATTTAATACAACTGAATTAATACATCGATATACTGATATGCTGCTTTATACCTATCGAAAGTGTTACACATAATATCACTGGGATGTTATGAGATGAAATAAATAAATAAGTATGGGTAAGTTATAGTGTGTATGCTTATTAAGTGTTAATTAATCCACTTCTGGATAACATGACGTTACTGCTTGCGCCACTCACGGCTCTAAGTAGACACAAAATATGGATAAAAAACACTAAAAACACACACACAACAGCTACGGTGTTACTACACTATTTTAGGATCTACGACGGGTGATGAAGAGATCGCGGTAACTATGGTAACCAACAACATGAAGGTGACGTCACGCAAGCGAACCGCACAATGCCGGTGACTAACATAATTTATCAAATGGTTTGCTACGGATATCCCCGATAACCGTTTTCGCAAGTGTTTCACTCAGTATTATTCAGCTAATAATGAGTTTTTTAGCAATAGTAAGGATATCGGATGGTATTTACTATATGTGACTTATACGTAATTTTTCGTTTGATAAACTTTCGGGTTTGTAAAATATAAATTATCAATTTATACACTAAAATAACAATCTCACAAATATTCACCAAATGGCCTGATATACAGTTCAGATAAATATATTATACAACCAAAACACAGTTTTAAGTTTGGCCTGGCGCTTACATCTGTTTACCTACTGTATTTTGGCATGTAACTTTACAGCCCCCTCGAATTATAAGATCTTATTAATAACTTTTCTAAAGAAAATGAATATTCTTTGTTCAACTAAAAAACACTAACTGTTCAACTGATGTTTGTTCAAATATTTTTATTCATAGCAAATTTCTAAGAAAAACATGTTGATTGGTTTTGTAATTCGAATAAATAGTAAAAGTTGTAACGCTGGTTGTAACATTCGTAGAATAAGGATTGACAACAGTAATTTTGTGAAAATCCTAGTTTTCTATTTTTAAGAGTGATTTTTATAAGATATTACAGAATAAGAAGGAACTTTACAATTATTTACTATTTTTTCTTAGTCAAAATCCCATAGGTTATTCGTTCAATTTAATACCTACTTTTTCTATTTAAATAAAGATAACATTTTCTGCATTTAGTATTTTGTTACGTTTATTTACGATTTGTCAGTCAAAATTAGGTCAAAATATCAGACAATTAATGACAAGAACATTATTGGCACTATATCAATGTAATGTTTATAAACTTACTCACTACTTAAACATCGATTTTGTATATGGTTTTGGGAGTACAAAATGGTGAAGCTTAATTAAATATATTTTTATATTCCTTAGCTTTGGTCACAACGAAATCCTGTTAAACAAAGCTTTTTATGTTGAGCTTCTATTAGAATGTATTCATCATCACTTGCCTTATATCCTTCCTTACCCGTAGGTACTTTAAATTGTAGAGTTCTTAGTTTAGTCTCTGGAGATAAAAATAAATTAGTACTCTTTCAAAGACCCTGCAATACTGTTTAGTTATCTGAATTTCACTGCCGAGTCAGGTTTGTTTGGAGGATAGCGTTGAATTTAACAATCAACACTAACAACTCTCAACTCTCTTGCTTGTAAAAATGTATTAAGGAAACAACAAATTTCTAAAGTTATTTAGAAGTTGTCAAACCCCTAAAAATGCAAACTGTGTATGATAATTTACCAGCACATGGTGCTATTTTGTATGTACCATGATTTTAATTATTATAGGCTGTACCCAATAAATATTTAAATAGTTTTAATAATTTAATGTATGACATATTTTAATTAATTTCAATTCAATGTCCAGATGAAGTAGACATTTTTAGTGGCCACGCAAAGAAAATACTCATAAAAAACAACTAACTAAAAGCGACAGCTTCTTTAACTATATCTTTAATGGTAACAAATTTTGTTTAATAATATTTTAATATTCAAACGAACACTAAGCATGTAACAATAGTATGAGTTGCTTACCATTGTTAAAAATGTGTGTCCCAAACCATGATTTAAAAAAAGTTAATTAAAATAGGTAAAATAGGTAATACAAATTGGTAATAGTTAGTGGAATACAAGTTGGTAATCCTTAGTGGAACGCACGTTTTCCATTTGTACACTTCGCCGAAATATTTACGTTTTATGAATTATTTATGAAAAATTAAAAGGTTTGTATAATTTTTAAACCAGCGAGTATTTGCATTTTAGGATTGAGATGTAACGCCGCAGGCTGGCAATTTGCTCATATCTGATAACAAGCACAAACAACGTTGTTTCCTCTAACCGTCCTTCCAACTCTTTTAAGCTTTTAATGCGAACTACTCAATTTTTGTTTAAATTCTAAATTATTTTGTTTTTATTTAGTTAGTGAATTTAATATTGCCTATCTAATCTGTATGTTAAACTTAAAGATAGATGAAAACCACAAATTGGCATATTTATATTTATGTTGGAGGCTCTCACACCCCTTCTCCCAGCCAACCCACCGAGCGTCTTCTGGTGGCGCCAACCAGTGCAGAACAAATCTTTATATATAATTCTGTAGGTGAAAATGTTAAGTCTAAATTGTGGGAGTTTGGCAAATCGGAGGATGGATGGGAGAAGGTTCAATTTAAAGGTCCTGGTCCCAGGGACTCGGTAAAAATAGGAGTATTTCTAAAAAGTTACCAGCAAACAGCATCAAATATCCCCCATAAGAAAAGCATTGGGATTTAAAAACGTCTATTTTGTTTACATTAAAACTTATGATTAAGTGTCTATTTTGTTTACGAACTGACATGTGTTCCTACTTATATTATTTTATTTTCTTCTTATAAGATTATTGGATCAAGGTTAGAGGCTATGGCCCCTTCAAGCCACTAGTACATCAGAATAACCAAAGATATCAGATTATTACGTACGTAGACATACTGTGGAGACTTGCGGATCATCAAGAGGAGTGATGCAGGTCATAGCTGGTAATATACAGTATACCTAATAACTTATAGCCTTATAGCCTTATCCACAAGCTCAATATAATTAATTGAAGGCCAAGATAAATACTTTAATAAAATTATTGAATCTTCAAGAAAGTATATTTATATCGGTTACGGAATATCGTAGAATTGCGAAACAGGTTTTGTTGTTTTCACCTAACCATGACGTAACAAACAAGCTGTCGATTGCTAATGAGAGTAAAATGTTTCTGTTATTATCTTCTTTAGGCAGAGCGTGAAATTCTAAGAACCGCCGCGTAGTAGGGCTTCCATCGTCTAACAACCGCAACCGGTTGGCCGCACTCCGAGCGCGCTACCTGGTCTCCCTGGGCAATATGGTAGAGTTTTGACTATTTTTAGATAACTATTACGAATATATCAAGGTAAAACGCAAACCGTTTAAAACGATTGATATCATTTTTTTTTAAATAGTCTGTGTATTTCTAAATAATAATTAAATTTAAAACGTAATACACATTGGGGTTCGCAGTAATGACTGTGTCGCCTCAAACATATATATAGTTCAAAATCCGGTGAAAATGAGTTTTTCATGGTAGATATATCTGACTAGATGACATCCACCAAGGATTTAAACTATCCTTTTGAGGAATACTTGTATTAAAATGTCCATGTTAATTTTACAGAGTAACTGAGTATAATTTTGATCACATGAAAACCGATCGTAGGATTATTGCTGAATATATTACCGACCAATCTATAATTCCAGGCGCAGTCCTCGGTAAGGAGCTCAGGCGTTTACCGTCGTAGTTGGAATAGTCTTTTTTCTGGAATGCGGGTTACCTTCCGAATTCTTATGACTGCGCTGCGCAGCTGTTAGTAACCCAACCTACTAACCTAGGTGAACCTATAGATCGTATGAAGAGAACTAGGGCTATATCAAGCGAAAATACTCGCTATTACAGATTTGTTCTTCAAAACTTTGTTTTGCCAACTTGGAGACTACCTTTATCATTCTAAAACGTCATATTATAAATATACAACTAAAGAACATAGTGTCCACAAACTCCAAAAAAAAACAGGAACATTATATACAATGTTTAGTTGCATCCAACTCTTTTATATATAACCAATGAATAGTAGAAGTGATATAAGTAGGTTTTTAGTTAAATTTTCATATATTATTAATTACAACTGATTATTGTACATAAAATAAAAATGTAATTATTTTGTTTCAGGTAAGTGGATAAACTATTGTACAGAATGGTAAGTAATACAAATTATGGGATAGTTCATTTAATTTGTATTATTTTGTTAGTTTATTAGTTGCAGACTCTTAATATGTCTAATTTAATAATTTTATATCAGTTGTTATATTATTAAACCCTCTAATCTTTTATAAAACTTTTCAAAACAAATAAATGTTCACTCCTTTCCTATTGGTAGTTTAACACTTAGGATTTATTTATTTATTTTAAATATCTCGTAAAGCAATTAATGATTTACCACGATCCTTAAAAACTATAATAAAAATGCCACTGGTGTAAGCAAGCAAATAAAAATATATACAAATCGAATGATATTCTAAACTTCAGATGTATAAGATTAGTTTTTTCTAGGGAGGCGAAGTTGTGTCCACTAAATAATGTATATCTTATTGCCTCAGTTAATACGATTTACTTAATATGTTCGATGACTTTTTATTTTAATAAGATGTAATTTAAGGAAAATAATTAGCCTAGTAAAAGTTGAATTATGCTGTTTCGTAACGATACATTTTGTAAGTTGAATGAATTTTACAAGTAGTAAAATCCTGTGTTGTATATTTCAAAAAATTCTAAATTCTTTATTTGCAGATGACAACTAATTACAATTAATGGTATTCCAAGCGTCAAAAATGTGTCCATATATATATATATATGTGTGTGTGTTACAACTACAGGCATTAATATTCGAAAAGCGAAAGTAAGTGAAGACAGGTTTTTTACATAGGGAGTCAATATGTTTGGACCAGTTCAGCCTACCATCAATGATAACCCCAAGAAGACAAGCGAACTCTGATGGACTTATTCAGTTTACACTGAAATTTGCTAGATCATGTTTAACTGTTGATAATACCATAATTTTAGTCTTCTCGTCATTCAAGTAAAGACCATTTGATTCAAACCATCTATTTAGGCTAGTGTATGTCTGATTCATTACGGTCTCTTGGTTATGCATGTTATTACAAGAAGACAGAGCAGTTGTGTCATCAGCATAACAAACAATGTCAGAAATTATATTAGCAGGAAGGTCATTTAGATATACGGAAAATATAAAAGGGCCCAGAATAGAACCTTGAGGTACTCCTGAAGTGACCATCATCCAATTCTCCTGAAATCGACCTATATTTGTCAATGAAACAGCCTGCTACCTTTCAGAGAAGTATGATGATAGAAGTGACAGCGCTGCACCACTCACGCCGTATCCGTCCAGTTAGGACAAGAGTGATTCACGCAATCGAACGCCTTGGACAAATCACAGTAAATTGCACCAACACACTGTGACCCGTCCAAGACACCCAAAACTGCTTCCACGACATTATTGATAGCGATAGAAGTTGAACATCCTTTTTTAAAACCAAACTGAGATTTCGTCAGAAGAGTGTTAGAATAGAAATAACGCTGGAGTCTTTCTAGAATTATGATTTCAAACACCTTTGCAAAAGAGGAGAGCAGGGAGATTGGCCTGTAGTTGGAAATTTCAGTTTTCTGGCCTTTTTTATGAATTGGGCGGACAACATGTAGTTTTAGATTTTCTGGTAAAATGCCATCCATAAATCACCGATTTATAATGTGTAGTTAAGGAAGTACTATAAAATCTGCACAACTTTTCAAAACTTCAGATGTCACTCCATCCCAACCACTAGACTTAGAGTTTCTCAGCTTTGACATAGAGCCTAGATCCTCAGCCTTTGTGGCTGGTTCAAATACATGGAGTGAAGGTTTATTTTGTTGATGCAGAGCTGGAATAGTATCAACATACTCGAGTGCTTTCCCCAAAGAAGAGCATGTTGTGATAATTGATTTCCCACTGAAACAAAGTATTCGTTGAACCTTCTTTCTACTTCTCTTGGCGTTTCAATAGTTACGTCACCATCGGAAAGAATTATTGGTTGGTAGGAAGATAAAGAATTTCCAAGTTAATTATTTACAACTTTCCAAGTTGCCCTATCCAGATTTCTGCTTTGATTTATAAATTTGATGTTGTAACTCTTTTTTGCCTGAAAAATTAATTTGCGAAGAATAGCCTTGTACCTTTTAAAATATGAGATAAAATCTGGAGAAGGATTGGTCTTAGTTAAAATATACAGTTCCCGTTTTCTTGCACACGAAGTTCTAATTCCTGTCGTTATCCAAAACTTTTTTTCTGGATTTTTTGCTTTTTTGAACGTTCAGGACAAGCATTATTGAACAACCAAAGGAAATAACTTAAAAAGAGCCTAAATGCCGTATCACAATCAGGAGATTCAAAGAAATCGATCCAATTCTCACTTTGAAGGAAATAATTAAGGGCACGAACGTTTTAATCGTTTATCACTCTGAACTTTGTTTCCACCGTTGAAGATTGTTGTGGTAAAAGAGGAAACATCACTGTCAGCTGAGTATAGTCATCAGAGAGACCGGTTTTATTCACGTAGGATTGCATCTGACGTTATTTCATGGTGGTAATTATATTATCAATACAAGTTTTAGAACCATGACTATTTATTATAGTAGGAGAAGTGATATTGATTTGTGTTAATGTTTGAGTGAGTTTGAAGATTGATATGTTTTTACGAATATTAGTTATTACTGACATTGTGTAGAGTTTCTGCAGTTTTCAATATTATTTTACACAACGAAAAACATAAGTTTATTTTGAAGAGGCTCTTATCAATGATACAAAGTGTTGGGCAAAAATGTGGGATAATTTTATAATTCCAATCAGTTCAACATTTTCTAATGAAACACTGTAGTTCTGTATTATGTAGTTCACAATAATCCTTTGACGTAGTTTACTTGTTTTGGCATCATAAAGAACGGCTCATGTAGCAAGTCTTAACAAATTGTAGTATAAGCACAGGTTATTGAGTTTTATGTTATATAAAAGGTCTTTATTTGTAAAACTCACTACCTCAAACCCAACCTCAAATTGAATCGATAAAGACATTCATTAGCACTTATTGCTCAAACAATAGTAGCAGAATTTTAAAATGTGATTATTCCTGTATTTCTAACAAATGTTTTCTTCAGAGCTCCATTATATTGCATTGAATGTAAAACCCATTATGTACATTCAATATGATCTGTGCCTACCACGAAACATAAGACTTAAGGGTCATCCTTTAAAATAAGTTTTGTATTTTGAATTTCGTCTCATTGTATTGGTCGTACTACATTTTTATTAGAAATAACATCTGCCATTTTCGACTCACTAACCCTTTTAGTTCGGGTTTATAACATGTTGTTCTGTCAATAAAAACCTTTAAAACAAGGTATAAGTCAACTTAGGCTTACATTTTAAATTTCCACGTTTTTGCATACATTTAATTATACTACGTTATTATATTTTTTAAATTGTTAAATATAATCCGGGCTTTTGCCTACACTGTTGTAAACAAAGATGTATACTTTGTAGACGGTTTACAGTAATCATAAAAAATACTAGTTTATGTTGTTTCAATTTGTCATCGACCTATATATATGGATAATTATTTTAAGCGTGTTTGGTTTTAGTCAGACACACTATCAAGAGCAAATATTCCACAAACAAATAATCAAATAGCACAAATATCTTGTTCAGTTTTAAACTGTATTGACTTACCTTCTGAGAATTGACCTAATGACTGTTTGAATTCTAATCCTAAAACATAAATACATGATCCTAGTCCAGATATCACAAACTCTAAAGGGCATCTTGGCAATCCTGTAGTATAGATATTTGGGTTGGAGATCCAGGATTAATAGAGGCTCATATTTCCATCAAAATTTATCAGGGAAAGTTATAATATCGTATCCTTAAAATGTGATAGTTGATAAAAGTACTGCGTAAATTGCATTCTGTTTAAAGTAAATTATGGAGCCTTTTAAATTAAGGGCTGTGTATAATTGGTAAGTAAGCGGATGCTTGTGTTCAAAATGACTTGCACGCCGCAGGCTGACAGTTTTCTCATGCCTGGAAAAATACGAGCTTTATTATTTTTCCAAAACCTGCCATTAACTCGGTGTAAATTTTTCTGTTTTACTAAAAAATACATGCAATTATACACTGACTACAATATAATTTAATTATACTATACGTATAACTTAATAATACTTCATTATTGTATACGTCTACCCCGGTATGTATGTGGGTATTGTGGTAGATTAAATAAATTTAGAATTATTTATTATTTTGGAAATATGTTTGTGGTATTTTCTTAATTGTTTAAAGGAAATAGAGCTCCAAAAAGGTAAACCTTTATCAAACTAACAATATTTAAATAACTGTCTAATTATTAATTTACTTACACTATACAATCCCTTACAACTTCACTGTAAATCAATATGCTAAATCTAACTTGTATTAAATATATATTCTGAAGACACAAATTGTAAATGAAGTTTTAAATTAGAAACCAATAAAAAGAACTAATAATTAAGGTATAAAAACTAAAAGCCTCACGATAACAAAATCATCACCAGTGGTGGTCCAAAATAGATTTACGCTCAAAACAAATCACTTTGTGATGCTCTGGATTTAGTCATTAATTACTCCTTAAAATCCGTCAAGTTTACCCATTAATAAAGCGGTCATTAATCTGCTCCGATCATTGTTTCTGACTTAAAACGAGTATAACGCTGCCCTTTTGAAGAGTTTTTAATAACCTACCCTTTGAGATCAAGCTACAATAAACGGAGTTATCCAAAATACATTAGGTATAAAGAACTAATTATTTAAACAAAAAGTTTATTTTAATAGAGGAATAAAGTTTGAAATGTCAGCCACTTTTAAATGGGTAAAATAAACTTAAATCAGAGTTTCAGTCGTTGCTAATTACTGCTCAATGTAGTTATTGTTTATACTTTTTTCAACATTATTCAAGGAAAATACTAAGTTCCATATTTCAGTTTTATTTATAGGCAGGCATAAATCTGTTTCGTCGTGGAATGGCCATTTATCAATGTATATAAAACTTGTATCGTTCTTTTATGTTTTACCACACCTGTTGGCCAGGAATTACAATCCATACTGCAAGGAATCTAGTTTTGAAGCATCGTGCTGTCTGAATATGTATAACACTTTAATCGGAAGACATTATTTAAATTTGTAAAACATAACCTAGCATATATAACATTTTATACACGAATTAAACAAAAAAATTCCTCATAAAATAATATAAAAAATAAAAAATAATTTTAAAAATTAAAAAAATGTAAGCAAATTTAATTTGTGCATGCTTAAAGAAGAAAACTAGTGATATCTTATCATGTTTTCTTTGCAAATCTGATTCAGATTGTTGAAACTATACTCAGTTTTAAAGCTAAATGAAATATATTAGGAAATGAGTTACGAAAACAATACAGAGTTGTGCAAGCAATAACAAATGCAAAACTGATAATAAAGCAACAAAACTGTTGTGGAATAGTTAAACAATATCCGATAGTTTTACTAATTTTGGATCTTACAGACAGACTAAACTATTATGCAATAATGAAACGTATAAGCTGTAATTAGTTGTTACAAACATACCACATTGAAGGAAGCTGTGTAGTTAAAGTTCTTTAACAATGAGGAAAGCTGTGTTCAAAATCATCAGTAAAATGCCTATAACTCTTACAGTTCCTATAACATATATGTATTTTGCACCACGCTATCCTTTGTCCTCCTCAGCACCATTAAATTCCCATTACAAAATTAAAGGTCCTAGATAAACAAATTACATGTCATTTCATGAATTATAGCAGCATATTTTCTGATTGATGGAGGTGTTACCAATACTAGCGGTGATAAATGGCAGGTTTTGATTTATTGTGCGCTGTCGATATGATTTATTTAAGAATTTCAGCCGTGAAACATTTCTGATGATGACAAACAATAAATCAAATACGGGGCCCTACCACGGGTCTGCTGGAAAATTAATACATCATATTGTATTATAAATATTATACATATTTATAATTAATAATTCATCCCTCGTACACGCTATATCATTAAAAATTTGTTTCTTATTTACTGTCATAATACCTGTTGCCTGTTTATAATTCTCACAGCCCTGACTTCATTTGTAATTAGTTTAGTTATTTATGTACTTAAAATAAATGCGGAGTGTTTAAGTTATTGAAATAAACATTTACGCCATTCATTTAACCCATTTTCTTACAATACAATTTAAAAAAATAATTACTAATAATGTTTATACTACAACGATAATTTAATCCATTTAACGAGGATTGGCCTATAGGCAGATGCCTGAGCGTTAGCGTTTAGTAGAGCTAGGGTGTTTTAGACGAAACATAGACTATAATTTGTTTAAATTAATAAATATCTGCTGAAAATTTAGCTAACAAATATACTGCTTTGTCGCGATATGAGAAGAGATGAAATAAAATGCTGAAATTAACAGTTTTTTACAATACAAATAAATAAATTTAAATAATGGCAAAAGAAAATACACTCTTAATTTTGCCCTCTGCGTATCAAAAACAAGGGTAAATATTACAGATTCAATTTCGTAAATATGGTAATCCTCAGTAAACTAATTAGTTAAGAAACATACATCTGTAACATCTGTTATACACGTATTCCGTACAACCTTAATCTGTTTCACAGTAAGACTGTAATTTGTCTCTTTTGTATTAGTTTTTAATTTTCGTGTTCTTAAAAAAGTCTGAGTAGCCATCCGGCCGTGGAAAAGCTACCAAATTGGTTGAAACTCAAAATGTCTCTTCCACTGTAAGGGAATAAAAGCACAAATCATTTACGTTATTATTAGGCCAACCCGAATGTTTAGTTTATCATATAATATTAAAAAATTAAAACCATCTGATACTCGACTCACCGTTGTTTGAGCATTGCAAGCTTTAGTTACATTTAATATCTTAATTGAAATAATTCATAATCAAAACCCTGTCTGCCACATATGACACAGACTAAAAAAGGTCATCTTCCTCAACTTCTACAATATGCTAATCCGTACTTTCTACAACTTTTTTTACATGATTAGTGATATGTTGATTAAAATCTTCTTATGGAGCAAGGCGTTACTAATTATCAATTTTACGTTCGAAAATCTACATTCATAGTACGTGTGAGTGCATTAGTGGTACTTTAGTATTGGTTTTACTTTCTTTGCCCTCAGTTAGTGCAATATATAAAAATATTCGTTGCTAAGACCTTAGGGATTACAGTAAGATTAAAATAACCCCCTGTTATCCATTGTCTACCCGACAGAAATCTACATTTTCCATAATCAAAATAATCCTACCCGAAATCTAAATATATTTTGGCCAAAACACCATGGTCTGAATCTTAATATGTTTATTACTGATTCCTGATTCAACCATTCTGTTAGGCGGTATGAGTTTTGTTAGAAAAGGATTATGTAAAATTCAGGGTGTTTCAGAACTCTCTACCAATATTTTACACATAAAAATAGGTAAAAAAGTTCCTGTGAACAAATGTCCTAAAACGTATAGTTTTCCATCTATCTGTCTGTATGTGTTTTGCACTTAATTTAACTTAACTTTTTAACCACTTAAGGTATCAACTTCAACTTAGTACATGTATTAAAACTTTTAAGACCTATTTTAGTATGCAATATCAAGTTTCTACTTTATACCATTTCAAAATGGTAATTGTTTTTTAAAGTTAAATATCTTAAAAACCGTAATATTTATGAAAAAAAAACGTTAGAATCAAAAGGTTGTGTAATTTTGTCCTAAAAAAATATGAAAATTTCAACTATACTATTTCAAACTGTGAAATTGTAATTTAAAACATGATGTTTTAGTATAGAAATGGCAATCAAGTCATGTTTTTAATTGTAAAAATTACAATTTCTCAGTTACTTAAAATCGAATATTTAAAATCTTCATATTATTATTTTTATCATAAAACGACAGAAACTTTTTGGTTCTTAAGTTTTTTTTTTCATTAATATTACAGCCTTTAAGATATTTAGCTTTGAAAATTAAAAACGGCCGTCATTTTAAAATGGTATAAGGTAGAAACTTTATATTCCATACTAAAATAGGTCTTATAAGTTTTAATACATGATCCAAAATTGAAGTTGATACCTTTAGTGGTTAAAAGGTTATGTTAAATTATGTACAAAACACATACAGACAGATAGACGGAAACTATACGTTTTAGGACATATGTTCATAGGAACTTTGTTTCTATTTTTATGTGTACAATATTATCCTAAAATATTGGTAGGGAGTTCTGAAACACTCTGTATATCTCCCAAGCATGCTGGCAGATGCCACTTTTGGGGATTAAAGTGGAATGTCTTCGAATTTCACAATATTTTGAGAGTCAAACCACCAAACTATAAATGGCATTGTAATATCGATGTTTTTGCATTTAAGTGTTAGTAGGTGTCCATAGTTTCAGTTGCGTTGAGATGGCTACATAAAGAGAAAAATGTTTGACTAATATCCATGAATACTGTTATGTTTTATGGACAGGTTTTATAAGTTCCCATTATCAAGTTTTACGATAGATTTCAAGAAAATTTAATTTGATTCCTATATAAAACAATCGAACTCCCTTTGATTTCTCTGAGGGGGAGAGAGAATTAGTTTCAGGTTAAACTTTTCATTAGATGCAATTGTTCTTATGTATATAAATAAAATTAGATGGTACATCTTAAAAATTGCTATGGTATCTGTCTTCCCTTTGATATCAAGTTTAAACTTATTTAGAAGGACTTTTCATAGTATTTTAATTGCTAAATTTACTTTTTTTCGTACTTTTACATTTACTTTTATTAATTTAATTTCATTTTATGTATTATTAACAATAGTCTAGTTGCTAAAAGTCATTTTTAACCTGAACCGGAAAGTAAGGTCCACCCAATGTTTTATAGTGGTTTATGTCTCTTCAAACCTACAAAATAAAAATATACAAGGTGCCACTTTTTCACCCTTGCGCAAATTTAAATATTCAAGATGGCGGCTAAGGTGGCTTAAAAACTGTATATCAGATATGTTTGGATTATTAATGGATTATTTTGGTGATTATATATATATAAAATATAATAGAACGTCATTGGTGAATTGAAAATTAAATTGTTATTTACATATTTACTTTGTATTTCTTACAAAGTAATTAGGATTATGGTAAATAATGGTTATCAAGACCAAAACACAAAAGAAAAGGCACAAAACCATTTACAATCTTTATATATAATTTTGTTAGGGAAATCTTTAAGTCAAAATTGTGGGAGTTTGGTAAATTGCAGGATGGTGGGAGACGGCTCAAATTAAAGGTCTTGATTCCGGGGACTCGGGAAAAATATAAGTATTTCCAAAAAGTTACCAACAAACGATAAATAACGTAAAACATCCCCCATAAAGAAAAGCATGGGAATTTAAGGACAGCTACTTTGTTTACAATAAAACGTGTGATTAAGTGTCTTCTTTGTTTACGGTCTAACATTTGTTCCTTCTTGGAGCAAGCTCAGGGGCTATGACCCCTTCAAGCTAATAAGGTAATTGTTATTCTCTTCATCAATTACATCATCCACAATGTCATTTTACATCACGTTCCGGCATAGCAGGCTTTTTCAGTCCAATAACTTAAATTGTTGTACAAAAATATCAGGTGTATTGCCAGCTTTCATTTCTTCTTTCTTAAGTCTCCAGATTGTGTCTTTTCTTTCAGAGTTCATTTTTGTTCGTTTGTTAGTGACTAGCATTGCCAAAGAGTGTGTCGACCTAATGCCATTCTGCGAAGCAATTACAGCGTCAAAATTATCGGCAACAACTTGAACAAGGCCTTCTTCATAACTTCTAATGCATGATAGTTATTTTGTAGAACTTCTTTAAAGCGTAATTTCTCGTCGTACGTACAAGTAACATGAACCTCGTGATCGTTTTTCATGTACCTTAAGTGTTTTTCTCAAACCAGGATTCCAAGTGCAACGAGAAGAGGTGTTTAGTTTTTTGTTACAATGTTTCTAATCATAATTTCTGGCAGTGAAGGATAATTACTTTCAATTATTAGGGACACTAATGACTGCAATGTTGGGCTCACACATTCTTTGATTACACCGCTGTCAAGATTTATTTTATAGTCGTTAGTAAATGGGCTTCTTTGTTTCGATTCTTTCTTAATAAATTTAGCGACCTTTTTAATGGCAACCCCGTCATAATCTTCATCTGGAACTAAACAAAGAAGTCGAGCTGCAGTTTTTCTGAGCATTATCAGGTTGGTTATTCCCGTACTTGTTTTTTTGTTTGTTTTGGGAGGGATTAGGAGGCTCCGGCATAGCCTCCCTTTGGGATATTATACAGCCACCGGAAAATGGGAAAAGAGGGATGGGAAAGGTGGTAGGACAGGGTCAGTCTGCCTCGCTCCATAAAGGGAGAACCTTAACTAGCTCCCGGGCTCTGTGGGTGACATGACCCCAGGACGATTCGCCCTCTAACCCGACGCCTCCTAAGTCCACCAGACAGGGACAACCATCGCACAGAGCCTCTCATGGATCGGGTGGCCCCAGGACGGTTCGTCCCCCAGCCCGGCAGACCGGAGCCCGTCGGGTAAGGGCCCTTCCTCCCTGGCACCCGTCCCAGGCTGCAAGGAAGATCCACAACTCCCTCCAAGGACTTGGACTAGACTGGGTATCTAGGCTCAACTGGGAGTCAAGCCCCAGAAGAGACAAGGAGGAACCAAGGAAGGGAAGTTGGTCTCACTGGATAGCCAAAAGACTTACCGATACAGTCACAGCTTCATTTTGCTGTACCCAATGTCGACCTCTATACAAGTATAGACAGACCAGTCAGAGAGCCGTCGAGGGCCCACCATCGACTTGGGTCCTTTGAATCAATATCCATAACACACATTTCACCACAAAATATGCAATGTTCCAAAAAAACTGAAATGTTGATTATCACTTCTGTGTACTCTTTTACGCGTAGGTGCATTATGCGTTAACTCCGTATCAACTTTGTGTTTCCTCAAGTACTATTCAGTTTGTGTATTTGAAGTATACATACGTTGAAACACAATTCTTGTGACATCGTAATGTTTCATTTTCATTAGTACGAAGGAGTTACTCTAGTTAAATGTTTATACTGTCCTTTCGCAGTAAGCTACACTCAATAATAGTTCGGATTCTTTGAACACCACAGTCTATAACATTGGTATCCGTTTTCCCACATATAAAAATGAAATCAGTTTTCTTGTTTTCATTAAATCACAGGTTTCAGTTCAAACCAGCTTATTATTTTGAAAACCTAAAACGTACCCTGTAACATTTTGATAATACACAAACAAATTCAGAAAATGTTCCAACATTCGTAACAGCATGTGTAAAATCTCTGGGTCATTGAATTTTGTTTAAAATGCCAGTAACAACAAACAACACAAACAATTAGAAGTAGCGGTACTAAGAAGCATCTTATCTTCCAATAATACAATTTTATATCTTCAGAAATCACGGATTTTTAACACTTTTTGTCAAGAAATATTTATAAACATTGTTGATATGGTAACTAAGCAGCACTAATGTGGCAATAATAAAAGACTCTACAGAAAGCAAATTGCACTCCCAGTCTGGCCGTGTAACGCCATAAAAACAGTTGTTGGTAAGGGTCAGTGCTATCACTTCATTTGTAACTAATTTAATAACATCCGACATGGTGAAGTGGCTCAGTGGTTAAGGGTGCGCCCTACCTGCCTTCCGCACGCTAAAGTAGGGGTTTTGCATCTCCTACATTGTAGGCTCAATTGTTAACCAATTGAAAATAATTTGTTGTTATTTCATTCCCTAAATGTTCATCTATGTATCATACAATTTAAAAATCATGATTTTTATTCAAAATAAGTGGTAAGCTATCAGTAAAGTTTTCAAATTAAGCTTTTTTTAAGTTTCCTAACGTCAGGAGAAAAAATATTTTGGAAAAAGTAACCGTAAAATACCTAGATTGGAATCTCAAAAGTGTGAAACTGCAAATAGTTTGATAGAAATCTGTGAAATAACAGGTTGATTGAGGAGAACAAAAAGGTCTTCAAGCGTAAATATGCATGACCCTACTTGGTGGTGGGGTGGCGTTAAACAACAATGTGCGGATCATTCAGTCTGGGGTTGGCGCACCCTTAAGTTGAGAATTAGGAACGGTGAAGGTTTCTTGTTCGAAACTGCACATTATGGTGATCTTTTTGAAGGCGAAAAATGTTTTAGTGTTTCAACTGTTTGAACCAAAACAGTACTAAGTTAGTTTATTTAATTCATTTTTAGTACGACATTGTAGGCGAAATTACTTTTTTAAACTTAAAAACGCCGTAAAAACTTCAAAACATATGCAAATATTGAGGGCTCTTCGTTCGGTTGTCATCGTCTATATTCGTGAACGATCGGTTACGAAGGAGGGGGGTGTGCTATTTCCTCTCTGTAGAGTCTTGTGACAATAATAATTAAAAATTGATATTTTTTCGATTATTTCGGTAAATTTCCCCTTATATCTTACATTAGACACAAAAATGATTATCCTGCCTGTTATATAGGGAAAGACATATCTGACATACAGTTTTTAAGCCATCTTAGCCGCCATCTTGAATATAGCAATTTTCTCAAGGGTGACAAAATGGCACCCTGCAGATTTTCATTATGTAGGTCTTGAAGAAACATAAACCACTATAAAACATGGGTGTACCTTTCTTCCAGGTTTTTTTCCTGCAACCAGACTACAACTGTATGTGTGTGGACAGGTTTGAGTGTGGGATCATAAATCTGACACTTTGCCTTGTTATGGCATAATATTGTCAATATTTTAACACATTACACAAGTTGCCAAAATACGTATGATACACGATGAGCGAAATATCAGGTGGATTATGTTAATTTAGGTTAGGGTTGGACTAGGTTTGATTTTTTTGGATTAACTTCCGTTAAGTATCGGTACCCAAAAATACATCAAATTGAGTTATTTTGATGCCACAATCCACATTTTTACATGTCGCTTCGGTACCACAGCCTTTAAAATAAATAACAGTGTGTGTTTCTGTTATTAATATACTTACAATTAGAAAACATGCAATGGTACTTTAAGATGCTGTCTGAGATCATAATAATAATGATAATACCCTTTTTAGAAAGAGTGTTTTTTTAAACTTCAATAGATTCAAAATGTCATGTTTGAACATTGTTTTTCACGAGATCTATTGCAAGTACTTGTGTTTATTTAGTAACGTATACATTTGTCCATCTATGAATATAAAACAATAGATGAATAATATTTAAACAGCATTGACCGCAGGGGCCTATGTGTCTGGCACCGTAGGGTTAGGTTTATCAGAGAGTGGATGATTCATGGGGTGAATATCAGTACCGCAAAACCACCGGCAATAACACCTTAATACATCATTGTTACTGTCACTATGCGAAGTGCATATGGTCTGAAACCAAGGAATGTTTGCATGCCTTCGAAATTTTCCAAGATCCACCGCATTTTTGGCACTAAAAACTAGAGGTAAAAGCTATAGATAGAAGTGCTAGTTAAATTTATTATTATGTAGCCAAAGCATCGACCTAATATTTGATGTTGTTGACTTGAAGATTATGTAATATTTAATCCTAACATAAATTAAACTACTTATTTATTCCAGATTCAATACTTTAATTTAGGATTCAAGACACAACAATTAATTTTGACATCAATTTTAGCGAATTTCCTTAGGAAGTGAGCTAGTGGAGCGCAGCTAATTCAAAAACTTATTTTGAGTTTTTGGCTTCGTCCCTAGCATTTTTAAACAATATTAAAACATCTTGGGTAGTTTTCTTGAAGACCTCAATTGCCCGACACCATAGGACCTATAGGACATGCATAGAACCGCTAAGGACCTGTGCGGTGACCAAAAGACAGCGAGGTACCGTAACGGCCTTAGTCACATCGGCAAGCCAGAGGTGACCGCTCATGATATTATTACAAGAGTCGGCCGGGATCGGGATCTAACCAGCCATGTCTGACTTACTAACAATCAGGCACTTTACTCTGAGCTACCGCGTCCGAATTAGTTCGAATTATATTTGGGATAGTTTGATTGTTTTACTTTGGCTGGATACAAATCTTATATGATTAATTTACCAACACTAGGAATGCAGTTCGCATGAGGCCAAAGTCACGCATGTTTTCCCCGCTTGAATGTGTGTCGCTGTAGCTGAAACTGGAACTAATACTTTGTTCCAATACTCCGGGAGTGAAAACCGTACCAACCGTTGCAACGTGAACAAGTATTCAGTTCCAATTGGAACTTGTTTTCAAACCAGCTACCTGCCGCTGTAGTTAGTGCTGCTGCGATTCGTTCTAAAAAAGGCTGTAGCGCTTGGGTCTCGAGTCCCAGCTGGAACTGGTTTTAAAAGCAATTCTGCGAGCTTATTAGAATAAGCTGCAACTGTATTGCGTTAGTAACTGCCTCGGCTCATCTCTAATCCTACAACGGTACGTTCAAAGAAATCTATTAATAAGACTTATCTCTTAGTCCAGTCAACGAATGGTCCAAAAGGATAGAGCGCGTGAGCAGGAACCTAAGCAAAACTTCAAAAGCTTTTCCAGGATGCTTAGAGTATAAACATACTAAAAGTCCTGTCCTCTACGAGGTGAGCCCCCCTTACGTGGGGAGGAACGTCCAAGTTCTAGGTTTTCCACTTATAACTCGACAACGGAGCATCGTAGAGAAAACACTAACGATGTAAGTTATAGCTCACATTATTATCTACAACAATTATTCTACATTTTTTTCAAATTCCTACTCGTTGTTGAGCTACACGCTCTCGAAAGATAGAGATTTAAAAATTCATATTACCTCAAATTTTTCATCAAACATTCCTTCGTATCGTTTAAACTAATCGATAAGAAATTCTACTAATAAAAGTTGTAGAAAATTGGGTTCTCTTTTAGAATAAACATAATCTGCTAGTTAATCTCAAATCATTCAACAACTAACAAACATTTTACTTTTTTCATAAAATTTATTTATTTTCAGAAAAACCTGTTTTTATCATATTCTTGACCCACAACTTTTGTTTATTTAGTTTGTTCCTCTAATAATGTGTGTTACCACACTTTAAACCGACTTATTAAATAAAGTAGACAAAAATCATGCTGCTTGGAAAATGTTACTATTGTATTCTAAAGATAAATAGTCCCATCATAATTGTATTCTATTTCGTTAAATTAAATCCATACAATTAAACATCTCATCGTTATCACTGTTCTCAATAGCGTCAAAATCTCAACTTTATGTGGATTCACTTTTTCATCCTCTTTGGAGTCGCGAGTGTCCTGGCAAGGGTCCTTCGTCCACGGCATCTTCACCAAGTAGTTGGAGGTTCTTGCTCAATGGTCTCTACGCCGTTTCTGGCATATTATGTATATTATAAAAGGGAATTCAACTCTCTACAACTTATTTCAAAAGGATTTATTTATCCAATAATTAGTTTAGACGATAATATGAAGGAATGTTTGATGAAAAACATGTGGTAAATGATTTATTTTCGAAAATCTCTACCTTTTGAGGGCGTGTAGCTTGACAACGAGTAGGAATTATAAAAAGAGGTGTTGAATAAAGGTTGCACATAATTATATATGAGCTTTGACTGATTATTTTAAGTTTTTTCTCTACGACGCACTGTTGTCGTGATATAACCGGAAAACCCAAAAATTGTACGTTACTCCCCCCATCCCGGGTGGGGGATCTTGGAGGTAGTATTAATGGAGAAGACATGCCAATACTTTAACATTAGGGCCGATGAAGCCGGGCACGCCCCCTCGCAACTGGCGATAATATGGCAAAAGCGCTCCCGTTTAGCATGGGAAAGATAGGGAAAAACGCGTCTCGCGCTTAGTTGAATTATAATTCCCGCCAAAGTAATTGGTTTTTAGGCAAATGGCTTTTTGAGTCGTATTCCTTATTAAATTCTCGAGACGTTGAGACCAAATATTACCAAATATATCATACAAATATTATTTAAAACTCTTGACATGCGCTTACTTTAATAACGTTTTTGGAAAATATCTGACTTGTTTACCAAAATAACCTATTTATTCGCGTTTCTAATGAGTTGCTAAAATTTTGAATACCAAATTTAAGCATATTAGTTTGGTATTAGATAAGTAAAAATTATAATAATAAAAATATATTTTGAAAACTCTCAACCCATGTCCACTTGAATTGGGTTACTGCCCAATATAAAGTGAATAGGGCAAAAAAACTACTAATTCATGTTGAGTGGTGGACTCACACTTTCTTTTTAAATTAGCTCCTGGCCTATATTATAAATTGTTAACCAAACAAACTAAAGGGTTATTTTCCTATTAAGTGCTGAAACCTTTAATACCAAATTTAATCATGTTCTAGTGGTATATGTTTTCTAAATTTAATAATAGACTTAGAACAATTATAGAAATCTTTCAACACGCGCTCTAGTTAATTAGTTTCCTTGCCAATAAAATGTGTTTAAACAAATATAAACTATTTATTCATGTTCCTAATTCAGTGCTCGATCAGATAATAACCAATATTAACTATTTTTAAGTGATTTATTTTTATTTTTTGATTTATTTGGACTTTACCTATCGCTTCTAGTGTTTAAAACTACACTACGTTTCGGGAGGTAAGGAAACTCCTCCCGTTGGGATGAGTTTCAAAAATACAGCTGATTTATGTTTAATAGAAGAAATAATTACTTAGAAGAACTAAAGAAAACTATCAACCCAAGCTGGCTTTAAATAGGTTTCTGGCTAATTGGAACTAAATAAAAAATAATCTAACGGTTCCCCCTCCCTTGTTAACTGCTGAACCTTTTAATACCAAATCTAACCATATTCTAGTGGTATGAGTTTTTTACAAGTCATATTAAACTAGAAGAATTATATCAATCTTTCAACTCGTGCTCACTTTATTTACTTTTCTTGCCAAAAGAATGTGTTTACACACAAATAAAATATTTATTTATTGTGCTAGATCAGGTAATCAGGTATTGCGGCACACAGCCCCGGTGGCGTGACGGTTTCCTCTCCTCCCCCCAGAACAGTACAGTCCGGCACGGCTTCCCTATCCGTCCGCCATGACCGCTCCATCTATAATACCTAATACCTCCATGAAGGCGGTAGTATACTGTCCCACCTCGTAGACGACAGGACTTTTACATCCTGAACAAGCTTAGGTACCCGATTGGCTTAGGTACCTGCTCACGCACTCTATTCCTGTTTCCTTGACTGTACTATCTCTATAGTTTAGCCATTTAGGGAAGTCATGTACCAGATTAGCACTCATATGCCCAGGAAGCACCGCAAACAATGGTTCGACAGGCTCAAAATGTTCATATAAATTGTGTTTAAATATTTTGTTATAGTTATAGTATTGGCATGTAGTAGCAACTCTGGGAAACTTAGTCCAAACTCGATCACATTTACTGTGAAGGAATTAATAAATTGCTATAGTTACAACCTAACATCTTGTAATCTAGAATTAAGATTTGTTTATATGTATTGATCTTGTTCATCTCGTATTTAGTTTGAATTATTTTGAAATACTGTGTGTATTCCAGATTTATTCAGATAAGGTAACAAAATAATAACATTCTAGCAAAGTTATATTAAGTATTAGACTGTCGTCTTTATGACTCAGGCCGAAGGTATGGTCGTATTGTGTGGCGCGCGGAGACGGGTTGATTGTGTGAGGTTTCATAAACTGTTTTTATACGACCCAAGGTGATTAAACTACAGATACCATTTCCTTATGACTTTAAACTGCACATTATATCTGTCAATGAGCCCCTCCATATAATTTTGATTGTATTTAAATATACATCCATAATATACTACATACACATAAATTTAATTGGAGACGAAAATACAAATGTTATTTGTTATGTGTTTTCAGTTAATTGCTGGCTTGCGGCCAATCCAATTCACTTAAAAATGCAAATATCCTCATGTTTACAAATAATACAATGCTCTTAATTTGTCAGGCTTCATAATTTATTCAAACGACTATATCTGGCATTCATCCTCGACCACACTAATCACTTAGTGACATGTAAAACAGCTATTTTTGTGGTAATTACCTTTTTGATTAATTACAACGTTATAGCCAAAATGCCCTACATTATCCTTTTTTAAATTGCTTTAGAAATTGAATTTTAAGGTGACATTGTTTAATAATTGATTTGTTTTAAATTTCCGCTTTTCGTAGGGTAATATTATCGATGATTAATCACTCGCGACATTTACTCAGCAATGCTTGGGCTAAAACACAAATAACTTGCGAGAGGTCGGGTGTGTAACTAAACATAATTTTGCAAACAAAATCTAAGAGCGTAAAGTGCTACACAAATTGAACCTCGCTAAACAAAATAGTAAACATAAACTGCTTTTGACATGGGAGTAATTATGTAAGCCCCCAGGATGAAACTCAATATGTATTTTTTTATTGATAAATAAGATATCTTGATTCAGAAGCAAAAATTTAGAATAATCAAACACTATAATTTTAAATTTAGATTTACAAAGTAAATTTTACGAAATTAAGGCAAATCATTATTGTTTGCATAGATATATTTACTTTAAAATAGTAAAGCTACGTTTACTACGTAATATTCAGTAAGCTTAAGACGTTTATCAATGTTAGAAGTTTTTGTAATTTAATTAATTACTTCAAAAATAAAATTATAGGTCTTCAATTATTAGATGTCAAAATAAAATGTATATGCTTAGTTGTTAGCAGATTCATAAAAAGTGTGGTTTTGATATATCGAAATAATAAAATATTGATACCGTACAATATATTCTGTACATTATCAATATTTCTTCACTTCGGCATTGTAAGTTGGAGCAGCGTTATAGTAAACCACGGCAAAAATTAGAACCAATTATCAAAACAATTGTTGGAGGACCTTTCGCAACAAACCAGCGTAACTATTATTAGTACGAGTGTCACTGCTGAACAACACTGCTATTTAAATAAATCGGGATTTAAATTCGATCTGAGTTGATATAGCTTACTCATTATTATTTCAACGGCTTAAAATAGCATCCACATACAAAACAGTCGTATAAAATACAATGTTCAACTTATTCCAAAACTAAGTAGACTCTAATATCAGCATAATTCTGCCCAGTTATCGAGTCGGTCTAGAGGAAAATCCGAGATGATAATGAGACCCCACTTGCAAGGCCTGCTAACGAGCACCTGGGTCTCTACAGACGCGTCCTCGTCACATTGATCTGTTACTTGCCACCTGGTCTTGATCATCTACTTACAATCTGTACAAATGTAAGGGACATTAAATTTTATGTAAAAAATATGTCTTGTGTTACATAATATGGTTATTAGAGAAATATTGAATATTCCAGAAACTATCCATGCAAATAAGTTGTTTAAAATTATCTAGTTTTGGTGGTCCCATATATATTTTATTTATGAAACAGACATAGTTTCAGTTTTCGAATTCCCAGTCACAAAATAAACTGTTTAATATACACATGCTACATACTGGGTGATAATATACTTGTTCGTAGTTTAAAGAAAAAAATTATGTACGAAAATGTATGAAGAATACCCTTTTCCTTTCAAATATTTATGCTTCCATTTGGTCAATACTACACGTGATAACGCTAAACACTTCCTGATAATGCTACTGTAAAATACTTCCATACTTGTTTTGGCATACAATATCAAAGTTAGTGTTGTTTGAATTATCCCGTATCCTCCTTACATTATCGCTTATCCATAACAAATATGCGCGCTAGGTTTTATTTGATACTTAGCGTTTCACTATTCTTGGATTTCACAAATCTAGTAATTATTTGAGTTCTCGTGTATAAGTTATATAAGTTATAGTAATTGGTTCTTCTACTTTTACGTATAGTAACGTAACCTAGCCTAACATTCACAGCGCACTGAATAAACAACCAACTTCCTGTACAGTGATCTGTGGCTGTTAGGCTAGGTTAGGTTACTCCTAATAAAATCAATAAGTATAATATAAACAACATAGTGACATCCTTAATTTTTTTAAGACTCGTGACTAGTAGTGAGTTAGTTGAACATTTCCAAGACCTAAGGAATAGTACAAGTATTATGCTAAACTAAGCATATTTACAACATTGATGCATTTATTTTTGAAGATATCAAATTAAAAAATAAATTCTAGACTTTTTACTCAATTTTATTTTAAGAAAATGAGCTTAACTTTATATACAGAGGGTGTCTTGCAACCATTTGATAAAATTTTACCTGGTTGTTCAGCAGGTAAAACGAAGCATAAAATTCAATATAACATATGTCCTATCTCTTTTCATTTTCCGTCTGTCGGTCTGAATATGTTTTTTACATAAATTAACATAACTTTTTAACCACGTACTGTATCAACTTCAAACGTGGTATATGTATGATGACTAATACAACCTAATTTGGTACGAAGAATCAAGTTTACTAATTTTCACAAATTAAAAATGGCAGCCGTTTATATTTTTTTAATCTTACTATCTCAAAAACTGTAATATTTAATAAAAAAACTGTACGAATCTAAAAGGTTGTGTAATTTTGTCCTTAATGTAATGATACGAAGATAATATCTATAGGGTAATAAATAACTGAGTTGTGATTTTTATAAGTTAAAACATAAGCTTTCAGTCCAGAAATAGCAAAAAAGCATTTTTTAATTTATAAAACTCGTTATTATTCTATAGTTAATATCTTTATATCATTAATTTGAGCATATAATTACACATCCTTTTTGATTCTTCCAGTTTTGTATTAAATATTTGAGATAATTCGATTTTAAAATATAAATGGCTTCGATTTTTAATTTTTATAAATTAGAAACTTGATACTCCGTACCAAATTAGATCATATTAGTCATCATACATGTACCAAGTTTGAAGTTGGTGCCTTAAGTGGTTAAAAAGTTATGTTCATCTATGTAAAAAACACATACAGAGCGACAGACGGAAAACTAAAAGAGATAGGACATATGTTATATTGCATTTTATGTATGGTTTACTTGCTGAACAATCTAGTAAATTTTTTTTCAAATGGTTTCAGTCATCCTGTATAACCACAGTTGAACTAAGTTTGTATGTAAACATTTATTCTTTGATGAATCACGTATAATTTAAATGGAGTTCTTTTTTATTTTTCGGAATGTCTTAAAATAAATATACATACTACACTATTAAAACTTATACACATGTTTGACATAAAACCACACAACCACACTAACTTAAACTAACTACAATGAAACTCGTAGTGGTCAGTTTACTCATCGTAACCTTATTTCATCAACGCAGCTTTGTTATGGGAGGACAATGGCTGAATGTGGGATCCCGGTAGAGCAGAGTGTCAGTCTAATGATTGACAGCGACAATGCTGCTTATTATTGGCTAACTCGATCTCTTGGTGATTACTTGTACATTATAACCACCTGTTTGTTATTCGTCACTGAACAGTGTTCACTAAGTTTTATTTCTGTTGAGGTAAAAAATTAAAATATAATTGTTAAAAAAACTCATAATGACCATTGCCACCATTGTTACATTAAATTACCACTTAATACCGAACCTAACCTGACTTAATATTTTTGACGCATGATAAAAAATATAAATATTTTAATTTAATTAATTTTTGAAAAAAATGCAATGGACTTGAGCAAGTATTCTCATGGGCTGTGAAGAACCATAAATTACTACATGGATAAGTAACGTCAGGTTTGGCGACTTATCCGATACCTACACCAACAACAACTTTTATTTTATTTAGATGCTTTTGTTTTGTTACAAAACCTCTTGAGTTTAAAATTTTTTATTTACGAACTGATCGTAAATTACTTAAGCTGGAGGTTGTGTTATGTAAGATAAACATCACTTGGTAAACTAACTTTGAGGATGAAGTTCCAAGTGGTACACCGAACTTCGCTCGAGCAAATAGTTCACATACTTCACCCTCGACGAATTAGTAATTTACTCTAAGCTTCCAAACAATAAATTAAATGTTGCTTCCTCTTAAAAATATGTTTTTTCGATGCAGGTTTGATAACTAATATATATATATTTTTTGTATGTATCTTTCCAGCATTATATAAACGAACTATAAACTGCTTTCCATAAATTGATGGCACCTATAAATTACAGTATCCGCAAAAATAAACAGTACTGAAACTGAATCAGCTGTAGTTGCATTCTCGATCAGCTGTGTCAACTTTTCATTGTTGCCACGGCTTCGTGTTTATTATCTTTTTTAGAGGTTAGTTTTTTTCTGACATGGTACTAACTACTGCACAGAAATCTGTTATCGAATCTTTTATCTTTTATCTATTTTCGCTCATACGGAGTCGGACAACCGTCCCATCCCTCTTGGAAAAATTCTTTCTTACCCAGCCCCGATCTTACACCACCTGACGCCTACGTCTGGGGAATGTTGAAGGAGAAGATTTTCCGAGAGAACCCTCCAGCTACCGTCGTACATTTCAAGAGAAAAATAAACATGTATAAGGAGCATGCAACAACCCCTCTTCACTAAAATGATGCAAAACCTTCAACAACGGTATGAGTGTTGCCTCAAACTGAACGGAGGTCATATTTAACATGTTATTTACCGAGTTTATCCGATTTTGCTTCCTTTTACCTGTATATTTTGGTAAAGCTATGAAAATTATGGTAAAGCTATGTCAAATAAAGTTTTAAATTTTCAGTACTGTTTACTGTTGCGCATTCTGAGCTTGTTTTAAGTCTTTTTTTGGGGTATTCATCGTACAAGATACAAGGCATATAAAATTTCTAGTTTATAACTCACACTGAAGATGTTTAGAATTCACTGAGTTACACTTTCATCTCTAAGGCTACTTAGATAAAATAAGTATTTACCTTCATTCCACAATTTATTTATTCATAAATTACCTGTGAACTTAAATATTGTTGTATACATTCAACTCAACAGCATGTCCGCTCCTTAACTAAGAGCGTTTCATAAAGTGTTGAAAGTTTGCTTCTCGTCAAAAATGAAATTTATTATTTGTATAATTAATAAAAGTTAAAACCAAATTTTCAGACACATATATAAATGCCAATTAATGTATTTACATATGGGGATAGTAATTTTAATACCCCAAATAACAACTAATATACAGGTGAAAAAGTAGGCTTACCTTAGCATATTTTGAAAGATTGGACTGCAGATAGTTTAAATATTTAAAACCGCAATAAATAATATGATATGTAATAAATTAAGCAATTTTAAAAACGAGTTCGCACGCAGCACGCTGACGTGAGGGAAGTGAATTTCCTCATAAAAACTTGTAAAACTCAAAATAAGTGTAAAAACATACATTTGTCCAATTTTTATTGAAATCTGAAAACATTGATTTTTTGGCTGTTCTGATACTCCTGGTTTCTTTTACTTGCAAAGCTAGGAATACAATTTTGCGCATTATAAGGTTAGGAGAAGGTCCAGACAGGCTTGAAAGTAAGCGTGAGGTTGCTGGGGATGATAAAAGTACTCTTAACAAAGGAATAATAGGCTTTTCTAGTGTAAAACCCCCATAAGACAACGTACTGTGTTTGGTCGATTCACATTTTCTTTAATAACTCGGTAAATATTTATGCTAGAATGACGAGAGAGGGCTTAAAACTTTCACCTCTCTAATTCCCATCTTTTTACATGCATTGATTTTACATCTGGGGCTTTTATGACCCTTTTTGGACCCAAAAACTCAAAATTTGAAAGATTAATCCCCAGAAAAGGGGTTTAGAGTTTTCCGATTCATTTGCCCAACGAACTTGTCCAACTGATTACAGAAAGGAACGTCCCTACCAAATTTGAAGTAAATTGGACAAAAAATGCGACCGCTAGAGTGCAAACACACATATTATATATATATATATATATATATATATATATATATATATATATAAATTTTGAACGACCCCCCAAAACGTGTTCAAGGGGTCACGTTAGGAACTTCTATGGTGGTCCCGGGCTTAAGTTTCACCGTGCGGGTCATGCTAATAGTTCACTTTCCATAGGAAATTCACTAATAATAAGTTCATATGTTGAGGAACTCCCTTAACACTAGTTAAATTAGTTTTGATTATTATTGTCTTCAAGCGAATCACTATATTTTTAAAGTACGGTTATTATTTTATGAGGTTTTACATAATTAATAAGCAATACCGTGATATAAATATGGTGTCATATACCTAACTATCTTTCAAGTTGTTCACAAATCTTTTGTCATTTTTGCTAACATTGCAAACACATTTCGAGGAAGCGTTTAAATGTATAAGGTTTATAGATAATTTAATAATTAGGTTAGGAGCCGGCATGGCGCGGGTCGGCGTGACGTCAACCGGATGTTGATTGGTTACCATGGCAACAGTGACGTCTTCACTCTACGCTCTCAATCTGATTATATTGTAGCACCACCATGGTAGTAACCCCCTACACTCTTAGTGAACGTAGTTTAGGTGCCGCCGCGGTGCGGTTCGGCGTTACATCAGCCGGATGTTGGTTGGTTACTATGGTAACAGTGACGTCTTCACTCTATGCTCTCAATCTGATTACATTGTAGCACCACCATGGTAGTAACCCGTAACCCCCCTACACTCTTACTGTACGTCTTTAGGTGCCGACGCGGTGCGGTTCGGCGTTACATCAGCCGGATGTTGGTTGGTTACCATGGTAACAGTGACGTATTCACTCTACGCTCTCAATCTGATTACATTGTAGCACCACCATGGTAGTAACCCCCCTACACTCTTATTGTACGTATTTAGGAGCCGGCATAGGACGGGTCGGTGTGACGTTAGCTGGATGTTGGTTAATTACCAAGGCAACCGTGACATATTCACTCTACGCTCTCAATCTGATTACATTGTAGCACCACCATGGTAGTAACCCCCCTACACTCTTATTGTACGTATTTAGGAGCCGGCATAGCACGGGTCGGTGTGACGTTAGCTGGATGTTGGTTGATTACCAAGGCAACCGTGACGTATTCACTCTACGCTCTCAATCTGATTACATTGTAGCACCACCATGGTAGTAACCCCCCTACACTCTTTAAATGCCTGCGTGGTGCAGGCCGGCGTGACGTCAGCCTTGATGTTGATTGGTTACCATGGCTTAATGCCACCTAGATGTCTTCTAAGTTAGGAATTTAATTGGTACGGCTTCAAACAACAACCATAGGGAGCTGGAGCGGGGATCGAATAAAAAATAAGTTATGTCATAAGATACAACTAGCATTCTGGTTACACATTTATTTCATTCAACCAAGGTCAACGTTGCATATGTGCTATAGAGTGGGAGGAGTGTTGGGCTCATTAGTAGACCCTAATGACCTGAGGCCTTCGTAAGTGGGGTCTCATTACCTGCTGCAACTTTCTTACAGTTTGAATTGCCGTCTGGACACCTCTGCTCTGATAACCCAGTTTAGTTTTCATTCATAGGACAGATTAACCTAAAAAAAGGGTTTCCCTTAAGAGTAAGACACGACTTCGGGATTCGGTATTCGGTATTTTGTATTTATTTAACTCCTTATAAATACTTCTGGCAAACTGTTTTCGGTATCGTTTCACTTCTCTAATTCCCCGCTTCACTGAGTCTGAATGTCTATATGTGTGTTTTAATAAAGGATAATTTCCCAAGAGCCACTTTAGGCACGAATTTCCAATGTTGTACATGTATATTTTATCTAAACTCTTTTCGAATTAGGTTTCAAGCTTGTATCTTTGACTGTTTGAAAATTGTAGTTGTTAATAGTTTTTAAACCCACCCCCTTTAAAAACATAAATAAAAAAAACTTATAAATATATCATGAAGCCCTATCGTAAGATTATTTGTTTAAATCAGAAAATAAAAAGATGACATTCAAACAAATTCTATTTTTGCTATAAATAACTTGCTTTAACTTCAAAAATTGCAATTTCCCAGGAATTATTATTAAACATCTTCACAATCTTTATACTTTATTGTCTTTCGTAGGAACAAAACGTAATAACTTTTTTTTTTAGAAATGATGTTTTTAAATAATTATAGTCAAGTGCTTTAATTGCCACTGTTTTAAAATAGTAAGTACTATAAACGTGAAACCTGTATCTTAATAATACCCAGAATGAGGCTTAAAGGGGCAACGTTTGACGTCAATAAGTGATGGCTTTGTATAATTGTTTAGGAAGAAATTAATTCTGGTAAACAGACGGAAAAATCCAAAGTGGTTGATTCTTTAATGTCCTCTATCTGAATTATTGAAAAGAGTTTTAAAGTGCAAGATTAATACAACATGTTTGAACATTTATACAAACACATAGTTTTTATGTCATCGTTGAACTAAACGCCATTTATTCAAGGCAGCAAATGTTGCGGTTCAAAAGTTTTGTGTAATTTGATATTCACCTCAAAGAATCAAAAGATTTGAATTTGCTTTGTAATAAGATCCTAAACGATATTTTTCAGTAACCTTGACAATACCTTCACCTAAATAGTGTTGTTGTAAGAAAGGGTCTGCTTTCAGAATGTTGACTAGTTTTGTTTCACATACAATTTTAAATGTGAAATAAGTTTTTATTTTATATAAATATTAAAGTCTTTTCATCATTAAAACATTATAACATTGCTAAATTATTTCCACTTATTCAACTTTACTTATTTACAGGTGACTTGGAACCTCTCCTGAGGGTTTGATTGCACGGACATTTTTGGCTAAGATTGCTAAATTATTTCCACTTATTCAACTTTACTTATTTACAGGTGACTTGGAACCTCTCCTGAGGGTTTGATTGCACGGACATTTTTGGCAATTATTAATGTTACGAAACTAAAAGTTAATTTTTAATTTTGTGAAACGAGAGTTACGTATTTCATTACATTTATGCTACAACTTTATTCCGCCTTCTTTTAATACAAAATATATAACATCTTTACTTATGTTCAGTGATATTTATTGATTTAATTCTCCAAATTAAAAGAAGATTTAAATGCATTTCAACAATACTTTAGTGGAATAAATACTTATTTCATGGAAATTTAAACGGAATCCCCTACATCTTCAAAGTATTATTTTTGACCATAAAATTTAACACACAGTTGGGTGATTATATTTCTATAGGTTTCCATGTAGGTTTCTTCTTTACTTTAGGTTAAAATCAAACTGCACCTTGTAGGCTAAATGAGATGCCCATTCCAAGAGAGTTTCAATTTCCCGGGTGTGCACAGGTAGTGTCATTAAGCGCATTTGACAGTAACTATGACGTATTACGATGACATTCTCGCATGTTGACGCGCTATCGGCTCCACGCCTCATAAATCATCTACCAATAATGTCTCACTCCTCTGACAGCTGACCCAGACACATGTATAATAGAATAGTATGTGTTTCTGGCTGCCTTGCTGCAAAGTGCATTCACTTTGGGTAGTATTACATTCCGACTTTTTAATTCACAAAATTAGTGCTATTATGAATTATCAGAGTAATCACTTAACAAAATAGTCATGGATTAAAATTTGTTAATGAACAAACATTATATAATGTATGTCAAAACGAAAACGTCAACTTTTCCATGTCCGTTATTTTTCATATATCCTACATTCCTAACCAATACGTAGCTGCATTACTAGTAAGCAAACGTTCGTAACTTTCGTAAGGAAATTATTCTTATTTTCCGTAACATTTACTATTACTACATGAGCGAATGTTGAACTACGTGTTTATCATATGTAATATTATTTCTTCCATTTAAATACAATAGATTCCACTTCTGAACAGTATTTGTTAAAATTTCTACTAGACTTTAAGGCTCTTTCTGAAAGTCTTACAATTAAGCCTGAATAGCTTATTATTTCTTACAAAAGTTGATGAATTGGCTGTAGTCAATGATGTGTTTAATAAGTATTAGGGCAAATATATTATATTCATCTCTGCTCTAAAATGTAAAGCAAGTAATCAAAAATCACTTTCATAAGATCAACAGGATAATTTAATGGCTGGAATTAGCTATGCAGAAATTTATCTCATGTGTTATTATAATTTATAACGTCAAATGAATCTTTCTTTCTACGTTTGAATATCTTGAGTTAACAAAGTCAACAAAAGAAAATCATAGATTTAAAGGCGTCATCTAAGATTGTTTCAATAACCAAAACCAGGTTATCAAAAATTGCAATTTAACTAGGCATCAGCCTGCGGTAGTATATGTAGTTTTGTAATATTTGTGGGTAGTTAATACAAATAACCCTATAAGGGAGACTATCCATAGTTGTATACTAACGTAATTTATATTGAACTCAACGCAGCTTTAAACAAGATTCACAATAGTTGTTTATTGACAAGCTGTTAAAAACCGTCAACAAAACACTGAAACTCCCTTGATGAACATGTAAGTAACACACTGTCTGTCACACAGGTATGGGCGAGGAGGCACCAGGGACGCTACTGTCACTATCTAGTGTAGTGTAAGTGCGTGTGTGCGTTGTCCCCCCCGCGCCGCGAGTGATGTGGGCATGTGTGTGTCAGAATGTGGAGCCAACGTGGGGGGTGCCACGGTAGAGCGGGAACCGGGAGCCCTGGAAGAGCAGGGGCCCCAGATACCACACCACCACAGACACCACAGGCGCCACGCATCCCTCTCCCTCTATCGCAGGCTCTTCAACTTCGTCAAGCAGGCATGGACGGGAGTCAAGTTCGCTCTAGGTTCGTCCACACTTATACCGCATGAACCCGCATGATTTGGTCGGTAGGAGTATTCCACCTTGAAGCCTGAGCACGCTACACGAGTGTTGCGTATGTCAAATCTACTGTTGCTGTAATTTGTTAAGTCATTACCTAACTACCCGTAGTGTTTGCTAAACTTGCAATTCAACTATTGGCTGTTTGACAAGCAGAGATAATTCACATCGATTAGTATGCCAAATTGAGTAAAAGCGACATTTTTCAATACACCATTTCAATTTAAAATGTACAGCTATATGAATTTGTTACATTCAGTAACTTTTTGAATACAAGGCTATGCATATTTTAAATCCCACGTTTGTTCTGGTAGGAAAATGTCATGTAATATGAAACAGACCAGTTATACAATACCTTTTGCAGGATAAACTTATTTTCCAAATAGATCTATCGTTTATGTCAACTTAACTTAAAGTATACGGATGTAGATAATTACACGTGTATTTTAGAGCAGCAAAATGTCGAGGTGGAATACTCTTAACACGTATGGGTGCAAACGTGCAAATAACGGTGCAATACGTGAGTCAAGCGACAATCACGATTGTCTAACGAGATAATTCACAGACAAAGAAAATAGTATTATGTTGGCCAAATGCTTAGCAATAAAAAAAGCTTATTATCGACTTTATTAAAATACACTTGAGTTGCAGTACTACGACCCTCCGGTTTACATGTTTGCACCCATCAGCTGATGTAATGGTGCATTCCAATTACACTGTACATCTTTATGTCATGTCCTGCATGAAAAAATGGAGACTTGTGTCTTTTATTAAATAAAAACCTTTTGTTTCTTAAATTTTTTAGTGAATGCCAATTCACCTTTTATAAAAAAACAAGCATATTTTATTTCTGTGGTTGCAATTTCATAAGGAACTGTTATTTAAAAAATTGTATTCTATAGAAATTCAGTTCAGAACATTTTTCAACCAATTTACAAATGCTGTTGTTTTAAAAGCGTTTAAATTATTGTAACTTTGGTATATTTTGTTGTTTTTTAACTATCTGTCTTATAAATTCAAAAATTGAATTTATATAGTCAATATTATTACGGAAAAATTGCTATTCGACTCAGAAATCCATGCTTGCTTGGCTCCTAAATACCACCATTTGTACACACGTCTTCTCTTAATTGAAAAGGCCCTACCAATGTTTAAAAATATATATTAAAACTTAGTATAACATTTCAATATTTTTATGGACACATCTCGATGTCATGTTTTAACATGAAATAAAAACAAGATTTCTGTTACACTGGTTACAATGGAAATGTGTTGTAGTTTTAAATTTCATCGTATCTCAAATAAATGTTATAATTTTTTTGGAAGAACAACGAGCTTTTATTATATTTGTTTTTGTTGTGACGATCTCAACCGATTTCGTTAAAATATAAACATACTACACGTGATCTCAATATTTACCTCCTAATATTTACTTAATATTTCTTTTTTAGCATGATACGTGTTGTTACAACTAAGCATGATAAATAAAATAGTCTTACAACACTATAAAGTATATTTACACTTATACTGTACTTACATACAAGAAGGTAAAATATACACAGAATATGGTACGAGGCGATCGATTTCAACCACTTTCACCGGTCATCATCAGGCCCAATCAGAGAATCAGGGAAGCTTGACTTGTACAAGTATCAGGGATTCTTTGATTGGGCCTGATGATGACCGGTGTAACTGGTTCAAATCGATCGCCTCGTACCATCTTTTGTGTATATTTTACCGTCTTGTATGCAAGTACAGTATAAGTGTAAATTTACTTTATTGTGTTGTAAGACGTATTTTATTCATCCTGTTTAAAATAACTAAAAAATGTAATCTCTTAATGCGACTCAGATCAGATCAAACTTACCAAAGGAGTGTTAGTTATTGAAAAACTTTTCCATAATTATAATATATATATATCTATCTATAATATTATAAAGAAAAGGTGGTTTCTGTCTGTCTGTCTGTCTGATGTTCCGGGTGAACGGGAAAACTACTGAACCGACTGGGCTGAAACTTTACACAAAGGTAGATCTTGAACTCATGCAACACATAGGCCTATTCACTTCCTTAAAATCCCCTCAGGCTACACCCTGTGAACGTCCTGAATTTCAATGTTTACATTTCAGAAGAAAGTAAACATTCAGAAACTGTAATGCGAACAGCTGAGGACACTTCCATTTGACAGTTTAAAGAGCAGAAGCAAGAACAGCTGTTTCAAGCTAACTTACCTTTCTAACCCGTGCGAAGAACGGGTACATTCAACTAGTAATATTATAAATAAGAGGTGGTTTCTGTCTGTCTGTCTGTCTGATGTTCCGGGTGAACGCAAAAACTACTTAAGCGACTGGGCTGAAACTTTACACTAAGGTAGATCTTGAACCCATGCAACACATAGGCCTATTCACCTCCTTAAAATCCCCTCGGGCTACGCCCCGTCAACGTTCTAAGTTTCAATGTTTACATTTCATAAGAAAGTAAACATTCAGAAACTATAATGCGAACAGCTGAGGGCACTTACATTTGACAGCTTAAAGAGCAGAAGCAAGAACAACAGCTGTTTCAAGCTAACTAAAATGCAATTTGCATTGACTATAGAACGGATAAGGAAACCCTTTGCGAAGAACGTGTACATCAAGTATATATATTTATTTCATTATACCGTATGATTAATCTACATAAATAAAATTAGAGTTTTATCTGTACATTGCTTGGAATTATAAAATGTTTGCATATTTTCACGTTTTACACCCTAGGGAAACCAAAACAAATCTTATCTCAATTTATGTCTGTCTGTCTATCTGCCGGTAACGCTCAAGGACGGGTTTTTGTTCGCTTTTCACTGGAAAACGGGTGCACTGACATTAATGAAACTTTGTTTCTTTGTTCTATATATGCGTGAGAATGTTTTAGGGCACTATAAACTGGCATACGCCTTTTAAACAAATAATAGCGGCCGCTCAAAAAAGTGATTTTGTGCGGTTTTGGTCATGTTTTGTTCGTTTTTCACAGGAAAACGGGTGCACCGATTTGTATGCAACTTTTTTCTATGTTCTATATGTGCGTTAGAAGGTTTTGGTCTAATTGGATTGTTTTAAATTACCTTGGGACACTGCCCCATAGGGTTTTAAAGATCATATGTTATTCTTATGGACAAAGCATTTATTTATATTGAACCAGATGATACCATAGTTATTCTATAAATAGGTGTTGTAGTTCTTTTTTAAAACGTTGAGTGAAGATTTGTAATAAATAACATAAGTGGATATATGATCTAAATCTATATTTGTCAGACTCATGCACTCACTGACATAGTGATCACTTTGTCTAAGAAACGACAATATCTATTGAAGATAAAATTTTGGATGGTGGTTCCCCCTTATGCTGCAGATTCTTAATAAGAATACGTTTAAAAAAGTCCTATAGGTCTCTTCGATAATTTAATTTTATGGCAACTCTATGAGTATTAGTATTTACTGGACCTTTGTAAGTTACATTTCGGTAGGAACATAACTAATTCATCAGAACAAAACGCAAGCCTATTCCTGTTACGAAAATGTTTAAGGGCTTCGCCCCCCGGAATTTCAAAGTACAATATTTTAACAATCTTGCACATACTCTTGGACTGATGGATCTGAAATTCGGTAGGAATGTAGCTGATAGCTCAGTGCAGACATTTACCTACTCCAGACACAAATATACTCAAGGACTCTGGCCCAATGGCCTTTAATATAAGCGTGTTAGTAACATACCAACTACTCAACCAGTAGAGCTGAAATTTAATGCCTTAAAGGAAATAATAAACAACATCATGGGGAGTCACGGTGTTGTTCTCTGGAGATTTCACACAGAGCCTTTGTTGTAAGTGAGACATGAGTGGACGAGTCTACGCCTCTCTAAAAATATATTTTATGTAGCCGGCCACTGAGCGTCTGAACTTAACAGTAAATATGAAAATGTATTTTTGAGAAGATTAAGGGGTTGAGCAGTTTTCTTATGCGCTTTTAAAAGTTGAAAAACAAATTAAGTCTCAGAAAGATCTATCCTTCACTTGGCACTATCAATGAGGCACAGGATTTACTGATTGACAGTTTGTTACACCGAGGTTCATAATCAGTTTAATCTGGAAAGTGCCTGGCTCTGTGATTGTGCCATCCTCACGTCCACCAATGAACAAGCAACGGAGATCAACACAAATGTAGGTCTATTCCAAAGGGAGGATCGAACATATACAATATTTAATACCGTTCATTTAACCATGACCACTGTTAGAACAGTTCTTGTATATTGATTTACATTTATGTAAATAAATTGAAGTAGTCATATGTTTTTAAAACATGATTTTTCCAAGTTAAAATCTAAGTTTGTGATTTTTCCAAGTTTAAATTGTTTATTTACAATTATAATGAAAACAGGACCTGGCAAGAATGGTGATTTTAAATGTGGTTTGTCAATGTTTTTAAAGTTTAATGTTTCGTTACATTACTATTAATTTATTGGAATGTAAAGATTAATGTATCAAAGTATTTAAAATGTTAAATTAAACGGGGTTAATATTTTGTTTTACTTGAGTTCTTTTATTTCTAAAATCGAATCCAAAGTGTTACGTGTACCGATTTGGAGTCGCAAAAACCACACCGTTCACTACCCGACAGAGTTCCTCGACTTGGCAACAGTACCCGAACTATCTGCCATTGTATATTTCGTTAACTTTAATTTAATTCTACTTTAACAGTGTAAAATGTAATTTTAATATTGTAAAATTATGTGGGTTGTTAATTTTTTTAGTTAATCTACCATTTATATACAACCCGTACGAAGGAGGGGTACACAGCTAGTATATATATATAATTAAAGAAATGAGAAAGATCTCTTGTACTATTTTAAAGCCAAAATAACTGACGGAATAATAGAACCTCTCGAACAGTAGTTATAATCTCCTATCTCTCTCTCTGGTGGTTAAGCAAACTATGTTTATAACAAATAAAATGCATTTCTTATTTGTTAATAATTGAGAATTTTTCATTGATCATTAATTTGCATTAGATTGGAATTTTTATGGCAAATTCATAAATAAAATATCACTAAATATTATATAAATAATAATACCCCCAAAGCCACTTACCAGTTTCACAAAAATACATTCATTAATAAGTGATATATAGCACTTGATTTATTCTCCATAAGAATAACATTATAATTGAGTACGCAGGTTTGCTGCAACAAGGAAGATAAGATATGTGTTTTTTTGCAATTATCAATATTACTCAACCAGGTGAAGATACATACCAAGTTTTATTAATTTAGGGTCATAACTAAGGGAGATATTAAACTTTACTTGTTCTCCATATGAATAACATGCGGGCCGAGTATGCAGGTTTGCTCCTACCGGGAAAAATCAACAAAACCATTTTTTTGTGCTAATATCAATATACCACAACTAGTTGAAGCCACACACCAAGTTTCATTAATATACATACAAAAATAATCGAAATGTAAGATTTTATTCAATCTCCATAAGGATAACATTGGACAACGTACTGTGTTTTCTACTTAGAATATTACTGCAACGGTTGGACGTAAGACAACAATTAAAACGCCAAAATTATTGTTTTATAGAGCTAAACTGATTGATAGAAAGAAATGTGGAGTTTTTAGTGAAATTATCTGAGGAAAATCCAAAAACCGTATTTCCATAAGATTAACATGGGAAATTTTATGGACACATTTTTTGACTTTTCTCCACAACCACTAAACCTAGCTTAATGATTCAAAATACTAAATTGTTTGTTTTTTAAAGCTCTATAAAATGGCTATAACCAAAATCTAGTGTTTTTAAAATGTTAGGGTAAAAAGTTCAAAAAACTGATTTTTGGAATATTTTAAACCCCCATAAAACCCCCTTCCCATAAACCGATCGATCTGGTTTTCGAACTTAAACTCATAAATGTTACTCTCCACATTTGTGCCAAATTTCATCAAAATCGGGCACTTCTTTCAAAAGTTATCGAGGTAACGGACACACATATATATATATATATATATATTTATATATATATATATGTATATATATATATATATATGTATATATATATATATATATATATATATATATATATACATACATATATATATAAATTTGAACGAATAGTGTTTTTGGCGTCTGGGGACCTCAAAACAAAAAGTTATCATGGTCTCGGGCTTAAGTCTTACCATGCCACCTACGGCATAGCTTCTTCCCTATAGGGGAAATTCGCTAAAAGTAAAGCATGTAAATATAAAATTTTCATTGTTTAGTTTTGTAGATTTCTTTACTGCTGAATCCTTTTATAATCTTGCGGTACTTGAGGAAATGTCCACAACTAAAGCAATCAACTTGTGTATTGAATGAATTTCAGTGTACGTTTGAAATTGAGACCGTTGTCAATTCTGATAAAAACATTTAACCTTATCGATTTTCGTCGCCAAATCAACGGCGGAGTAGAGTTTACCCTAGCATATATATTTTTGTTATTTTACAAAAATTGACTGTCAGAAGCCATAAGTAAAACATCCGAATTTAAACCCCTTGTAAATGCTCACTAGAAAACGGGAGGAATCTCATTGCCCTTAAAAACGTGTTTTAGTTACGAATCACCTTACCGAAAGTAAACGTTAAGCAAGTATGGACGATGAATCAATACATAGAATTTTCTATGTATTGATTGATTGGCCACACTTTTGTAACGACATGGGGTTATTGTCACACGAGTTGTATGCGGTTTTATTTAGTCATATCCCATTGGTTAGAGCGTTAAACTTTTAATCTAACGTTCCCCAGATTGATCATAAGTAAAATCCAGTTGACATTTAATTTGTTGTTTGTAATTAATTTTACTAAAAGGTAGAATCATATAAAAACCAGGCCTGGGTTAAGACCATTCAAATCGTACAAAATGATACTTGTCAACAGATATTAAAATCACATTTTCCCTTTAATATTAATATTTTATTTTTTGCAACTATGTTTTAAATTTATTATACTATTCTTCGCTACATAATCTTATTACCGAAATTTAATTCTATTACTTTTATCTTTCTATATGTTACACCTAAATTGCATTGTATAATTGTAGTGTATCTAAAGGGATCAAACAAACAAACAAATCGCAATACAGGTTTGTTCACAGCATAAGAGTAGGGATGGTTTTTCAATCAGTTATAAACCACCATCATGTGTGTCCATAATAGATTTCTGAATTGAATGTTTGAAACAAGACTCTGTTTGACATAGGATGAATTTAATGAACCGTCCCAAATGAAAACTGGGACAAGCACATGCGACAAGCAGCCTTTGATGAAAGAATAAAAACGTGGTTGACGGCATTCATAGGAGTAGCGATTGCACAGTTAGTGTGTATTTTTTCAAGGTTAAATGAATAACAAAACTTTCCGTCCATGGATTCTTCTCATGTGACTGATTTACAGTAGTTTTTAGCAAATCATAATTTGTCATTAGCTGAAACTGAGTCTTATTGCATCAACAAACCATTTGTTCAGTTCACTTTAAAAATATATATAGACCAAAATATTTGTTTTACAATATGGATAGAGTTCAAATCTATAGGTCATTATTATTATTTTTTGTATTATTTATAATGTATTCAATTATACTATATTAATTTTAATAGCCAATTGTCTTCGTTTTAGATGGATAATGTTTTTGCAAAGTGGAATTTCAGGAATTTATTGACCTCAAATATAATAAATGGAGTATTATTGAAGATAAGAAATGATGTGACGTTTAAAGAGTAAACATAATAATTAATTGACAGCTGAGAATTGTGAGCTATGCTCTGTTCTAGCACTTGGAGAACAACGTTAGTATTAAGATAGATCAAAACTATAAATATGTTATGTATTGTAGATATATAGATATAATATATATTTTCGTGGGTTCAATTTTGAAGAAGAAAATTACAAACATATTTAAAGATTTCTCAATCTGATTCAAAAACTGCCCTCACTTTAAAATTAAATGTAATAGGTTTTCCTCAACCAAGCATTTGAATAAAATATCATTTTCCAATTAGCCATTATAAAGTTATGTTTCCACTGAGTTTCATTGACAACATGTGCTGCCTCCCCTGAGCGAGAGTCATTTGTTAAATCCTTTGACAGTTGAACATTACAATGAAATAAAACAGTATTGGCAGATATATAGTACTTAATTGGCTCATAATAATGACATAACATCGCTCATTTCATTGTCTATTTCAAAATATTTATTGTTTGTTTTTGTTTGTCTCACATATCCTTATTATATAAAATAATTTACTTATCTATTTTCGATGTTCTTACCTGTCATAGGTGTTTGAAAATGATTCAGTTATGATCAGGAGGTATGGTTTACCATTTAATACGTTTTGCGTATGGCTTCAAAGTTACAATCACAACCTCAGGAAGTATTTATTTTTAGATCGATTAGTTAGGCAATGGCTTTCAAATCAAAATTTTACTCACTTATATTAACCATTTAGTCCAGTATAATATGCACAAATATGACTTGAACCAAATATATATATATATACAGCTAAAATTTGGTTGATGCGTTCAGACAACAATCATGTAAAGTATATCCCAATATTTCCTAATTGGGTAAAATCTGCCATCTATGAGATTCCAGATTGTTATTGTTAGGTATGAGCTTACTGTCTGATTAGATAGTTTTACAAAATAATACCCTCGTCGCAGCAAACCTGCATACTCAGCGAATTTCCAATGAATATATAACATAACACATTAAAACACTTAACAGGATTCATAAGAAATATATTCACAACCAAGCGATATTTAAAATATTAATTATTATCCATGAGAATAACATTGGGGATGTGTACGCAGGGTTGCTGAAACAAGGCACACAAAATAATGGGTTTTTATGCAAATATCAATAGAACTCATCTTAGTGTAGTCACATACAAAGATTCATCCATATACATTCATAAATAAGCGATATATAACATTTTAAGTATTTTCCATAAGAATAACATGGGGACCAAGTACCTAGGTTTGCTGCTTCAGGAACCATAGGCGAAAAGTTGTTTTTTTGTGCAAACAACAATAAACCACAACCAAATCAAGCCATATACCAAATTTCGCCAGTTTATGTTCATAAATAAGCGAGATATGCAATTTTTCTTTTTCTCCATAAGAATAACATTAGACAACGTACTGTGTCTAGCGCTTTCAATATCTCGGTAACCAATTGACGTAGAGCAATGATCAAAATACCAAATTGTTTGTTTTTTAAGCTGAATTCAATAGTGTAAATTAAAATTTGATTTAAATTCAAATTACATCTGAAAACCCCCCAAAAAACACATTTTTGGGGTACAAAACCCCCTAAAAACCCCTCTTCGGATGGTGCGATTCATCTGGTTTTCGAACTCGTTCAAATAAATGGTACTTTACACATTTGTACCAAATTTCATTAAGATCAGACCTTTTTTACGAGAGTTATCGTGCTTACGGACACACATACATTTATATATATATACAGAGTGTCCAAAAAGTCCCGGGTCGATTAAATTTTTTTCGAAATATTTAAAACAGAGCTTCAAAACTTTTCACAAAGTTACTGGACATAAAAATTTATTTTAACACATATTCAGTGATCCGCTACTTCCTCAGGAGGACGGCCTTGGCCAGGTGGCGATACGATGTTCGTGGGTTCGATTCCCGCACACGACCAAAACTGACCAGTTGTGCAACTCTCAATGAGTTAACCGGTCTGTGGCAACGTTGGTGGGAGGGCCCAAGTAAAATTAACGGTGGCAGGCTTGCTTGGAAGTTGTCGGGATCCGCTGATTTTGCTAATTTTTACTTATGTCTACTGTGTGTGTGCCAATGCGACTCTCTAAACTGAAAGAAAACAATATTTTAATTAAAATATGCCATTAATCCATTTAAAAACACCAATTTTATACTCCAATTCACACGTTAATAAAATTACAAGTAAGGAACGAGTCCTGCTCGTATGTCTACGCCAATGGGTTAATGAACCGTCCCAAATGAAAACTGGGACAAGCACATGCGACAAGCAGCCTTTGATGAAAGAATAAAAACGTGGTTGACGGCATTCATAGGAGTAGCGATTGCACAGTTAGTGTGTATTTTTTCAAGGTTAAATGAATAACAAAACTTTCCGTCCATGGATTCTTCTCATGTGACTGATTTACAGTAGTTTTTAGCAAATCATAATTTGTCATTAGCTGAAACTGAGTCTTATTGCATCAACAAACCATTTGTTCAGTTCACTTTAAAAATATATATAGACCAAAATATTTGTTTTACAATATGGATAGAGTTCAAATCTATAGGTCATTATTATTATTTTTTGTATTATTTATAATGTATTCAATTATACTATATTAATTTTAATAGCCAATTGTCTTCGTTTTAGATGGATAATGTTTTTGCAAAGTGGAATTTCAGGAATTTATTGACCTCAAATATAATAAATGGAGTATTATTGAAGATAAGAAATGATGTGACGTTTAAAGAGTAAACATAATAATTGATTGACAGCTGAGAATTGTGAGCTATGCTCTGTTCTAGCACTTGGAGAACAACGTTAGTATTAAGATAGATCAAAACTATAAATATGTTATGTATTGTAGATATATAGATATAATATATATTTTCGTGGGTTCAATTTTGAAGAAGAAAATTACAAACATATTTAAAGATTTCTCAATCTGATTCAAAAACTGCCCTCACTTTAAAATTAAATGTAATAGGTTTTCCTCAACCAAGCATTTGAATAAAATATCATTTTCCAATTATCCATTATAAAGTTATGTTTCCACTGAGTTTCATTGACAACATGTGCTGCCTCCCCTGAGCGAGAGTCATTTGTTAAATCCTTTGACAGTTGAACATTACAATGAAATAAAACAGTATTGGCAGATATATAGTACTTAATTGGCTCATAATAATGACATAACATCGCTCATTTCATTGTCTATTTCAAAATATTTATTGTTTGTTTTTGTTTGTCTCACATATCCTTATTATATAAAATAATTTACTTATCTATTTTCGATGTTCTTACCTGTCATAGGTGTTTGAAAATGATTCAGTTATGATCAGGAGGTATGGTTTACCATTTAATACGTTTTGCGTATGGCTTCAAAGTTACAATCACAACCTCAGGAAGTATTTATTTTTAGATCGATTAGTTAGGCAATGGCTTTCAAATCAAAATTTTACTCACTTATATTAACCATTTAGTCCAGTATAATATGCACAAATATGACTTGAACCAAATATATATATATACAGCTAAAATTTGGTTGATGCGTTCAGACAACAATCATGTAAAGTATATCCCAATATTTCCTAATTGGGTAAAATCTGCCATCTATGAGATTCCAGATTGTTATTGTTAGGTATGAGCTTACTGTCTGATTAGATAGTTTTACAAAATAATACCCTCGTCGCAGCAAACCTGCATACTCAGCGAATTTCCAATGAATATATAACATAACACATTAAAACACTTAACAGGATTCATAAGAAATATATTCACAACCAAGCGATATTTAAAATATTAATTATTATCCATGAGAATAACATTGGGGATGTGTACGCAGGGTTGCTGAAACAAGGCACACAAAATAATGGGTTTTTATGCAAATATCAATAGTACTCATCTTAGTGTAGTCACATACAAAGATTCATCCATATACATTCATAAATAAGCGATATATAACATTTTAAGTATTTTCCATAAGAATAACATGGGGACCAAGTACCTAGGTTTGCTGCTTCAGGAACCATAGGCGAAAAGTTGTTTTTTTGTGCAAACAACAATAAACCACAACCAAATCAAGCCATATACCAAATTTCGCCAGTTTATGTTCATAAATAAGCGAGATATGCAATTTTTCTTTTTCTCCATAAGAATAACATTAGACAACGTACTGTGTCTAGCGCTTTCAATATCTCGGTAACCAATTGACGTAGAGCAATGATCAAAATACCAAATTGTTTGTTTTTTAAGCTGAATTCAATAGTGTAAATTAAAATTTGATTTAAATTCAAATTACATCTGAAAACCCCCCAAAAAACACATTTTTGGGGTACAAAACCCCCTAAAAACCCCTCTTCGGATGGTGCGATTCATCTGGTTTTCGAACTCGTTCAAATAAATGGTACTTTACACATTTGTACCAAATTTCATTAAGATCAGACCTTTTTTACGAGAGTTATCGTGCTTACGGACACACATACATTTATATATATATACAGAGTGTCCAAAAAGTCCCGGGTCGATTAAATATTTTTCGAAATATTTAAAACAGAGCTTCAAAACTTTTCACAAAGTTACTGGACATAAAAATATATTTTAACACATATTCAGTGATCCGCTACTTCCTCAGGAGGACGGCCTTGGCCAGGTGGCGATACGATGTTCGTGGGTTCGATTCCCGCACACGACCAAAACTGACCAGTTGTGCAACTCTCAATGAGTTAACCGGTCTGTGGCAACGTTGGTGGGAGGGCCCAAGTAAAATTAACGGTGGCAGGCTTGCTTGGAAGTTGACGGGATCGGTTAATTCTTTGAGACTTGCACATGGTCAACACTGATTTTGCTAATTTTTACTTATGTCTACTGTGTGTGTGCCAATGCGACTCTCTAAACTGAAAGAAAACAATATTTTAATTAAAATATGCCATTAATCCATTTAAAAACACCAATTTTATACTCCAATTCACACGTTAATAAAATTACAAGTAAGGAACGAGTCCTGCTCGTATGTCTACGCCAATGGGTTAATGAACCGTCCCAAATGAAAACTGGGACAAGCACATGCGACAAGCAGCCTTTGATGAAAGAATAAAAACGTGGTTGACGGCATTCATAGGAGTAGCGATTGCACAGTTAGTGTGTATTTTTTCAAGGTTAAATGAATAACAAAACTTTCCGTCCATGGATTCTTCTCATGTGACTGATTTACAGTAGTTTTTAGCAAATCATAATTTGTCATTAGCTGAAACTGAGTCTTATTGCATCAACAAACCATTTGTTCAGTTCACTTTAAAAATATATATAGACCAAAATATTTGTTTTACAATATGGATAGAGTTCAAATCTATAGGTCATTATTATTATTTTTTGTATTATTTATAATGTATTCAATTATACTATATTAATTTTAATAGCCAATTGTCTTCGTTTTAGATGGATAATGTTTTTGCAAAGTGGAATTTCAGGAATTTATTGACCTCAAATATAATAAATGGAGTATTATTGAAGATAAGAAATGATGTGACGTTTAAAGAGTAAACATAATAATTGATTGACAGCTGAGAATTGTGAGCTATGCTCTGTTCTAGCACTTGGAGAACAACGTTAGTATTAAGATAGATCAAAACTATAAATATGTTATGTATTGTAGATATATAGATATAATATATATTTTCGTGGGTTCAATTTTGAAGAAGAAAATTACAAACATATTTAAAGATTTCTCAATCTGATTCAAAAACTGCCCTCACTTTAAAATTAAATGTAATAGGTTTTCCTCAACCAAGCATTTGAATAAAATATCATTTTCCAATTAGCCATTATAAAGTTATGTTTCCACTGAGTTTCATTGACAACATGTGCTGCCTCCCCTGAGCGAGAGTCATTTGTTAAATCCTTTGACAGTTGAACATTACAATGAAATAAAACAGTATTGGCAGATATATAGTACTTAATTGGCTCATAATAATGACATAACATCGCTCATTTCATTGTCTATTTCAAAATATTTATTGTTTGTTTTTGTTTGTCTCACATATCCTTATTATATAAAATAATTTACTTATCTATTTTCGATGTTTTTACCTGTCATAGGTGTTTGAAAATGATTCAGTTATGATCAGGAGGTATGGTTTACCATTTAATACGTTTTGCGTATGGCTTCAAAGTTACAATCACAACCTCAGGAAGTATTTATTTTTAGATCGATTAGTTAGGCAATGGCTTTCAAATCAAAATTTTACTCACTTATATTAACCATTTAGTCCAGTATAATATGCACAAATATGACTTGAACCAAATATATATATATACAGCTAAAATTTGGTTGATGCGTTCAGACAACAATCATGTAAAGTATATCCCAATATTTCCTAATTGGGTAAAATCTGCCATCTATGAGATTCCAGATTGTTATTGTTAGGTATGAGCTTACTGTCTGATTAGATAGTTTTACAAAATAATACCCTCGTCGCAGCAAACCTGCATACTCAGCGAATTTCCAATGAATATATAACATAACACATTAAAACACTTAACAGGATTCATAAGAAATATATTCACAACCAAGCGATATTTAAAATATTAATTATTATCCATGAGAATAACATTGGGGATGTGTACGCAGGGTTGCTGAAACAAGGCACACAAAATAATGGGTTTTTATGCAAATATCAATAGAACTCATCTTAGTGTAGTCACATACAAAGATTCATCCATATACATTCATAAATAAGCGATATATAACATTTTAAGTATTTTCCATAAGAATAACATGGGGACCAAGTACCTAGGTTTGCTGCTTCAGGAACCATAGGCGAAAAGTTGTTTTTTTGTGCAAACAACAATAAACCACAACCAAATCAAGCCATATACCAAATTTCGCCAGTTTATGTTCATAAATAAGCGAGATATGCAATTTTTCTTTTTCTCCATAAGAATAACATTAGACAACGTACTGTGTCTAGCGCTTTCAATATCTCGGTAACCAATTGACGTAGAGCAATGATCAAAATACCAAATTGTTTGTTTTTTAAGCTGAATTCAATAGTGTAAATTAAAATTTGATTTAAATTCAAATTACATCTGAAAACCCCCCAAAAAACACATTTTTGGGGTACAAAACCCCCTATAAACCCCTCTTCGGATGGTGCGATTCATCTGGTTTTCGAACTCGTTCAAATAAATGGTACTTTACACATTTGTACCAAATTTCATTAAGATCAGACCTTTTTTACGAGAGTTATCGTGCTTACGGACACACATACATTTATATATATATACAGAGTGCCCAAAAAGTCCCGGGTCGATTAAATATTTTTCGAAATATTTAAAACAGAGCTTCAAAACTTTTCACAAAGTTACTGGACACAAAAATATATTTTAACACATATTCAGTGATCCGCTACTTCCTCAGGAGGACGGCCTTGGCCAGGTGGCGATACGATGTTCGTGGGTTCGATTCCCGCACACGACCAAAACTGACCAGTTGTGCAACTCTCAATGAGTTAACCGGTCTGTGGCAACGTTGGTGGGAGGGCCCAAGTAAAATTAACGGTGGCAGGCTTGCTTGGAAGTTGACGGGATCGGTTAATTCTTTGAGACTTGCACATGGTCAACACTGATTTTGCTAATTTTTACTTATGTCTACTGTGTGTGTGCCAATGCGACTCTCTAAACTGAAAGAAAACAATATTTTAATTAAAATATGCCATTAATCCATTTAAAAACACCAATTTTATACTCCAATTCACACGTTAATAAAATTACAAGTAAGGAACGAGTCCTGCTCGTATGTCTACGCCAATGGGTTAATGAACCGTCCCAAATGAAAACTGGGACAAGCACATGCGACAAGCAGCCTTTGATGAAAGAATAAAAACGTGGTTGACGGCATTCATAGGAGTAGCGATTGCACAGTTAGTGTGTATTTTTTCAAGGTTAAATGAATAACAAAACTTTCCGTCCATGGATTCTTCTCATGTGACTGATTTACAGTAGTTTTTAGCAAATCATAATTTGTCATTAGCTGAAACTGAGTCTTATTGCATCAACAAACCATTTGTTCAGTTCACTTTAAAAATATATATAGACCAAAATATTTGTTTTACAATATGGATAGAGTTCAAATCTATAGGTCATTATTATTATTTTTTGTATTATTTATAATGTATTCAATTATACTATATTAATTTTAATAGCCAATTGTCTTCGTTTTAGATGGATAATGTTTTTGCAAAGTGGAATTTCAGGAATTTATTGACCTCAAATATAATAAATGGAGTATTATTGAAGATAAGAAATGATGTGACGTTTAAAGAGTAAACATAATAATTGATTGACAGCTGAGAATTGTGAGCTATGCTCTGTTCTAGCACTTGGAGAACAACGTTAGTATTAAGATAGATCAAAACTATAAATATGTTATGTATTGTAGATATATAGATATAATATATATTTTCGTGGGTTCAATTTTGAAGAAGAAAATTACAAACATATTTAAAGATTTCTGAATCTGATTCAAAAACTGCCCTCACTTTAAAATTAAATGTAATAGGTTTTCCTCAACCAAGCATTTGAATAAAATATCATTTTCCAATTAGCCATTATAAAGTTATGTTTCCACTGAGTTTCATTGACAACATGTGCTGCCTCCCCTGAGCGAGAGTCATTTGTTAAATCCTTTGACAGTTGAACATTACAATGAAATAAAACAGTATTGGCAGATATATAGTACTTAATTGGCTCATAATAATGACATAACATCGCTCATTTCATTGTCTATTTCAAAATATTTATTGTTTGTTTTTGTTTGTCTCACATATCCTTATTATATAAAATAATTTACTTATCTATTTTCGATGTTCTTACCTGTCATAGGTGTTTGAAAATGATTCAGTTATGATCAGGAGGTATGGTTTACCATTTAATACGTTTTGCGTATGGCTTCAAAGTTACAATCACAACCTCAGGAAGTATTTATTTTTAGATCGATTAGTTAGGCAATGGCTTTCAAATCAAAATTTTACTCACTTATATTAACCATTTAGTCCAGTATAATATGCACAAATATGACTTGAACCAAATATATATATATACAGCTAAAATTTGGTTGATGCGTTCAGACAACAATCATGTAAAGTATATCCCAATATTTCCTAATTGGGTAAAATCTGCCATCTATGAGATTCCAGATTGTTATTGTTAGGTATGAGCTTACTGTCTGATTAGATAGTTTTACAAAATAATACCCTCGTCGCAGCAAACCTGCATACTCAGCGAATTTCCAATGAATATATAACATAACACATTAAAACACTTAACAGGATTCATAAGAAATATATTCACAACCAAGCGATATTTAAAATATTAATTATTATCCATGAGAATAACATTGGGGATGTGTACGCAGGGTTGCTGAAACAAGGCACACAAAATAATGGGTTTTTATGCAAATATCAATAGAACTCATCTTAGTGTAGTCACATACAAAGATTCATCCATATACATTCATAAATAAGCGATATATAACATTTTAAGTATTTTCCATAAGAATAACATGGGGACCAAGTACCTAGGTTTGCTGCTTCAGGAACCATAGGCGAAAAGTTGTTTTTTTGTGCAAACAACAATAAACCACAACCAAATCAAGCCATATACCAAATTTCGCCAGTTTATGTTCATAAATAAGCGAGATATGCAATTTTTCTTTTTCTCCATAAGAATAACATTAGACAACGTACTGTGTCTAGCGCTTTCAATATCTCGGTAACCAATTGACGTAGAGCAATGATCAAAATACCAAATTGTTTGTTTTTTAAGCTGAATTCAATAGTGTAAATTAAAATTTGATTTAAATTCAAATTACATCTGAAAACCCCCCAAAAAACACATTTTTGGGGTACAAAACCCCCTAAAAACCCCTCTTCGGATGGTGCGATTCATCTGGTTTTCGAACTCGTTCAAATAAATGGTACTTTACACATTTGTACCAAATTTCATTAAGATCAGACCTTTTTTACGAGAGTTATCGTGCTTACGGACACACATACATTTATATATATATACAGAGTGTCCAAAAAGTCCCGGGTCGATTAAATTTTTTTCGAAATATTTAAAACAGAGCTTCAAAACTTTTCACAAAGTTACTGGACATAAAAATATATTTTAACACATATTCAGTGATCCGCTACTTCCTCAGGAGGACGGCCTTGGCCAGGTGGCGATACGATGTTCGTGGGTTCGATTCCCGCACACGACCAAAACTGACCAGTTGTGCAACTCTCAATGAGTTAACCGGTCTGTGGCAACGTTGGTGGGAGGGCCCAAGTAAAATTAACGGTGGCAGGCTTGCTTGGAAGTTGTCGGGATCCGCTGATTTTGCTAATTTTTACTTATGTCTACTGTGTGTGTGCCAATGCGACTCTCTAAACTGAAAGAAAACAATATTTTAATTAAAATATGCCATTAATCCATTTAAAAACACCAATTTTATACTCCAATTCACACGTTAATAAAATTACAAGTAAGGAACGAGTCCTGCTCGTATGTCTACGCCAATGGGTTAATGAACCGTCCCAAATGAAAACTGGGACAAGCACATGCGACAAGCAGCCTTTGATGAAAGAATAAAAACGTGGTTGACGGCATTCATAGGAGTAGCGATTGCACAGTTAGTGTGTATTTTTTCAAGGTTAAATGAATAACAAAACTTTCCGTCCATGGATTCTTCTCATGTGACTGATTTACAGTAGTTTTTAGCAAATCATAATTTGTCATTAGCTGAAACTGAGTCTTATTGCATCAACAAACCATTTGTTCAGTTCACTTTAAAAATATATATAGACCAAAATATTTGTTTTACAATATGGATAGAGTTCAAATCTATAGGTCATTATTATTATTTTTTGTATTATTTATAATGTATTCAATTATACTATATTAATTTTAATAGCCAATTGTCTTCGTTTTAGATGGATAATGTTTTTGCAAAGTGGAATTTCAGGAATTTATTGACCTCAAATATAATAAATGGAGTATTATTGAAGATAAGAAATGATGTGACGTTTAAAGAGTAAACATAATAATTGATTGACAGCTGAGAATTGTGAGCTATGCTCTGTTCTAGCACTTGGAGAACAACGTTAGTATTAAGATAGATCAAAACTATAAATATGTTATGTATTGTAGATATATAGATATAATATATATTTTCGTGGGTTCAATTTTGAAGAAGAAAATTACAAACATATTTAAAGATTTCTGAATCTGATTCAAAAACTGCCCTCACTTTAAAATTAAATGTAATAGGTTTTCCTCAACCAAGCATTTGAATAAAATATCATTTTCCAATTAGCCATTATAAAGTTATGTTTCCACTGAGTTTCATTGACAACATGTGCTGCCTCCCCTGAGCGAGAGTCATTTGTTAAATCCTTTGACAGTTGAACATTACAATGAAATAAAACAGTATTGGCAGATATATAGTACTTAATTGGCTCATAATAATGACATAACATCGCTCATTTCATTGTCTATTTCAAAATATTTATTGTTTGTTTTTGTTTGTCTCACATATCCTTATTATATAAAATAATTTACTTATCTATTTTCGATGTTCTTACCTGTCATAGGTGTTTGAAAATGATTCAGTTATGATCAGGAGGTATGGTTTACCATTTAATACGTTTTGCGTATGGCTTCAAAGTTACAATCACAACCTCAGGAAGTATTTATTTTTAGATCGATTAGTTAGGCAATGGCTTTCAAATCAAAATTTTACTCACTTATATTAACCATTTAGTCCAGTATAATATGCACAAATATGACTTGAACCAAATATATATATATACAGCTAAAATTTGGTTGATGCGTTCAGACAACAATCATGTAAAGTATATCCCAATATTTCCTAATTGGGTAAAATCTGCCATCTATGAGATTCCAGATTGTTATTGTTAGGTATGAGCTTACTGTCTGATTAGATAGTTTTACAAAATAATACCCTCGTCGCAGCAAACCTGCATACTCAGCGAATTTCCAATGAATATATAACATAACACATTAAAACACTTAACAGGATTCATAAGAAATATATTCACAACCAAGCGATATTTAAAATATTAATTATTATCCATGAGAATAACATTGGGGATGTGTACGCAGGGTTGCTGAAACAAGGCACACAAAATAATGGGTTTTTATGCAAATATCAATAGAACTCATCTTAGTGTAGTCACATACAAAGATTCATCCATATACATTCATAAATAAGCGATATATAACATTTTAAGTATTTTCCATAAGAATAACATGGGGACCAAGTACCTAGGTTTGCTGCTTCAGGAACCATAGGCGAAAAGTTGTTTTTTTGTGCAAACAACAATAAACCACAACCAAATCAAGCCATATACCAAATTTCGCCAGTTTATGTTCATAAATAAGCGAGATATGCAATTTTTCTTTTTCTCCATAAGAATAACATTAGACAACGTACTGTGTCTAGCGCTTTCAATATCTCGGTAACCAATTGACGTAGAGCAATGATCAAAATACCAAATTGTTTGTTTTTTAAGCTGAATTCAATAGTGTAAATTAAAATTTGATTTAAATTCAAATTACATCTGAAAACCCCCCAAAAAACACATTTTTGGGGTACAAAACCCCCTAAAAACCCCTCTTCGGATGGTGCGATTCATCTGGTTTTCGAACTCGTTCAAATAAATGGTACTTTACACATTTGTACCAAATTTCATTAAGATCAGACCTTTTTTACGAGAGTTATCGTGCTTACGGACACACATACATTTATATATATATACAGAGTGTCCAAAAAGTCCCGGGTCGATTAAATATTTTTCGAAATATTTAAAACAGAGCTTCAAAACTTTTCACAAAGTTACTGGACATAAAAATATATTTTAACACATATTCAGTGATCCGCTACTTCCTCAGGAGGACGGCCCGCTAGGAGTCAGAAGAAAATCTTAAATGTAAGCATAGGTTGATATGCATATCAAATAAAAGGTCTTTATTAGTAGAGTACAGAGCCGCAAACCCGACCTCAAACGGAGAAACGAGTCAAAAATGACAGCCGTTCAAAGATGGCTTGAGTTTTCAACTTAGGTAAATGTAATCAAGTTCATGGAACACACTATCAGTCACAAATAACCATTAACTCTTTTAGGTTTATCATGGCTTATTCATTTTCCTTGTTTGTTTTATTTTCGATCCCTCTCAGAAATAACGAAACTTATAATTATACAATAGTATTAATTGTAAACAGTTTTGGGTTAGTAACGTTAAAATCAAAAAAGCTCGTCAGTTTATTTTCTACATTAACCTAAGTTGCAAACTCAAGCCATCTTTGAACGGCTGTCATTTTTGACTCGTTTCTCCGTTTGAGGTCGGATTTGCGGCTCTGTACTCTACTAATAAAGACCTTTTATTTGATATGCATATTAACCTATGCTTACATTTAAGATTTTCTTCTGACTCCTAGCGGGCCATCCCCCTGAGGAAGTAGCGGATCACTGAATATGTGTTAAAATAGATTTTTATATCCAGTAACTTTGTGCAAAGTTTTGTAGCTCTATTTTAAATATTTCTACAAATATTTAACCGACCCGGGACTTTTTGGACACCCGGTATATATATACATGTATAAAAATTTTAACGAATGGTGTTTTTGGCATCTGGGGACCTCAAATGAAAAGTTATCATGGTCTCGGGCTTAAGTCTTACCATGAGACCTACGGTAATAGCTTCTTCCCTATAGGGGAAATTCGCTAAAACATATTAAAAAAAAAGATTTTATGGAGAAGTTCAGAATACAATTTTGTGAAACATATCCAAACATCAAAAATCCCCAAATGGAGCAACTCAGCTATATCGACTATTTGTCATTAAAGATTGTTTCTTCTTATTACGCAACTCATAATACACTTATAATTATGATTATAACGATTTTGATGACAATAATGGTTGTATTATGATTTTTCCCAACTATTTTTTTAACTTTTACTGATGACTACTAACAAAAATTCTAGATATAACAAAAATATAACAATTTTGTACAAACATGTAAAGCTACATTCATTTTAATTTGTTCAAAAACCAGACAAAATACGTCATCTGATGGTGGGATTTTGAGAATTTTTTTATTTAAAGATATATTTATTGATTTGTTAAGTTTTTTGTATAAATCGAATTTTGATTGCACTTTATGATTCAGCTTTAAAAGCAAACCATTTTATATTTTTAATTATAGCTTTACAATATTGTTAGTGACTAGTAATATTTAAAGTGCAAAACTCAGTGCGTTGTACACTTAATCTTGGATGATAAGCAACACTTTTATATTTCACTCATCTATGATCATATTTTGATAATATGGATCATTAATTTGGTTATAATCTACTAATATCTGCATGAAATACCTTCGTAGAATCAAATCTACATACTCAGTTACATATAACCTTATGTGTAGCACATTACACAACATTATTATTGCAAGAAACAAATACAGTTATATACCTCGCATATGTATGAATGTATTTTGATGAAACTTGCTTCATTGGTAGTAAGGTACCATTATATGCACTGTTAATTTCCTCAGTACCCAGGATTGTTTCAACGGAGAAATTGTAATATATCTTGGTTAAAACCTGGTAATCTGACAATAAGCGTAAGTGGCAGATTCCCCCAAGTGGGAAACTTTGCGAGCTTGGAAATGTTTTACGGAATGGTCTTCTGGACATTTCCACCAAGTTTGAATTTTTTTTAAATGGCCTGGTTAGAAATATAAAAAAATACTTTTTGATATAAAGGAGATTTGGAATACTTTTTTAGTTTCAATGTAGAATAAGAGTGACAGTATATACAAATTATGGAAAAACGTAAAATCACTATTGTTTGTTTCTGAAACTCAGATTCAAAAGTATACCTTTTTGTTATACAGTAAAAGTCCAAAACAAATTTTACAACAATTCAAATATTACACATCAGATTATTATCGAAATACTTATAATTTGGATATTACATTTATGTCAACATAATCCAAACTAAAAACTACATCACTCACTAGTCTGAGCTTATTTTTCTCATCCTTTCTAGCAATTAAACTATAATCCATCTAACTAAAACAAAAACAAAATACTTAAATTAAATTAATATCTGTTAAAATTTGTATAGCTAGGATACCAGCATAATTACAAAATACCGGTAAAGAAATTAAAGCGGAGTTGTCAAGGGGTGAACGCGTTCTGTTGGCGTGACATTTATTATGCATGGTGCAGGAGAAGGGGAGGGGGAAGGTCTGAAGGCATTCCAAGTGTCCCAGTCGGTATGTCCTTCCGTTTTAAATAACTCTCGCGATTTTATGAATATTTTGGTTAGATATTAAGACAGATATAATTTACAGAATTTTATTACAGCGTTGTTATATTATACTTCAAAATGTGTATAAGCACTGCTTGTCTCAAAACTCTCCATCTTAATAGAACTATACACTACTTCGAATAACATGAATACGTATTTAAGTTAATGTGACGATTATATTTGAATTATGTCCATTTTAACATTGGTTGCCTTTTTTATACCTAAAACTTTGAATGTATTTGGTATATTTGTTACAAAATCCCAAAAGACAATTTTATATTTCATTTATATTTTAGCTTAAATACCGTACTGTATTATTTAAATACTTATTTACACTCCTGCGTAAATATTTTGTCAAATACACCGACCCTAAATATGTTGCTAACACAATATGTCTGGTTAAGTGGTTATCGCTGTAATTTAAATTTTACTGCAAATGTATCTTATACTTACACTAAACTATATTAATATATATAATTCCTATAGCATAAATTAAAAAGGGTCCTCGTAATTATAATAAGTGCTTAAATAAATTTAATACTTTAAAGTTGCAACTTGAAACATACTAAGTTATCATAAATAAAAAAACACTGTAATAAAGTAGTATTTATTAAGAAGTTTAATTAATGTTACGCCGAGTGTAACTGTAACAATGTCTGAGGTTAAATATAATCGGCAGTTAATTAACTAATGCTCATTCCACATCGTACGATACTTTATTCAACGAAACACATTTCATCAACCTACATTGTGATCATTTGTCACCAACATCCAGTGTTTGTTTGTTTCATGCTAATAATAAACAAGGTTTCAATTGGTGAAACAAATAACTTAGATTAATTACAAATCAACTATTAAATCAAGTATTTAATCATTGTATTTCTTAGTCTGCACATGGTACATCCGATATCTAATATTGAATTTCAAACTAGAACAAATTAAAATCACCTACTACATAAATTCAACTTTGCAAACTTCATTTTAATCTCAGATTGAAGCTAAACTTTCATAACATCAACAGGATGCCACAAAGTACGTATTACAACACATCAGTGCAGTTAGATTACCCTGTACTTACATGCAAGACTGAATATACATAACATGTGATATGGTGATTAGTTTCGACCGGTAAAACAGTTAAATATCAAGCCCAGTTTGATACCAACACAATTCTTTAAAATGTTACTATAAATTAGATTTAATTGGGTGTTACGTTTTGTTATTTACAAATTTGAGAAGGATGTGAACACCACTTGCGCAACCTCGGGAGTACCAGAGGAAGTTCTCATTTACACAGAAGTGGGTCAATAATTGCACCTATAACAGTTATAAATATTAAAAATACTAAATAATTTTAATATTGTATTATTGAATAATGTAAATGTTTTAAATTGTAATAATATAAAAGAAAATATGCAGTAGGCTGATGTCGGGGAGTTAGTTTACTCTTATTCTGAATATTTTAAAGGATTTGAATGGTGCAGATCATATATTGATCATCAATCCAAAACTCCGGTCCAGTATTTGATATTCGTACAAAATTGGAGGGAATTTCCAAACCTCCGCCCCCCTAAGGACGGATTGGATCGTACTCATGCAATGGATCTATTTGGATAAACTCTCGATTTACAAGTGCGGGCAGGACTTCGCACAAGTTTATGTTGTGTGGTCTATAAATTAGACTATTGACCACGTGGCTAAGGGGTCTAGACTTAGCTTAGAATTAGGAAAACTTTAGAATTAGCAGAACTTTTATATCTTTTTATATCTTCTCCGACAAACCAATTTTTTGTCCATTGACGTTTTGCAAATAGATTAGATATTGAAGGAAATAGTAAGTAAGATAGTTGTGGTTGTTGCTTGCAACCGGTATTTTTTAACCGGTTCATCTATTTAAAAGTATAGATGAATTTAAAATAAAACTGTGGCAAAACAAAATCTTACCTTAAAATATGTACGATTATCCACCATACTTTCACAAGTCGTGGCGGCATTCAAAAATATCAGTATACGATCTCAATACCAATAATAGGTATACACGGTGTTCGGAGAAAACGATCAAATAATTTAGGATGTCATTATACATATTAAAATAAGCAAAAAAGCTCCTATGAACATATGTCCTAAAATGTAAAGTTTTCCGTCTACCTGTCTGTATGTGTGTTTTTAAATAACATCAGATAACTTTAAACTTTGTACATGTATGGTGACAAATAGGACCTGATTTGGCAGCCATTTTGAATTATTACAAAGTAGAAACTTTACGCTCCGTACCAAATTATGTCCTATTAGTCATCATACATCTACCACGTTTAAAGTTAATACCTTAAGTGATTGAAAAGTTATGTTAAATTATGTAAAAAAACACATACAGGTACACAGACGGAAAACTATACATTTTAGGACATGTTCATAGGGACGTTTTTGCTTATTTTTCTATGTACAATAACATCTTAAATTATTGGTACGTTTTTCCGAACAACCTGAATATATTACATTCAACTTCATAATTTACCAACATTTTTCAAAATTAATTTTCTTTGAGTTTTTCATAAAAGCATAAACTCGTAATAAAATTTACTTATCATACCCATTAAATAAATCTGAAAATATAAGAAAATTATCCCTTTGAATTTCCTACGACTAGTGGCTGCGGAGAAAACTGAAATTAAAATGTAGTGGTAGACACATCAGTACTTTGTCCAATATTATTATAATGGGGAATTAAAAAAAAACCTTTTATTTACTGATAAATTGCATTAAAACTTAGTTTGTGGGTTCAGTCATAATTGACAAATAGAATCAATATGTTGTTACCTAACCCTGGGGGAAGAGTACATGGGTGGACATTTATAAATATAGTTTACGATGAAATTTTCTTGTATTCTGTATATAGTAAATATAAAGAAATTTATTGATTACAACACTGTAAATGGGAGAAAGTATGTGTTTGTTTTCTGATACCGATTATCAATAGTAGTAATTATGTGCTTACGATTGAAATACAATCACTATAAACCAGGAGCAAATAGTGTGCTTTAGAAAGCTTTAGAAATAAGTTTTAGTTAATTAAAGAGCACTAACAAAAGAGAAGCGAAAACTTTCTTGTAAGGGGTAAAGTTTCTCACTACAACTTGTAACAAAGAATCACTATCAAGTTACTACGTTTCTATTTAACTACTCGTAGTATTTGTGTCAACTCTTTCGTATATCAATGCGATATAAAGATTTTTATTTTGGATTTTACGCGATTATTGTTTAACATAATTAAAAAAATTATTGGGAGGGAAAACGAAACATTACAAGAAGATACTTCTTAAGTTTTCTTTTATCAGGAAAAACTTTCTCCTATTAGTAAAAAAAGTTAGATGGGTGACTTAAATTCCAATATACTTATGTTACTAACAGGTATTGCCTCGCAACATGTGTATAGTTCAGGCTTCGATTTGTTAATAAAAAACACATTTTCTGATGTAAAATAGAATTTCATACCTCCTATGTATTTTATTAGTATTTTAGATTTATTAAATTAGCTTAGAGGGCATTACTGGAAAACGACTAAATATAACTGTTATTTTATGAATGCATCTCAAAAAATATTCTTCTGTAACATCTAAATATTAGGAACAAATGGAATTTAGGTGCAAATTATTTAAAATGACTTTTTTATAAAACATGTCTTAATCATGCACAACAGTTTTTGCTACGCAACGGATGAATACTTTCGAACGGCGTTATGTCCAAGCACAGGACAGAGCAGTTGGATATCTCAAGTATCTCAGGTGGCTTATCAGTCTGCCACATAAATCCTCTCCACATTATGGAAATGTTTACTTTACAATTTATTTCAGCTACTTTTATATGATTTTAGAGCCACGAATGGTTTCCTAAAATTATATTTTGTCTTATACTATATTTCTCACATTCTATATCAAGTTTCAAATTACCTATTTAATTACTGTTATTATAATGAATCTGCTTGGGCAATTCTTGGGATTTTGACTTTAAACAACGTAAACAGAACAAGAGTATCGGGATATTGTGCAAATATTTATTGAGTTTGTTAAAATCAGGGGGTGATTTAGCCTAAAATCATGATAGAGCGTTCATTACTCATGGATATGTGAAGAATTATACAGAGTACCCCGTAACTCTCTGGAAAAGGTAAATAGTATCAATATGAACACATTTTACCTTTTCAATATGGGTCTACCGTGCCTAGTTTTCCTTTTGTATGTCTGTATGTGTTTTTTACTTTTAAGATAAAATTTTAAATTCTACACAACCAAATTCAACCAAACCTAAGACAACTGTTGATGGTTATAGGGTACATCAACACAAAAGTTATGGTGTAATTATTTTTGAAAATTAAAAATGGTGGCTATTTAAAAGGTTCCATTTTAAATGGCTTAAAAATCAGCCAATTAAGATAGAAGATTAAAAAAAATGTCACTTTGAAATTGACAACTACACTATACATTTTTAGTTAATATACCCTATAACCACAAACAGTTGCCTTGAACGAGAAACCTATGTTCATATGGTAAAATGTGTTCATATTGACCCAAGGCAATATTGCTATATACCTAAGTGAAGACAGATACAGGGCACTCTATACATATGTGAAATATTTCAATCTCTCTTCTATCTCTTCCTCTTTACACTTCCTCATCCTTATTGGCAGACTGACCCTAGTTGTAGGAAGAGAAATATCTAATAATATAAAAACAAGGGCTATTTACTCACGTTTTTCATAAGGTGTATTAATGGTTGTACTTCATAAAATTAAATTTTACTAGATATTTAGGTAGTTAGCATTTTTTACAGGAAATAACCTAAAATTGTAGAAGCTCATATCTCGTAATAACCAACATACAACGTCTCAAAAGGCGTGAGGAATTTTTAAATTATCGACCACATCTTGCACACACTGTGGAAAACGCTGTAAAAAATCGCAAAGAAATACAAATATTATTTGAGAATTTTTTTATATTTTTAATGTGTAATTAATACAATAAAACACTTTGCTAAATTAGATTGATATTACCAAGTACTACGTCTACCATTCTGAAAACGAGATATAATCTAAACATAAAATAGTGTTTGTTTGACTTAATAACTGTACTTGGAGAGCAGACATTTTCTATTTTTCATTAAGGAAATTAGCGAAAAAATATAATCAAATTTGTATCTAGCAGATCTTAAAATATCGCTAGCAATATTTCAAATGTTTGCAAGATTTTAATAAAATTTATTAAACAAAATTAATTGTGACCATGAATATTCTTATGATTAAAGACTTATCTGGCGTAGATTTAACATTGTTTCTATTTCGGAATAATGCAACACGGCCGAACTCTGACGTCTCTTTGTCTCAAGAAATACAAAAGGAATATAAAATATCAACAACACTTGCGATAGAAGCGCTCCATACAGCTTATATTCAACGTTCAAAGTTAAATATTAAATGAATAAACAGACATTTAAAATAAAAATTTTTGTGCTAGAAAGGAAACTTCTTAACATGTTCTCCGGGAAAATATGCATTACATTGTAAGACATAAATAAACATTATAGCTTTACAGTTGCTTTGAATCGGTCATTATTTTTCTAAACGAAAAACGATTAACCAAAATACTTTAAGTACTTTGTGTAGACACAATTGTAATTTTGTGACATTTTTAGATACTTCAATTAAATTAAATGTTGTTGTTAATAACAAAATGTCACTTGATTTTAAAATATGTATAAACTTTACAAACAAACAGGATGTAAATTTTAATTTCGATGTTGAGGAGTACGAAGAAAGTCTTAAATAAAGGATATTTCGACTGCCTTTACCCTGGTGTATAGGTCAAACTGCAAACCAATTTCGTAACTAGTGGACTACGATGCCGCAAACCCGATCTAAAATGATCTATTGCCTTAGAAATTGCATCCAAATCGTTTTTTAAATGCAATTTTTAAAACTTTCGAACGTTACTATAGTCTATATGTTGCAAGTTTCTTTCGACGTTCGGTTTGTAGCATATTGTAGACAAGCACGACTTCCTTTAGTGGAATATCCTTAATGGAGTCTTGTATGCCGTAAGGGTAAAATGTTGTGTTTTAAAGTTGTAAGGTCACATTTATGATCTGTCGTGTTAAAGGTCGCAACAAAGGTTTCTACGCTTTGCCACAAACTGGACCTCTAAAGAACCAGTTGGACATCAACCAATTTGTGCAATAAGTTTGTCAACCAGTTCAACTTGTTCAACCAGTTTGTCCAATGAACCCAAAGGAAAAAATCGCATCTAAACTTTTTTTAATTATAATTTTTTAGAAATTTCTAACTCATTAGCCCGTTTGAGGTCGGGTCTGCGGCCTTGTACTAGTAATAAATTTAAATTGATAAATAGTGGGACGTTACTTTTGTTCAAGATTTATTTTCTTACTTTTTGCATCAACAAAGAAAACTCGAAAGCAATACTGGCAATATATCTACTAGGATTAATTGGTTGAAGAAAATCAAAATTAATCGGACGAGTTTTGTAACTAATAAAACATAACATGAACGCGTGTTTACGACAAATGGACCTACACAAATTCTACAAACCTATTAAACCAATTAATAATATCGTATTTGTCTATTACAGTAGACCTCTCTCCACGGGACTGAACCCTGGGTCGAATAACTAAAGGGGTGTTTAACAAGAATAACAGGTGGGGATTGTCATATTAAGCACTAAAGATTATAAAATGTATACGATAGCTAAAAACTAGGTTTACAAAAATAAGTGCCAAGAAACAATATTTGATTAACTAAGGAAGCATATGATCAACTTTTTGCGGCTGGAACGATTGTCATGGTACAGTTTCAGGGAAGTCGGCCGCGGCGTTAGACATGAGTCATTTTTTGAAAGACGGTGTTTAATCCGGTGGGCGATTGAAGTGAGGACGGTTAAGAGGACTGGTACAGTAAAGTAACAAGCTGGGATATTGTGTTTTATAAATCTCTTTTCCCGTACTTTGAATCTACATGGCGAATAAAAAGTCAGGACCCCCCCCACATCTTTTTTATTTCTTAATATAAACTAATATTTATTTGTTGAGTAGTGTAAAGTACTTGAGGTGTAGGTATATTTTGACATTATTTACTATTTTGAGTGTCTCCAAAAATAGGGAATTTCGGGGACAACACAACATGTTTAAATGTAAACCCCCTTTGAGACCACTCATTAAAAAAACAAAAAAACTGTAAAAATGTAGATAAATGGTTAAAATTAGAGACCGCTTTCTCTCCCCTAACTAAAATTTCAGCCTGGAAAAATTTCCCAAAAAACCTTGGTTTTATCTTTACTTTTGCTAATTTAAAGTGAACTGTTTACATTCGCGTTGTGATATTAACTTCAGGTAAACCATCTTTTGTCACTGTTAAAAATGATGAATGTCCCGCAAGATTATCCTTCCAGATTTTGACACAATACTTGGGAATTATTACTGGCTGCCATTTTGGTTAGAGAATAGATAGTGGTCCCTAATTTTTCACCATTTATCTTCTTTTTTACAATTATCTAAAATGACTGGTCACTCAAAGGGGGTTTACATTTAAACATTTTGAGTTGGCCCCGAAATCCCCTATTTGTAGGGAAACTCAACATTTTAAATAATGTCAAAAGATAATACACCTTAAGCCTCCAAAATATATTAGTTTATGTTTAAAAAATAAAAAAATAGAGGGGGTCCTGACTTTTGATGCATCCTGAATTTGATAAAATTATTAATTATACTTTATATTAAAATTATGTAAACGGCTATGTCTTTCCTTTCTATGTTTCTAGTACTGTTTTGTTTTGCCATTTTAATATATATTTTGAATACATTTGCATTAGGTTGATTCAAATAAATATAAACAAATTGAACTCATGGAGTGATTTTTGTCAAAAAGCTCATAAATAAAATAATTCATAATCAAACTTTACTCTTTAAACATTGTAATTGGTGGTGTAACATTATGAAGCTATAAATTAAATAATTAAATAGAACTTATTTGTTCTCTTTCACACAACAGACTAAACCACCAGTAAGTGGTGTTGTCACTGTGCTGTTACGGGAAGAGTTGAGACTGATTTTACAGTAATATCACGTTTTTCATTACCTTCTCTTAAACTTCAATAACGCTTTACTATGGCTTAAATCTGCATTTCCATTGAAAGTTTTCTTTTACTTATCCCTTTTAATTTAATTTGGATTTTTATAATATTTTGCTATACAGAAGCCACAGGTGCAGGGGGTAGTTTAGCACTGCGTTTTGTAAACGCCCGGACTTGTACCCCAAGAGGGGGTGGAAAGAGAATGAAATTTGAAAGATAAGTGGGTGTGATTTACTAAGGTTTTAATTACTATTTGTCATGGTTATACTATACATTATCTCATTTATTTTGAATGAAAGGAACAAACAATGCAGTAAATTGCCCAACTATATTTTAAATCAGTGTGTTAATTGTTTTAAGAAGCTAGTAATTATTTTAGCAAATGAGTTTCAAGTGTTTCATAGAAACGTTAACGTTTTCTTGAAAGAGATTAATCTCTCACGTTAAAGCCATCAAAGTCAGTCAATATCGACCGTAATAGACATATTACACATATTTAATTAACAGTTTAGATTTAGTTTATTCAAGACGTTGTTTGAAAAAGGTTTTGGGAGTAAAAAATGGAATACGTAATATATTGCTAATATAAGAGATTCAAATTTGGTAAACAGCTTGTTATATCTTGTGAGCCTATCTTGCTAGTAGCTTTAATACAGTAACATACATTTTATAATAAGGGTTCTAATAACATTACCAACAAAACTAGTCAAGTTAGTTGTTATTTATTTTTTTGTTCAGTAAAGAAAAATACCAAATAAATATATTACATCTCCAAAGCTTAAAAAACATTTTTAGTTTTATTGAAAATTAAAGAATGTTTTATAAAACCTCGAACCAACTAATTACGTGAAGATTAACCAAATTTGTTTAAGTGGATTCTCAAAGGTAATACTGATCGTTTCTCTTAGTTGGATCCACTTTTATAAATGTAATTCAACATTTATATACTTACAAATTCAATCACTTTACTAGATTCCATTATTTTAGTAAGACAAATTTGCCATTAATTGTGATGACTCAAAGTATTAGTTTTCTTAAGGTGGCACGAAATTACTATGAATAATTCTAAACACATTCCCAACCGTTTGACATAATGCCTGTTAATCGGGGTTTTAATAACTTAGCTAAAAGCTATTGTTTTTTATATTTTTTTAATCCAACCACATATTACAGTTTCAAAAGATGGCTTTCAATTTATAAGCTAAGATCCTCTGTAATAAGATACGAAACTATTAGTTTATTTAATAGATATTTTAACTATTTCAAACAAATTTTTAAAGCTGTGTACCAAAAATACGTTCATGTAAAAACTATTAAAGAAAAATAAAATCTGTCATTATATAACAGTATTTAATGTAAGTACTTCTGAATGGACTTAATAGATCAACAAAGCACAGCGATATAATGATCAGTGCAAGGTCAGCCTGTAAAAGAACATGCAGGCTTGTTATAGTCAGAAACAATGCGACGGTCCCCGTTGTACGAAACAAACTACTATTTCAAAAATATTTGCCTCATAAAGTATTTTAAAAAATATACAAAATAGTTGTATTTCCATATTATTGATTGGCTTGATTTTCTTCTTATTTTATGAAATTCTAAACATTGAATGTAAAGCGGATATGTCCAAAATAATACGAAACGAGCAAATTAACAAAGTAAATAAGCTCGACTTAGAGAGGAACCGTGAAGATAGGCATTTTGAACAAACTGACTGGCTTTTCAACCAAACCTTGGTCCCCCAGGTGCTGAAGTGATTTAACAAATGTATTTAACTTTTCAACTATAATATTGCACTATGATCGCGAGCGAAGCCGCGACGGGCTACTAGTCATTATATTGTGTGTCCCAAAAGTCCCAACCCCCTATTATTTTGTTTTTAAACTGCATATATCGAGATTATCTTCCGGTTAAGTCTTAGTGATCTAAAAAGGAAACTTTTGATGAGTCCAAATTTTCAACCCCTCCCCAAGATAGGGGTTTTGGGAGGTAAGTCAAAAAACTTAATTGGTAACCCCCCTTGAGTGATATATCATTTTAAAGGGTGTACAAAAAGAAGAGTGGCACAAGTTAAGGGTTTCTAGCTTTGTTATATCAAACACAGCGTTCAATTGAATTGTTGAATTTTAAAACGTCACTTTGCATTATTTTTGATAGCAGTCATTTAAATTCACCAAAAACATCTCGAAATAATAAGATTTTTCGATGGGAAGGTTTAAGTAACAGCTTATTAAATATCATTGTAAAATTTGACGACATATAATAAGCTACCATGTTTTAGGGGAGGATCATCGTGGAGACCTCTAATTTGCACCATTCATCTTCTTTTATTAAGACCTTTAAAAAGAGGTATCACTCAGTAAGGGTTGCTATTTATAATTTTTGACTTAGCCCCAAAAACCTCTATTTCGGGGGATGGGGCCAAACTTGTTCACTCACTAAAAGATAAATGGCTTGGTTACTTTAACGTTCCCATCGAAAAATCTTATAATTTCGAAACGTTTTCGGTGAATACTGTTATTTGTAATGTTATTTGTAATGTTATTTGTAATGACTGCTATGCAAAAATAATGCAAAATGAAGTTTTAAAATTCAAAAACCCAATTGAAGGCTGTGTTTGATAGAACAAAGCTAGAAACCCCTAACTTGTGCCATTCTTCTTCTTCCTGGACGCCCTTTAAAATGATACATCACTCAAGGGGGGTTACCATTTAAGTTTTTTTGACTTACACCTATTTTGGGGGAGGGGGTTAAAAATTTGGACTCATCAAAAGTTTCCTTTTTGGGTCACTAAGACTTCCCCGGCAGATATTCTCAATATATGCAATCATTAAAAAAGTAATAGGGGGGGAGGGTCTTTTGGGACACACGGTATAACAGTATTAAATGTAAGTACTCTTGAATGGACTTAATAGATCAACAAAGCACAGCGATATAATGATCAGTGCAAGATCAGCCTGTAACAGAACATGCAGGCTTGTTATAGTCAGAAACAATGCGACGCTCCCCGTTGTACGGAACAAACTACTATTTCAAAAATATTTGCCTCATAAAGTATTTAAGGGGCATGTAGTGGTAAAATATTGAAAATAGTTTTGTTTTCATATTATTGACTAGCTTGATTACTTCTTATTTAATTTACATTTGAAATTCTAAACATCTCGTAATTAGCAATCAAAGGGAGATTCGGTTCAACTAAATCCAAAATCCCCCAATTATAAACATGTTTTGAAATTAAATTTCATAAAATAGAAACATGTGTATGCCTTTTATTCTGAACTAATATAATCACTCCTGAGATATCAACATATCGATCGATTAAACGTAAAAACTCTGTTAAACAACTCATCACAAGCTACCTGATACATTAGCAACGAATATAATATATGCAACTAGGAGGATTACGATATTTTTGTTTTACTAGGGGTATAGCCATACCTTTTTTACCAGGAAATTTTGTTTTGGAGATTTATTGTAGCAAGAACTTAAAACGTCTTGGAATCAGTATTTGATAAACCGAGGAACGGGATCTACCCAAAAGTTGCAGCCATTATTTTTTGAGGCAAACGTTTATATAACTGATCTAAAATATAAAAGATTTAAAAACATTTCGTTTTAAATTATATTTCGAATACTGTGTCTATAAATATCAACAATATCCAACACTACGATGGTAAATGGCAGAAAAGGATCTCCAAGAACACCTGTGAGACGGCTTCGCTAATGAAAAAGAAGGGAACAAATCCTTAAAACACCTGTTATGTATATACATTTCTTAATATAAAACTCTTAGCCATAACCATTTTTACTACACTATTAACAAAATTGAATTATTTCATATCAGGAGTTTTCAAATATGCATTATGTAAAAAAAGTCACATTAAACATAATACTCCATTTACTTTTATAAAATGGGTTATTAGGGTTAAAGTGATGATCATTGTTACATCAAGTTGATAAAGAAATAACATACCTTTACACCTGACCATCAATCAATGAAATGTCTCATATCGCTGATTTACAATATATCCTGATAAAACATGGTAAGTGTTTGGAATATTATAAATATTTTAAAAATGCCTTTTTCATTTAGAAACAAACAAATATTTTATTTGTATCCAACTTAAGTACTTCTAATGTAACGGATTTATAATTATATTATTAGTTCGTCAGCTAAAGAGGCTAATGGCGCAATTGTTCTATTTTGAACTTAAAACGTATCAAATCAAACTATTTTGTTTAAAAAAATTAGATTCGTTGTAAAGGATCTGAGGAAGCAAATACCTGATGAACATATTTTACGTCTTAACTCATTCAACTAAACGCACAAAGGAATGTTGTATTTGTATTTCGTATATCGTATTTTGTAAAACTTTCCTTTTTTCTAAAAGCAGCCGTTTCCGTACTCTGAGTTACTCTACTCCAATTTTAACATATTTTTATATTTACGTTATCTCTGTTTTCATAATTTTACGCATTATTACATTTTTAGTGGCAGTTACAATCTATAACATTTTTAATAATGAATACGATGAGTAAAATCGTCTTCAGCTTATGTATATGTTTCTATTGTGATCATTAAATTATTGAAGACTTCAATAATGAGGGTTTATCTTTACATGAACATCTTATGTTCACTTGTCTGTACATTTATATTCGCTATTTAATGTATTCTGACGAACAGTTTGCTTGGATATGTCCGATTTCCTCAATTTTTGAAATAAATTACTCAATTATTCAGAGATGTATTACATCGAATGTATGCGACTGCTTCTAAAATGTATTTCATAATTCTATAAGTAACCAGATGAAAAACGTACTCATGACTTTTTTAATTCAAAATAACAATTATAGTTATTATAGTTTTGCTACTTTGGGATGTAAAAACGTGTTACACACAACGAAAGAAGATAGAAAACACCAAATAAACCTAGATTAACCTGACTTGTTATTAGTGAATTTCCTTTGGAAAGTGAACTTAGCATGACCCGCACGGTGAAACTTAAGCCCGGGACCACCATATAAGTTCCTATCGTGACCCCCTGAACACGTTTTGAGGGGTTCAAAATTTTATATATACATATATATATATATATATATATATATATATATATATATATATATATATTAATTTTACTATCATTATGAGTGTGTGTGTGTGTGTGTGTGTGTGTGTGTGTGTGTGCAGTAGCGGTCGCATTTTTTGTCCGATTAACTTCAGAATTGGTAGGGACGTTCCTTTCTGTAATCAGTTGGACAAGTTCGTTGGGCAAAACAATCGGAAAACTTCAAACCCCTTTTTAGGGGATTAATCTTTCAAATTTCGAGTTTTTGGGCCCAAAAAGGGACAGAAAAGCCCCGAATGTAAAATTAATGCATGTAAAAAGATGGGAATTAGTAAGGCGAAAGATTTAAGCCCTCTCTCGTCATTCTAGGATAAATATTTACCGAGTTATTAAAGAAAATGCGTTTTGACTTAACACAGTACGTTGTCTTATGGGGATTTTACACTAGAAAAACCTGTTATTCCTTTGTTAGAGTACTTTTATCATCCCCAGCAACTCACACCGACTTTCAAGCCTGCCTGGACCTTCTCCTAACATTATAATGCGCAAAATTGTATTCCCAGCTTTGCAGGTAAATGAAACCAGGAGCATCAGAACAGCCAAAAAAACAATGTTTTCAGATTTGAATAAAAATTGGAATACATGTATGTTTTTACACATATTTTGAGTTTTAAACTTTTTTTGTGGAAATTGACTTCCCTCACGTCAGCGTGCTGCGTGCGAACTCGTTTATAATTGATTTGTTTTAAAAAAATCGTTTTCATGGTGTTCAATCCATGGGTTTTTGAATGTGCTGCAACGTCTAGGACAATGGTCTTGTTAATTGGATGATGTCATAGAAACAATGCTGCCCGACCTCCCATCTGAAAGGGCGGCTTTTATATCATGAGGAGCTTTTAGGGTAAAGTAAACGACACCATGAATGAGATAAATTCACAATGCCGCATATAAAGCTAGTAAAATTTAATTCTAATAGGAAATTAGCGAATCCTTTTTTAATTTATAGTATAAACCCCCAATAACTAAGGTTAATGTTAAACAAAGAACGAAAAAAATATAATTTATGAATAGATTGATGATACGTACCTTAACAACTACTATTATTAAAATGATTGTGTAAAATAAAAAATAAATAGACCCACTTAAGAGTTGTAACGAACATTTCCTAAATTTGATTTTTTGGTTTCTTGAATTAATTAAATATCAACAGTAAATTTTAGTATTGTGTCTTTTGCTCCAATCGTTAATCCTAATATTGTTATTTCTTCCAAGATAATCAGGTATTGTATAAGAGTGGGGAGGTTACAATGTCCTGCTAGTCACGTATAACCATGTTTACTCACCGTTCTGTGCAGACTCGGAGCTCGAGGACCTAGAGACTCCGCCGCGGTACCGGCCGGACAGCCTTGCCGCTCTCAGCCGCGCCACCAGGTTCACGGAGCCGGAGCTCAAGAAGATCTACCGGGGCTTCAAGGCAGAGTGTCCCACGGGCGTCGTCAAAGAAGACACCTTCAAAGGCATCTATTCACAATTCTTCCCGAAGGGAGGTGAGCACTGATTCTTCGAGGGTTTGCTTTATCTATTAAGATAATTCAAATCTGGGGTCACGGAACTTATTATATGGTGGGTCTAGTCATAAAAACTTAATATTTATCAAATTATAAACGGTGATACAAGTTTAATATTTGGTAAATTATAAAAGTAAACCCATAAAAACACCCTGATTATATTATTAGCTTAATATAAATTTATTTATGATAATATTTCAATCTTTCTGGCCCAAAACGGTAACATTTTAATTTAAACATTTCGTAAAGGTGTTTATATTTCATCTATTCGTACTTATACCACTCCATGCCAAGAGTGAAATTCACTTTGATTTATGTTGAAAAGTAAATAAAAAGGCAGATATCGATTGACTCCCATTTCGTCGTATTACCTAATAATATTCAACCTACTTTATTCCAAAAACATACATGTTAAATAAAAAATATGTACATTGATTAATTTAGTGTCAAAGTGACTCCCACAAAGAATTCTGTGAGTGGGAGTGAGTCTTCAATATTGTAATCTAAACTGCATTTCAGCCCTGACACTACAGATAATGACATGGAATAAAATAATAAAACAAAAGTGTTGATCTAATAAACAAATATGTCTAAATATATATAGCGAAAGGTCGAACAAAAATAATACAAAGCAAATGAATCAATGATAAAATGTGCCTTATTACGTCGCAAACAAATTATAACAAATTATGACTTTGATTCAAATTAGTAAAACATAAAATATTGCAACGAATGTTTCGCAGTTGGTACCAAAGCTGCAGCAGGGCGTACTAACATAAGGACAATATACCAAACAGAGAGCTTATGAAGCAACCCAGTTGAAAAAAGTTAATTATTCACATTTTCTTAAATAGCTTAAAGTAAGTTATACAATCACTAGTATGTTATATTTTCAACCAAATAAATAAAAACAAATATAAAACTAATCATAGAAAACTGTTACTACATTATTCCTCGCATTATAAGTAATAGGTAGACACCAATTTACATTTTTTGCGTTATATAAGAATAACAAAACTCCAAAAAACCCATTTTGTAATGTCATGAGTATCTCCATAAAGATTTTACAGCATGTCATAAAACTCTTCAGTATCTTTTCAATCTTGGTGGATGTAAATTCTAAAAGTTTAATATTGACGGGAATGTCAATACAGGTGACATTCCATATTCTGCTGACGGTTGGCGTTTTTCCGCTTGATAAAAACCTAAAATTCCATTGAATGTGTATTCTATCCTTCAAAATGTCCTTTTTTGAAAAGTTGGCTCATGTTTTTTATTGCAATATTTATTTACAGTACACTTAATTACTCCAACTATTTTATATTCACTAACCTAAATAATTTACTAACTAGTAAAGTACTATACACGTTTCACAATAATTATTGTAGACTTTATGTCAGTATCAGTATACACGCAATTTTATTTTCTCCCGAATCTATTTGGAAAAGTATTGTTTTCGTCAACATTTTTGAATTTGAGTTATCGGTGGAAATACTATTTTTGTGCCCCAAAAATTTATGAGGTAAAAGTTTATGAGGTAATCTGTCTGTCTATCTGACACTCAATCTGTCTGTATGGATGTTTACAGACATATTTATAGGAACCACACCAATGGCATAACATTTTGTAATTATGCACTAATCCACTGTATCTCCAGATATCTGTTTTTAATTTTGGATTTTTAATGGTAATTATCCCTTAATACAGCTAAAATATATTAATAATACAGAAGATTAAAATCAAGCCTGGTGATTTTAATTTAAAATTGGTGTAAAAATGTTTCGTAATGTGATAAAATTACACCAGCCGCATATTTGGGAAAATTTGGAATCAGCAATTAAAGGGAATAAAGTTGTTTAAATAAATTATTTTTCGTAAAACCATAAATCGTTAATACAGGTTACTTAACACCACTTAAAAAGCTAAGAAAGTGAAATAAATTAGTGTTTTGATTGATTAAGATACGACTAATGGTTGTGGAGAGTGGCGGGATCGGTAGTACCCTGGCCCAATGGCGCTTGGGCCCAGCAGCTACGATTGTGGAGAACATTACAGTTTTTTATTTATCAGGAGACGCAGTACGTTGTTCATTGTTTCTCTTATGGCGAATAAATAAACTACCATTTTTCTCTTATCAACTTTATTAAAACTTGGCATGTAGGTTATGTAGGTCCCATCTTATTGGACAAAAGATGGTATTTGTAATATGTTGCCACCTAACCTCAATGAATATTTCTATAGTTTTCTATACACGCTTCTGTACTTTATATTCTGTACTTTATATTCTGTACTTCTGTTCTTTATATTCTTCATCAAAATATAAAATAATTACCTGCCAAAAGGTAGAAAATGTGTAATTTTGGCTGATGCCGTTTAATAATGTAATTATTATCTTGAATTTTTGTATCGTACGAGGGTCCTAATATTAAAGAATGAAAATTTATAACAAATTGATTAATTATCATAGCACAGAACCCTTTATCATTTGTAAATGATCCAAATATAGTATTAGCGATGCAGTTTCTCAAATTTCAAATATGTTTAGTTAACTCTTACTAATAGTCTACTTTATTTTAAACTAAGTTGATCATTTACTGCAACTGTGTGTTCCAGCTAACACCAGCCAATACGCTCACTATGTGTTCAACACGCTGGACCAGGACCGCAGTGGCCTCCTTAGTTTCGAGGTCGGTACAAGTATTTACTTACATATCACTGATCAATATCACTCCTTAGTTTCGAGGTCGGTACAAGTATTTACTTACATATCACTGATCAATACCACTCCTTAGTTTCGAGGTCGGTACAAGTATTTACTTACATATCACTGATCAATATCACTCCTTAGTTTCGAGGTCGGAACAAGTATCTACTTGCATAACACTGATCAATATAACTCCTTAGTTTCAAGATGGGCACACCTACTTAATTGCAAATCATTTTTAAATATTGCTCCTTAGTTTCGAGGTTGTAATGAGTATTTAACCCTTAATCATTGTTTAATGTAACCCTTAGCTTCAAGATTGGTAAATGTATTCATCCACACATCATTGTGCAGTTTGCAATGACCCTCTTTACGTTTGGGTTCTGTGTTTACCCAAATGTATTGCTCAATAGTCCTCTTCAGGTTAAAAATAGATAAACACACAACAATTATTTACGTCTCCACACAGTCTTAAGGAATTATTCTCCCCTTATTACCCTCCAGGCTCTTCCAGGATAATACTGAATACAGTATATTTATTGACTGGTATTTTTGTTAAATTGTGAAATTAACTAACTGTCTTCAGGCTCACAAATAACACATTCTTCTTGTATTGACAAGTTAGTCCACAATTGGTCAATCATTTTAACGGTGTTCTTGACTTTAAATCTTGTGGGTGCCGCTAGCGCTTCGTCTCTCAATACTAATGCCTTGATAATACTAAGGGAATAATAATTTACTAGGCATGTTTATGATAAAAAATTAATACTATTAATAAGGTAATAAAATATTGTTTAGTAGTTTTTTAACTAGATCTTTTTCTTCGTTTTTAGCACCAAGCTGCATTTTATGTAGAGTTCAAAATAATTTATTCAAATATTTTAAGAAAATAAAATTAATGTGGGAATAACTTTCAATACATAATAGCAACTTGTTGAACACTTAAAACCCCCAGAGTTGTACTAGATTCGTATTAAATTAACAATAACAACAATAATTGTTGTTTGTCTAAAAAAGGCAACCTTAAGTTAAAAATGTCTTATCTTACTCTTGCACGAATACCACCATGTTCAGAAACACATCTATATTCAAAACAGATAGGCGGCAATAAAACAGTAGTGGAATTGATTATACGATGGGGAGTGATGTAGGATACACAAGACAATACAGTCGGCTTCCCAAGAACTGGGTCATCGTATTAACTGCAGACACTAAACTGTTATATCGCCCCATAAACTGTACACTTACTTTTCTCAGCGTCGCACGACCCCCTAGGGGAGGTCTTGGCGTCTTCCCGAGGTTCCAGCATGTTATAAGACTCCTAAGTACTTCCACGAGAAACACTAAATGTCAATCTTGTACGAATAAATAACAGTTTTGAAAAGGTCTCGTGAATAGATTTTAAATCCGCTTTGTATCTTACTGGCTATAAGTTGGTTAAGTTTATCTATTATTCAACCGAAAAGAATGTTTGGAAAATTTTTAATTATCAAGGAAACATTATGCACTTGCTGTCTAATGTTGATCTTTAAGGAATAAGTAAAGTTTTCATAGTTGTGCCAAAATTCCCATGAGGTCATCTTACATTAAATATTGTAATTTCTCAAAATTATTAAAACATACTTAATTATAAATGGACTTAGAAGGCACGAACTATTTCAGTATATGTGTTAACTACTTTAGAATCTGATTATATTTTAATAATAATTAGCTCTAGTTTTTTTTTAAATACACAAAATCAATAAATGATTTTGCAACTAAGGTTTTGCAATTTTCTGTCCTTCCAACGGCCTTCTATCTCTGGAACTAGGTGCATAAATTATTTTCCTTCTAACGCCTACAACAGCATCCCGCGTGTATTATGTATAATACAAATAATATACGCGTATAATACACGTATAATATAAATTTGAACCCCGCTTTCAAAAACCAATAGTCCGACCGTATAAGGGTTCTTATAGTTCTCCTCCCTACCTTTTAAATAATTTAAACCAAGTTATTTTATATTTTTATATTCATTGAAACTATAGATCATACATGTAGGTAAAATTATCTTATAGTATTTTACATTTCAATCACAAGATAATATTTTGTTATACACTGTTTACTTTAGTGAACTGAGTCGGTTGATTTTTTTTCTTACTGCCGTAAGTTCTGCATAGTATTTTATTGAGTAAGAAAACTCATCACAGTAGTAGGCCTACAATGAACAATTTACGGTAACATGAATTTTGTAAAATTAATATTACAGCCTAATTATAAACTTTACCCTTTACCAGGCCTATTATTTTTCAATCAATTTTAATAAATGTTTTAATTGCTGAAGTTGTATTGTTTTAAGGCAATAATAAAGAAGTTTGTTTTAATTGTACGCGTGTTCTTTTATTTATGACTGATTTATACAGTAATTTTCTACTTAAAACACAACTTATTAGAAATTTTTCATAAAAAATGTGGTGGTATAGCAAAAAGTCTGTGACTTCAATAGCACGTCTTGTTGTGAAAACCACCTTTATAGCACGACCCTCAATTACAAGTGCACCTCGATAAGAAGACTATTTTAGAGATCGTGTTATCGAGGTTCGACTGTATTATGTCTGTATTTGCTTTTGTCACTATAACAATATATCCATAAAAAATATATATTTACAAAATCAATAATATTATGGGTACAAATAGTAGGATATAGACATAAAAGGGTAAAAAATGTAAACAAATGTTCGAATTCCTACTGTTTTTTTATATTTTTTATTATAGTATTTTGATTACTCTTGTAATTAAAAACTACGTATTTAACGGGTTTATGTTTTGTTTAAATAAATTAAACATAATATATTGCATTTTTTTATTGAAACACTAATGAGTTTTAAGTTCGCAATACTAATTATTTAAGCTCACACTATTTGTTACACCAAGATATGTCTTATTAAATATACAAATAAATAAGTCACTTAGTTTCATTTATCCGGTCTGATAAGTATACACGAATGGACATGATAATGGTATGGCAAACTCGATCAGACCTGACTAGCTCGCTAGATCACGGTTGGTCAAACTGCTTAAACCACTTGTTTGTATTTCGATCTCGGGGGCACTTTGTAGTGAGGTATACAGACACTTTAGGAATTAAATCAAGATCCCAAACGTTTGACGACATCCCTGGAATTGAACCCTTAATCCATGCTCAAAGCGGTTAAAGCTAGGCTATAATTAGGACTTATAATTTGATTGAGAATGGTTAAACCTACTCGAAACCTATTAATAATGAATACACCTCGATAAACATGATCACGCTTTTGTCAGGTTCCATTTTCATTTGAATGAGGGGAAGTTGTTTGAGCTTATATAAAAAATGTGTTAACATTGTTTTAAAATATATTGGATTCATAATTTATTTATATGAAAATAATTTTGGTTTAAAAATACATTTCATATTCAGAAAATTCAGAAAATTCAATTGGTATAAATAATTCCCTAGAACGTTGCTTTTGGAGTGTTCCCTTAAATTAAAGACGTATAAATTATTCATATTGAATAACAGATCAAACAAACACGAACGATACAACAACATTCAAGCAAAACAAAGATCTTGATCGCTTGTCAGTAATACCAACAATGAAACGAGGAAACCCAACCGACCATTACGAGTGTGTTTTCACATCATTTTCATATTTAAAAAATTGTCGATTTTAACTCTTCAGTAATATTGGAAGAGTATATAACTCTATATTTAGAGTATATAGTAGTTTTTTGTGTAAATATGGTATTTTTGTATTTGTATTTCAAGGCCATTGGCATTTTTGTTAAGTGCATTGCAAATGCTTTTTAGGGGAAGCGGTCCACATCTCTCAAACTTGCCTGCACATCCCGGGATCGTAACCACTTGATCCAATGTCTAAGACGCTAACCGTTAGGGTGTCAAGAAGCCCAAATTTTATTATTACAATATATTTTTAATAAAGACAAAATGTTTTTAATAGTTATCAAGCTTGTAGTAAATATCACTAAATGTTATGTAATTAGGATTCAATGTTTTTTTCTTGACTTGCGAACCATGATTTATTTACCCGTGTAAGTTTAACCCTCGAACATTATAGCAAAATGGTACGTTGTATCCCTAGTTTTATGTGTGCCAGGATTCAAAGATGACGTAGTAACACTAATCTCCAACAGAGTTTTCTTCTCTCAACTATTACTTATCCTCTCAAGGAGGGGATAATACAACAGTTGGTTTGTCATGAAGCTAATATAAGTTGATTATCACTTGCTTTCTGGCGTGGGGATATTTTACAAGTTAACTTAAATAACTCAAATAAATAGTTGGCAGCAGCACAATCTGTCGGTGACCTAATCAAACTAAGTCCACTTCAAATGTTGGCAAACCCTAAAAGTGGGGCAGCTGGGCAATATAGATGGGATGTCTCCTGCAGTATGTGTATAGTCAATGGTTGTATCGTTGCGTTTGTAATGATATTGGTTTCCAGGACTTTGTGCACGGTCTGTCGATCCTCTCGCGGGGCTCATTGGACGAGAAGTTGCGGTGGACGTTCTCACTGTACGACATCAACGGCGACGGCCGCATCACGAGGGAGGAGATGACCGACATAGTCACCGCGGTCTACGAGCTCATGGGCAAGTTCGCCGAGCCCTCGATCGACGACACCATCGTGCAGGCCAGAGTCGACAGGATATTCCAGGTCGGCTACAATTTTCAGGGAAAAAATAATAAATTAGATTTTCTATTCTGCCGATCACTTCGTGTGAAGTTTCTGTTTATTAAGTTTAAGATGATTGCTCTTTTTTTAACTATTATCCTTAAGTTAATTTCATGTATTAAATATTAATATTAAAATCTTCAATATTACGAAATCTCACGTGGTCTTTTCTGTTTAACTTAGTTGGATATAAGCTAAGTTTTATTGATTGTACTTCGCGTTCGTTCCCCGTGTTTAGTACAGATGTTCTTAAAAGGTTGAATAGAATAAAGGTGTTGCAGATATGTTAATCAAGAGTAAAAAGCTAACAAATTCGTATTAGGTAGACTGCCTACTATATGACTCAGACAGCAGGTATTGTGTGGAGAGACTGGCGAGGGAGTGCGGAGTGATTTATGCGTATGTAACTGAGGGTGGTTGTGTGAGGTTTCAGGAAAGATTTAATTCGACACACGCCTTCATTAGGTGACCAAACTATTAGGTATTGTTGATTGTGCAACTGCCTAAGCTTGCAAACAACTTTAACTTTGCTAAGCCTAACATTATTGTTTTTCCATTCCAAATTATTATTTAAATGCGTACACTCACTTTGGTCAAACAAACATACTGCTAAAAAGTGTTTTGTAGTGAAATTATAAGAAACTTTCCGTATGTAATTTCCACTTACACTGTACTTATATACAGTACGGTAAATATACACGTAAAATGATACAAGATGATCGATTTCAACCAGTTACACCAGTCATCAGCCCAATGTGAGAATGACTGTGTAAATATATTTTGTAGTGTTGTGAGACGTAGTTTATTATTCTGTCTATTCCTAATAGCATGTATCATGATACTCAAGAAATTATTGATGTAATTTATAAAGAGGATTTATGTAAAACCTTAATTTAAACTTTTGTCATAAATATTAATTATGGAGGTAACTTTTCACAAAGTAGTTAGGGTTTTTAATAAGGAAACAAAGAGTGATAAATACTGCGTCTTATGACTCCTAAATGAAGCAGAACGTATTGTAAAATCATGTAGTTAGTTTTTATAAAAAAAAACTATCTCTTCTTACCAAAATGAATTAGAAAAAGTTTACAAATTAATGTTTATAATAAGGTGTGAATACTCCATGAGCTCTACATATTTTGATGAGTTAACCAACGAAAGCCTCACTCTTACATTAAATACACAATATCCCCAATATATATGATGAATATGTAATATACAATGAGCCTTTACACTGGTGTGTAAATAACACAAAAGACTTGATCACCCGTTTAGTAAGTCAGTAATTCGCCTGACAATCAGCTGTAAGAGCTGTACCAAACATAGTCATTTTGTTTCTAAAAAGCTTACTATTGGGCTTCCAACGTTATAGTTTTGAACGAATGGTGTTTTTTGCATTTGGGGACCTCAAAACGGAAAGTTATCATGGGTCCCAGGCCTAGGTATTACCATAACGACTACGGTAATAGCTTCTTCCCTATAGGGGAAATTCGCTAAAAACAAAAACAATAACGTTGGAAGCCCAATAGTAAGCTTTTTAGAAACAAAATGACTATGTATATATTATGTGTGTGTGTGTGTGTGTGTGTGTGTGTGTGTGTGTGTGTGTCCGTGAGCACGATAATTCTCTTAATTTGGTATAAACGTGTAAAGCAACATTTATGACTTAAAAAAACCAGACAGATCAACCTATCTGAAGGGGTATTTTGGGTTTTCCCCCCAAAATGGGTTTTTTGAGCTTTTTACATATAATTTAAAAAAATTCAAATTTTAGTTCTTTTCATTGGAATCAGATTAAAAAGACGCACAATTTTGTGTTTTGATCATTGATCTACGTCAAATGGTTACAGAGATATTAAAAGTGCTAAACACAGTACGTTGACAAATGTTATTCTTATGGAGAATAAGAACAATTGTATACCTCACTTATTTATCAACTTATCCTGATGGAACTAGGTATATTGCTTCATATCGTTGTGATCTATTTATATTTGCACTAAAAAACATTTTTTGGCCGATAGTTCCCAAAGCAGCAAACCGTACTCAGCCCCCATGTTATTCTTATGGAGAGTAAGTAACCTATTATCTCCATTAATTAAAAACATAAATTAATAAAATTTGTTATGTGGCTTTACCTTCTTGAGTTATATTGATATTCGTATAAAACCCCATTGTTGTGTTCCTTGCTTCAGCAAACCTGCAACTCAGCCACCATGTTATTCTTATGAATAGCCCAGACCCTGGTCTTGTTACTATCTAAGGACAACCTGTTCTTAGAAAGCATCATTAATTAATAGCCCAATGCCAAATGGCAGCTGGGTCCATTTTTGAACCTTCTGGCGAACGTCCAATCCTTACCAACCTTGAAGCTAAGGGTGTATATTAAACAATTATTAAGGGTTAAATACTTATTACAACCTCGAAACTAAGGAGCAATATTTAATTATGATTTGCAATTAAGTAGGTGTGCCGATCTTGAAGCTAAGGAGTTATATTCGTTCAGGATCGTTCTGGCGAAACTCGGATTACGAGGCGAGCACGATAACCACTACGCTACCCAGCCAGTTAATTGTTACTAGAAACATCCATGAAAATTATTACAAGCCAAATTTATTGATACAACTTATGCACTTCCGACTAGTCGGCCTTTACCATGCAGTTATAATATTCCAAGTTCGCAATTCCTTAAGGTCCTGTAGTGTTATGTAAGTAACCAACACAAAAATCTCAGGGTACTAACAAACACGGATGCAAATGTATAAATTTATTATTTATGAATATTAAGTATATGCGGTTTAGCTGTACTTTCCATATTGAAGTAATAAATCATATCTAACTGTAAGAGGAAAGGTGAATTGATGGCACCATTTCCATTCTGTCTGTCACGGATTGGAAATACTAGCTAGATTTCCACTTGGGAAACCTGGATAACAAATATAGCGTGAGCTTTTGTGCATCAAGTAATAACGGAACTTCGGTGCTGTACGTTTCGTTTTGAAATAGATTATGGTTCTCCTCATGTCACAGGAAATATAATTTTCTTCTATTGTTCTCTGTACTCCGAAACAACTCTCTGTACTATTGGCATGTCTCCGAAATCAATTACTTAAACGATTACTAATAAATTGTACACTTTATTTACGAAAGCTGGTTAGTAAAATGGGATCTTAACGAGACATTAGATCAAGTCGCCTAGAAGAAGACCTGTCCTGAGCTAATGATGGTTTTCCTAAAGACCTTATCAATAATAAATGGAACAAAAACTGCTATATCGAAGCAACAAAGATGTGAATTAAGATCGTTCAGCAACCAATCCTGTAGTGAACGATCTTATATTATTTTAAATTCTTATTTATGTACTTTTTCGAACAACTAATTGAAACAGGCATTGCCTCTTGCCAACAACAAGGTATAATAATTATGCAAGAGTTTATTCTCCTAGAACAAAACCACAATTGTATGTATGTACAAAACCCGAGAACTGTATGTAACCAACCGGTCCTGTATTGTTTCCAGAAGATGGACCGCAACCGAGACGGCGTGGTGACACTGGAAGAGTTCCTGGAGAGTTGCAACAGTGACGAAGACATCTCCAGGTCGATGTCCTTCTTTGATTCGGCCTTCTGACAGTCACCTGTCAGGGCAAGACCCTACCAATACTGGACTTGACAGCTTTAATCCGCGTTGTTGTTACCGATCGAGCTATATACACCAATAAATATTTTATATATTTCTAAAAAAACACGTTACTAGTAAAATATAGTTTTTATAAGGATAACAAGCGTTAAAATTTATTATTACTGTGATGTTAAATGTAACGATCTAAATCGTCCCTGTGAACAGGAATCACTATGGGATTTCCTCTATTAAAAGACCTTTAGTACCAGTATCAATAGTATAAGTAGCTCAGCGTTCGATGTAAATGGTAATGTGTATGTTGTATATGGTCGAAATAGCTTTAATAAATTGTTACTGATTGAAAAATATTAGGTACAGTAATGGGAATCCCTTTTTGAAATTAAATGAACTAAGTAAAGCTGTAAGATAAAAAATAGTATCGATTAAATAAAACGTTTTATCAGTGTTTTAACGGATTTAGACAATCTTGTATTGATGCTTTAACTGACTGTTAAAATCTATTAACAATAATTTAATCGACCTGAGTTTAAAACGTTAAAATTTCTTTGACTGATTTTATTTTTAATATGACCGTTATTAGTATGTTAACTGAATATACTACGTTTTTTTCTAAGATAATAGGCCTACAGTTTCAATGAGACATTACAGTAAGTTTTAGACATAAAATAGATTTATTGTAAACACTCCTTCTGAATGATACGACATGTTGAAGACATCAAGGTTGTCTATTGCCTTTAGTGAAGCTGTTTCAGTCTTGAGTGAGGAGTCGAGACAACCTGGGCCCCGAAGTCGCCGTGATAATGTTTGATGTTTGTTGTCATGTTTGATGTCCCTTTCAAGTTTGAGGATCTACTACGCTTAGCTAGACATGGATGTCGCAAAAATATCTGGATCTGCATGTTAAATGTGTACTCGATGTTTCCCCAAGACTGACCATCAAATTTGTAAATATTACAGCGCCTCTCGGCGTGAAGGTTTTGTAGCCTAATATATGCTTCTCCATAAACAGAAATTTTGGTAGATTTTAAAACTTCCCTTTTTTACGAATCAACCTTGGTAATGTCTATTTGCGCCATTTTTACAATGCCTGACTCTTAGAGGTTTATGAAGATATATGGGCAACCCTTCCCTACTATGTTAAATACATACCGCCGTAGCCCTGGTTTTTTACTAGTATTTTATATTGTTGCATTCAGGGGGATAGTGATAGAAAATTCGAAGAAAATAATTTCAAAAATGTCACACATTACACTCAACCATAAGCCCACACCAGAAACTCATACTTGCAACTTATTATGATAGATTTTAGTAATTTTCAGCTTCCTTGATCATAGTTTATTCATTGAAAAGGAATTTTTGTAATTTATTTATTATTGTTTTAGCTAACTTCAAGCTATTTTATGAATGCAATAAGGGTAAAATAAGATCGTACAACACTACAGTATTTGTGACACATTTTACTCAAGTATAATATGAGAAATATGAATGCAACACCTTGTCAACATGTTTTTGTAGTGTTGTAAGACTATCTTAATACATCCTGTGTATTTGTATCAAAACGTTCCATGTCAGTCATTTCTTTCCATTTATTATTTCAAAACAAGTGTTAAAATTACTGACAACGTCGTAAGCCACGACTAACAATCAATTACTTAAGACACTAAATTGTAAAAAAGTAGTTTTCTTGCCTCTACGTGTTATTTTGCAGAATTTTACCGGTTTTTCCATTTATTTGTCATATTATATATGTAGTTTTTACCATAATTTATGTTCGCTATTATTCGCAATTGTTAGCTAATATTATGTCAAAAGATTATAAAATGATAAGCTATAACGTTATAGAACGCTAGAGCTTGAGACAGAATTTGTTCATTATGGTAGTTATTTTTAATAGTGCTTTAGTATTATATGACAAAAAGAAACTCCAATATTAGGTCTATGTCTATAATACAAAAATTAATTTATGGTTGCACAAATAATATTAACTGAATTTTATAGAGGTTTTATAATTTCGTAAAATGTAAAAAGGTGAAGTGTTGTGAATAGTTTTTAAAACTTATGAGTGTTAGTATTCAAAAGATGAACGTGTACATTATCTTAAATGTATTTCACAGAGCAAGGAATACAATACCTGCATCGGGGCCAATAAAATTGACCATTTTATATACTTAACAACAATATAGCGTAGTCCGAAAATCAAGAGGTGTAAAACTATTGATTGTTGTAGTTTTTGAAACAGGATCTTTGAGTAGAGTTAATTAATTGTATCAGCGTGTTTCTAACTCCACAGATGTTTAAGTAACTAAAACATATTTGAGCATGAAACATTTATTTTATACTTTAAAACAGGTTAAATGATATGTAATTTGGTAAATCTTATGATTTACATTATGCTATGGGCCAGTATGTGAGAAGAAAATTGTAAGAGTTCAGGTTTAAATATTGACATAACTGGAAGGAAACAGTTACCTAATATGAATAGAGGAGGCAGTACAGTGACTAACAATGTTTACGAATATTTATTGGACGTTTTGATATACACATGAGACATTTAGAGTTCATGCAATTTTCATACTAGTAATATTTAGTTTTAATTGAAGTAGGAATATCATGTTTTTAAAATAAAGTGTTTGACATTTTAAACCTGTTTGTTGTGCAAAAGGTTTTTTGGATAAATTGTGAATCAACATCCAAAAAACGTTATTTAAAGTATAATTAGAACTGCGATTGTTAGAAGATTATATTTGGAAATGTATATAAATTATTTATGTTAGGATCTAAACAACGTGTAAAATTTAATAGTCAAGCGTATTTCAACGAAGTCTTTGTAAGAACGATCATAGGGTTTATTCAAATTTAAAAAAGTTTGTAATACAAGAAATAAATATTAGAAGTAAAGTATGTTTAAATATATTCCATTATATTAAACTTTTAAATTAATATTCTCTTTTATTTAATTGTTGATTAATGAAGTGTATTAGTTAGCAAACGTCCAACGTTAAACATTCTGCAAACGAGTTTGACTCTAATCCTTCTACCTTCTGTAAACTTTCATTGAGCGATACTGTGTGTTGTCACTTCAAATGTTTTGGACGATCTTTGACTCAGTACTATAATCATATTGTTAAAGAACGGCGCGGCGGGGCTGTATATCATTTGGAAGGCCGCGATATATATATAAATAAGAATTCATTGCTGATTTGTAACATGTTATGGAAATATAAACATATATTTAATGTTGCATAGCTGTTGAATTATTGTACTATGTCAAATAAATGTATTTACGGTACTGCTACTTATTTTAGCTTTCCTAGTTTGTGTGTATTTAAAAGTTTTGTTTGACTTATTCAACATTTTTGTTTTCAGTTAAGGTCATAACAATACTTAAAATAAACTTTACAAAATGACTCAGAATAAATACTTATAGGCCTACAAGCAATATAGAGTATTAAAAAACGAGAGATTTATTTGTTATCATTATTATTGTTCAGTAAATATTAAAAAATAATACCTGTAAAAGATTGCAACGCTGAGGTTTCTGAGCTTTCTTGAATTTCATGTACCTTTCACATCAACTACAAGAATGCTAAGGAACGTGGCCCTGGCAACTGCTTAGCTTCCTTAGTGGCAGCGTATGTTCCATTTAGTATTATCAAGATTAAGCATGTATGCTTAATCTATGGTATTATACACATGCTAAACTCAATATATACAAGATATTTTTAAACAACCAGTTAGGGAGGGAAGAAGATAGTGAAAGGTTTCGTCAGCAGATCCAATCAGGAGCTCGTCAGGGCGGCGTAGCGCGTGTCAAGAGGTCACGTGACACCCCTCCCCCCTCCTACACCACTCCGTCATAACATCACCACCTGTGAAGAAGGTTAACACGAAACAATAAATTAGCTGATATTTGATATTGGCTGAATCAAGTATTAGTAAGTGTTTAGTTTGTTTTAGTGGTATGTTTTAATATTATTAAAATATTATAATAAAATATGTATACTTCCCTAATAAGAGGCATGCATATCTCTTATTACGTAACGCATATCTCTTACTCATATTACGTAACGCACTTAAGGGGAGAAGGAGTATGGCGTAGCGCGATGCTGCGTTGTGTGGGGAGGAGGGAGGTTTTGACCAACGTTACAACTCACGCATTTTAACCCTAAGACCTGGCGCACTCCCACGACTTAGATAATGTTAATACTTTTTTAGCGAATTTCCCCTATAGGGAAGAAGCTATTACCGTAGGTCTCATAGTAAGACTTAAGCCCGAGACCATGATAATTTTTTGTTTTGAGGTCCCCAGATGACAAAAACACTATTCGTTCAAATTTATATATATGTATATATATGTGTCCGTGAATGCGATTACTTGAGTAAAAAACGTCCGATTTTGATGAAATTTGGCTCAAATGTGTAAAATTACATTCATGACTTTAAGTTCGAAAACCAGAAAAATCGGACCATGGGAAGGGGGGTTTATGGGGGTTTTAAATTTTTCAAAAATCAGTTTTTTGCATTTTTCACCCTAAAACTTTTGAGCAACTTAATTTTGGTTTTGACCATGTTATAGAGCTTAAAAAAACAAATAATATAGTTTTTTGAATCATTAACCTAGGTTAAGTGGTTGCGGAGAAAATCCAAAAAAACCTGCTCATAAAATCGCCCATGTTAATCTTATGGGAAAAAGGTTTTTGGCTTTTCCTCAGTTTATTTTAATGTAAACTTCACATTTGCTTTTACCAATCTGTTCAGTTCTACAAGATGATCATTTTGGTGTTTAAATTGTGATTCTACGCCCAACCGTTGCTGAGATATTCAAAGTGCTAAACACAGTACGTTGTCTAATGTTATCCTTATGGAGAATAAATAAAATTTGATATCTCGATTATTTATGAATGTATGTTGATGAAACTTGGTATGTGGCTTCACGTAGTGCTGGTATATTGATATTTGCACAAAAAATTGATTTTTTTATGATTACTCCCGTAGCAGCAAACCTGTGTACTCAGCCCCATGTTATTCTTATGGAGAATAAGTAAAATGTAATGACTCCCTTAATTATGAACATAAATTAATAAAACTTGGTATGTAGCTTCACTTGGTTAAGTTATATTGATAATTGCATAAAAACCCATTTTATTGGTTCCTTGTTGCAGCAAACCTGCTTACTCAGCCCCCATGATATTCTTATGGAGAATACCTAAAATGTTATATAGTGTTTATTCATGATTGAATATTGATGAAACTTGGTATGTGACTTCGCCTAGTTAAATTCTATTTATATTTGCATAGTAACCAATCGTTTGTGTTCCTTGTTTCAGCAAACCTACGTTCTCATTACCAGTGTTATTCTTATAAAGAATAATTAAAATCGCTTATATTTGAATATATTTGTATGAAACTTGGTATGTGGCTTTATGTGGTATTAAGGCATATATTATGCATTGGAAATTCGCTGAGTACGCAGGTTTGCTGCGACGGGGGTATTTTATAATCAATTTGATAGCTAAATCAAGGTTACAGTTAGTTATATAAAACAATTCTGTCATACTATTTTAAATATTTGTCTTCAATGTTATGTTAACTTTTTACTTATAAACATTTTATTGGACTGTTTGGTTCTTATAAATATAATTGATTATATTTATCAATTGTTTATATTGATTTATATTAATCGGCTTTAGTTTTATAATCTCTCAAAAGTATTTTTTTATATTAACAACACATTGGTTTTGTTTATTACTGGAAAACTGTTATCATAAAGTTTATTGTATTTGTATTAGTTATATATTCAATTCGTTACGTTTTAGCTGAGATAGATTGCTTTCAAAAAAGTTAGGAAAAGAAAGTCAGTAAAGGTTTATTGATTTTACTTAAATACATATTCCCAATTGCTAATAAAACGATGTTTAAAAAGTTTAAGCTGTTTAAAGTCTACGAAGATTAAGTTATGTAACACATGGGAGGGTGGGGGCATGCTCAAGCGTTACGGTGAGTTACATGGGTGAGGGGGAGTTTGAAATGATTAAAAAATGAGTTACGTAATATATGTATGTCCCCTAACATCTATAACCGCATTATTTCGCCGTTTCGATGTAAACTATTAGGATGAAAACATGGTTTTATTGTATTATCAACACTTGTTTACGTTATGTTGTAGGTAAATGTTAGGCATATTAAGGAAACAAAAGCTATTCATTTTGAATTTGCATGGATATGAACAAAAACTGGAAAGGTAAAATTGTTCCCTTTTTTAAAATTTTACTTTTTAAAAACAAACTACCATGGACTGCATAAATACTGAAGTTAATGACTTCATTATGACATTAAATGACTTCTCATTTCCATTATAAAATCTGAACCTAGTTTTGTATATGCCAGGATTCAAAGAGGACGTGGTTAACACTAACCACCAACAGATATACTGTTGTCAACTATTACTTATCCTCTCATGGAGGGGATAATACAACAATTGGTGTGTCAGGAAGCAAACATAAGTTGATAATCACTTGCTTTCTGGATGATACATAAAATTAATTGTTAACAGCATTGACAGCAGCACAATCTGTCTGTGGCCTAGTCAAACTACGTCCACTTCAAATGTTGGCAAACCCTAAAAGTAGGTCAGCTGGGCAATATATATGGGATGTCTCCTTCAGTAATGTAGTCAATGCTACAACTATGTACGCAAGTGCTTCGTGGTTTCCTCACCAGATTGGTCTGCCAGTGCAAGTGCTAGTGCAATGAGATAAATCACCCTCTGTCCTCTGTTATCTCGTCTTTCGCACATCATTACGCCCCCAAGCGTTTAATCATCGTCTTATCTTACTCGGAGTTTAATTAGTCAAAATACGAAGAAGCACTCGTTAACTACGTTATTTCGCTGCACTTTATTGTGATTGATAGCAGCATAATTACGTATTGATACTTAGTTCGCTCATGAGATATACTTAGCAGAAACGATGTTATATTTGACTTTTGTACAAACGGTTTTCCAAAGTGGTTATTGAACAAGAAAGTTTTTCTACTGTATTAAAATCAGTTAAATTACACCACTATAAAATCAGTAAAAACGGTAGTTAAAAAAGTTTGATGCTTTTGAGTGTTTAAAATGATCATATAAAACAATTAAATTATATTAAGTATTTATAAAATTATTGCAAACTATTAAACTTGATAACAAATATTTATTACATAACAGTTTGGTAAATGAAATGAATATTTAGTATAACAGATGTATAGTATGATTCCTTATAAATAAGTACAACAATAAAATATAAACAACAAATTAATTTGTAAAAATCAAATATTATTTATATATTTAGTTTACTAACTGAATAACTATTATTATGACCTTTACGAGACTGCAAGTTAAGAATTACAATGTTATAGGTTATATTCAACACACTCTTTACTATTAATATTAAGAAAGTAATATCAAATTTAAAATGCGTAGAGACCGTAAAATATTTTTTACAGAGTTTAATGGAACCAGTGAAGTTGAGCTATTTAACCTGATATATCAAAATATGTTCACAAGGGACATGTTAAATATTTTTAGAGCTTTTATCTAAACTAAGTGTTGTTGTTATTATATTAACATTATTACTCTTGTCTAACATCCCATTTACATATCAAGTTACCAGTAATCTATAAATCATTTTATAAAAGGAATGCGAATGGCCTATAAAGAAATAAATATTGTAATGTAGTACTTTTATATAAGTGCAAAATGCAAAAATACATTGAGAAATATACAAGTGCGTTTTAAAGCATTTTATTTGCATTATCGAACATCACAAGTCTCATATTGGACGAGCTGATCTGACGTTATTTATTGTACTCTAGCTGGCCCGACGGACGTTGTCCTGCCCTAACGTCATTGAATTTGTTTCATATCAAATACTCGTTCATTTTCAAGATGAGCTCGTTCGCTTCGCTCACTCGCCTCCCTGATGAGCTCGTTCGCTACGCTCACTCGCCGCAATGCATATAGTGCTTAACTTCGGCATCGAAAAAAGAGTTTAAGTTGTTCATTCAAGTCGATTTGTTATTTCCGTAATGAACATATGTTTATGCCTTTCAAGTATGTTTATATATAATCCTTGTAACAGCTGTTTGGTGTAACTAACTGAACTTCGATAAAATAAATGGGAACTTAGAAGGCCAGTGGGACAGAGCCCTTAGATCGGATTAAGCATTGTCTTTTATAAAAACCTTGTCCTGATATCAACGAACACAACAAAAAAAGAATTATTCAATTTGGTGCACTCATTCTCAAGTTATGGCGTGACCAAGGGAAATAGGGATTAATTGTTATACATTAAGATTTGTGCAAGAGACTAATGAAGATAGTTTAATTTAATTTGATCTGATTGTAGTAAAATAAAAGACTAGGAGAATACATGAAATATCCTAAATGCAATAAACAAATATTGGTTTAATGCTACTACTGTAACCTATTTAATTTCCGTTGGTTTGTTTGAAATAAAAAAATAATAAATTACTTTACTCTGATGCGTTGTATTTCAGAGGTAAATGAAGTTTCAAAAGTGTATCTTTTACTGAGTATAAATTTTGTAAGTTTTTTTTTTATTCTAGGGAATTATTTAAAATCGTTAATCTCATGCATATGTTTAAACTCTTTTCTCGCTTGCTAGAACTAAAACAATTGAGTTTTGTTCTGATATTGCTTGAATTCGGATCAAGACCTAGTTTCGGGCATGGTTTGTTTCCGGACTAATATCTGCATTTGGGTCCACGATGTGATAAATCAGCTGGAGAACTGGGCTGGCATGGCCGCCGCTGCTCAGTGCCAGCGAACTGGGCATCTGCCAGGCCTTCTCCGCACACAGGCGACACCCCCATACCCCATACATCATGTGATCTTCCGTCATTAAACTGCACTAACACTCGTAAACACTTGGATCATTGGCTTAATGCATACCATTCACTGTAATCATGGCAAATTAATCTCATATAATGTGTTACATGATTCTACAGAGGGTTACAAATTTCAACTCATATTTTAATAGTATGTTGGTTATCATGTACAGTGTAAAGGTTCCTGTAATTATAGGTCCTAAAATGCTTGTTTTCCAATGTAGCCGCAATTTCCTTTTCACATAAATAGTTTATATCTCTAAAACAGTTCAAGTGATTGATTTAAAATTTAGTATGTCCCTTTACTTGATCAAATCAAAGTTATAGGAAAATAATCAGCTGACTCAATAATTATTTTCTAATTGGGGACATTTACAATTTTCAAATTAAAATGATTAAAATACGATATAACTTTTCCCTTGCACAAAACCGTCAAAACTGCCGTTTAGTATCATGATTGGTTGCCTTTTAAATGTTATAATTGCCAAAGTTATCGGACAAAAGTTATACAGTATTCAATATGGTAAAAGTGCGTAATAGATTAAGTACATTGACTATTATTTTCAATATTGTTTAATAATAGACGCTGGTTTACTCTTATAATGTACTTGTTAATTATGGCTATTATACTATTAAAGGGAAAATAATCGGCATAGAAAAGTACTTTAAATGTTTTTTTATGTACTTTTTATTTTAATAATGGCAATGGCCTCCATTTTGAAACAGATTAATAAATTCATCTGTTTATTTTATTATAATTTTATTGGTCTTATTTAAGTAAAGAGTCATTATATATTTAAAAGCAATCTGATAAACTATTCTAGAGAAATGTATTAGTTTGTGAAAAATCTAAACTAAGAAAACTTTATGAGAAACGAGGCAATTTAGGACCTATGATTAAAACTAACTTTGCTACCTAAATTAGTTCACTTTTATCACCCTTTATGGAAAAGAGCTTATACTTATAATGTCTCCTTTCTAAATTATATCCTTTAGTCTTTATTAAACCAATGTAAATGTAAAAGCACTCACTAATTGTTTTTCCAATGGCAATTTATTCACTAATCATCAGACTTATTTATTTTGAATCCAATTGTGTATTAATCTGTGATAACAAATATAAATACCCCCGTCGCTGTAAACCTGCGTGCTCAGTGAATTCCCAATGCATATATATTTTGTCTAACTACCACAAAAAGCCACTTACCAAGTTTCACAAAAATGCATTTATAAATAAGTGATATGTAACATTTTATTGTTTCTCTATAAGAATAACGTTAGGGTTGAGTACGCAGGTTAGCTGCAACGAGGAAGATAAGCTGTGTGTTTTTTCAATTATCAATATAACTCAACCAGGTGAAGCTACATACCAAGTTTTATTAATTAGGTATTTAACTGAGGGATATAACTTAACTTATTCTACATATGAATAACATGGGGCCGAGTATGCAGATTTGCTGTTAAGGAGACTATAAAAAAAACATTTATTGTGTGCTAATATCAATATACCGCAACTAGTTGAAGCCACATACCAAGTTTCATCTATATACATTCACGAATAATGGAGATGTCAAATTTCATTTATTCTCCATAAGAATAACATTGGACAACGTACTGTGTTTAGCACTTTGAATATCTCTGCAACAGTTGGACTTAGTACAACAATTAAAACACCTCAATGATTGTTTTGTAGAGCTAAACTTATTGGTAAAGATAAATTTCAAGTTTTTAGTAAAATTATCTGAGGAAAACCTAAAAACCTTTTTCCCATAAGATTAACATAGGAAATTTTATGTACAAATGTTTTACTTTTCTCCACAACCACTTAACATAGGTTAATGATTCAAGATACTAAATTATTTGTTTTTTTGAGCTCTATGAAATGGCTATAACTAAAATTGAGTGTTTTTTAAATTTTAGTGTAAAAAATAATTTATAAACAGGATTTTGGAAAGTTTAAACCCCCATAAAACCCCGTTCCCATAGTCAAATCGTTATGGTTTTCAAACTTAAAGTCATAAATGTTACCCTCAACATTTTTGCAAAATTTGATCAAAATCGGGCGTTTCTTTCAATGGTTATCGAGGTAACGGTCACACAGGCATATACAATGCACACAAATACAGTAAAATCTTATTGTTTGTTATGTTTTATTATGAACAAATATGAACGAATATTTTTTTGGCATCTGGGGACTTCAAAATAAAATGTTATCATGATCTCGGGCTTAAGTCTTACCATGCCACCTTCGGTAATAGCATTCTATTCCCTTTAGGGGAAATTCGCTAAAACTGAATGTTCAATTACATAAGGTTAAGAGTGACTCAGAGTATAAGGTAAGTATTATTTAAACACATATAAAACAAAAATTAACTATAAAATCACATATATGAATTATATTTTGTTAATGTATCTACTAACAACGATTATTTACATTTTATCTGATTTAACTTCAACTAATAACTACTAAATAACTTATACAATCAATCATAAATGGTTGCCCCTTTGTCACATTTGAAGAACTTGAATTTAAAGAACTATTTGTCCTAAATCTTATAATTCTTCTAAATTGTATACTACAATGATCCCAGGTTTATTAATTACTAGTACAAATTTTATTGTTACATAAAAATACACAACAAATACAGAAACAAACAAACTGCACATGTTTTAGTCAATGGCCGTTAACATTTCACTTTTATTTTTTTAGATATTAAATACGGGTTTAAAATATTATTGGAATTATTATTTAACTATTCTTAAATGTTGATCGTTGTTGGCATAGTCCAAAAATGTAGCTTAAAGTACAGGTCATCCAATATAACAATATATTGAAAAAAACCGTAAACAATAACAGCAATAATATTAACAACAATCAAACAAAAGAATTATACTTCGATATCTCTTTTAGCGAATTTCCCCTATAGGGAAGAAGCTATTACCGTAGGTCTCATGGTAAGACTTAAGCCCAAGACCATGATAACTTTTTGTTTTGAGGTCCCCAGATGCCAAAAACACTATTCGTTCAAATTTATATATATTTATATATAAATTATATATATAATATATTTATATATAAATTTATATTTATTTATTTATATTTATATTTATATATATTTATATATATATATATATATATATATAATTTATATATATATGTGTGTCCGTTAACACGATAACTTGAGTAAAAAACGTCCGATTTTGATGAAATTTGGCTCAAATGTGTAAAATGACATTCATGACTTTAAGTTCGAAAACCAGAAAAATCGGATCATGGGAAAGGGGGGGGGGGTTTATGGGGGTCTTAAATTTTCCAAAAATCAGTTTTTTGCATTTTTCACCCTAAAATTTTTAAAAAACTTAATTTTGGTTTTGACCTTGTTATAGAGCTTAAAAAAAATAATATAATTTTTTGAATTATTAACCTAGGTTGAGTGGTTGTGGAGAAAATCCAAAAAACCTACTCATAAAATCTCCCATGTTAATCCTATGGGGAAACGGTTTTTTGTTTTTACTCAGTTCATTTTAATGTAAACTTCACATTTGCTTTTACCAATCTGTTCAGCTTCACAAAACAATCATTTTGATGTTTAAATTGTGATTCTACACCCAACCGTTGCAGAGATATTCAAAGTGCTAAACACAGTACGTTGTCCAATGTTATCCTTATGGAGAATAAATAAAATTTCATATCTCGATTATTTATGGATGTATGTTGATGAAATTTGGTATGTGGGTTCACGTAGTACTGGTATATTGATATTTGCACAAAAAATTAATTTTTTGTTGATTATTCCCGTAGCAGCAAACCTGCGTACTCAGCCCCCATGTTATTCTTATGGAGAATAACTAGAATGTTATATAGCGCTTATTTACGATTGAATATTGATGAAACTTGGTATGTGGCTTCGCCTGGTTAAATTCTATTTATATTTGCATCAAAAACAATTGTTTGTGTACCTTGTTTCAGCAAACCTACGTACTCATTACCAATGTTATTCTAATGGAGAATAATTAAAATCGCTTATATGTGAATATATTTTTATGAAACTTGGTATGCTGTTTTATGTGGTATCAAGACATATATTATGCATTGGAAATTCGCTAAGTATGCAGGTTTGCTGCGACGGGGGTATTTATTTTTTAACCTTGTGTTTAAGTAGTACAGAAATAGTATAATTTTGACGTTTAGAATTATCTAAAAGGTAAAGTTATTTTGATAAAGTTAATATTTGTTGGAACTTTAAAGACTCACAATGTCAATAAATTGTAGGAATAAAAGGACAAAACTGTAACATAAGATCATTTTAAAATCTTCTTTTACGAGTGGGAAACTTTACACTATACTTTCCTAGTCAAGACTACTAACAATGGAAAACAAATATACCACATGTCATATGTAGGCAACTGGGGGCATGACCTATGGGCCGTCAGGGACCTCGACCACCTCATGTTTATGATGGAGGAACAAATTGTCGACTGCGAAGTTGAGAAGGTTGTTCCTGTCCTGCAGCATTTCACGAGAAGGGTCTTGTTCTGCAACAACATATGAGTATAGGCTATAACAACTTATATCGCTTACAGTAGCATTTCATTGAAATATTTCCTCAAAACAAATATATTGCCTTTAGGTAAAACTTTGATTTTATGGATTTTAGTGACTTTAGCCAGGTTCTCAGAATTCTACTACAGTATCATCCTGGTAAATAATATGACATAAAGTGCTAAGTAAATTACCACTAACAACATTATTGTGAAAGCCGTGGCTCAGAACTCACATTTGCGAACAAAACGTTAGTCTACTGATCATTCTCTTTAATTTATTACGAGCGTGTATATCAAAGACCAGTGGTATGACAGCAGGTTAATTAAAATATGTAAGAATACATATTCCAAAACAATAGTGTATTATTAGCATAATTTTCAATTATTTACAAAATGGGAAATATTAGCTAAGAAAATACAGTAAGCAGACTATGAGGTATATAAATAAAGCGTTAAGAAATATTTGTATAAATGCTACTAAGCAAATCAGCTGTCATATTTGTATACTGCTACTTAGAAGAATAATGATTTTATTTTTTGTAAGGGTTCATGTTAAAATACTCTTCGTATTATCCAGTTATCATAGTGACTTCTACATTTAATTATTTTAAACGAATGGTATCTAAACATAGTAGCGATTATTTCAATATGTTTTGTGTTTTGTGTCAAATTAAAATAAACACAATTGATATTTTTTTACAAATGAGTGTTTTTATACTATACATATTATAAAGGCCGGAGATACCTGTAAATAAGAATAAGTTCTCCATCACAAGAATCAGTTGTTTTGTTAAGCTACGTTCAAGGCAATATCTTCGTACTGGCAGTATTCAAATAAAGGCTGTTCTGGTACCACTTTCCATCCTCTCCCCTCAAAGATAGTTCCATCGTCTGAGATGAGGAAACTAAAACACTGTAACACATCACATATAAATATATCTGTTTTTATATAAATACAAATTATCTGTGTTTATGAATATATTTGTTAGCGTTACAAATAAACGAGAAAATACAATAATGAAAATCACGAATTAATGAATATTGGTCTTTTTTGACTTGTTACATTGTACTGCACAAAGCTAAAATTATTTAACTCTTAATATGTTTGATGGTGTTTGTGACAGATAACATAATAGTAATGTAATGAAAACCATCCTTGACTCGATCACTCCTAGATTGTAAATTCCAAAAAGTTCTAAATAGATTAAAGAACTCAAACTACACTTGATTATAAATTGTAATATTTATAAATTATCTCAATATTATTCGTACAATATAACTAAATTTCTATTAACCGAGGTATACACATCTGCAGACAATATAACAATAGGAATAAGAAGTTTTCAATCAAAGACTTTTCTATTTTCCTGTTCATTTCATAATGTTAAATGAACTACGAATTGTCCAGGCTTTTCTGTTACAATAAATTTTAATTTTAAGAGATTTATTTTCTTTTGAAACAAATATTTTATTGTAAAGAAATGTAATTTGCTTATAATTTTACATTACATTTCGCTAGTTTGTGTTTGTTGTATTTTTAATTCCTATAGGTCCTGCCACTATTACTGACATTTTAAGTTAATTTCTACTCCCTTTTTGTATTTAACAAATTCGTATTTATGCTTATTTAAAACTGAAATATAAAGAATTATACATTTCACCTCTGTTATGGAATTGTTGCACACATTTTACTGTGACAAGAAAACAAACTTTTCATTTCGAATTGTAGATACGTCAATAGAACAACCCTCTCGTACTGTAACGGTTACATGTGTGTTCAAAGGTTTTTGAAACATTGTATGTAACTTTTTACCTCAGCATATTTTTTTTCTACCCCTAATGTAATTGTATAATATGGTACATTTATGCTTAATTTTTTGTGAACTCTTCTATTATACACAACAATACAGTTTTTGATTAGTAAACCCAGTTACCTGTAATTTTATAAGTAACTAAGTAACAAACTATTGACGGATAAATAATGAAATATGTTGCTCTGAAGTAAAGGAAGGCAGAACGAACGTTCTTTAATTGGTATGTAAACAAATATCGATTACCTTAAATTTCTAATGGCAGGAATTACATTTCGAGATGCATTTGTTAAGCGTTATTCCTGCAAATACGTGTAAGCCTATTATTCGAAAGTAAATACTTTGCAAAATTCTTTGTAAATACGTTTGCTTAAGTTTTTTAAATTTGATTGTAAATACCTTTTGGAGCCACTTAAAAAATTTATAATAGTATATTATGAAAATTGATCAAATAAGCAATAAAGAAATATGTTGTATCCCCTAATAATCTCTTTTGTGTAATCAAGATAGATAATTCAAAAGGTTCAACCGCTTCAAAGGAAAGAGACTAATATGCAATCAACACTTTTCAAACAACACGTTGCCTTTGCAAACACACTTCATACAACCCGTAAGGGTTTTACCTAAACTGGAAATTAAGTTCACTGAGCTATCAGTTTGTTCAGTACCATTCAATTTCCAAATAAAAGAAAACCCACTTAATGCTACTAGTACTACTAGTGGCTTAGAGGGGCTATAGCCGCTAACATATGGCTTTTGTGTAAGTGGATCATTAGTTCATTTTGCTTATTAATAAAAACACTGTAGTGATATTTCAATAAGAATATCATTGGATCTTTGAAGTCGAGTGGGGCGTAGCCCACGTAATTTTTGACATTTCTGATTTTTCCCACCGTCCTTGGCCCTCAAGCTTTAAAATGAATGGTCAAAACCTAACTTCTTCCTAGCTCGAGATATTTCGTGGGGACCGATTCGCTTACGGAATTAAATATATAGATTATTGCAACAACTATTAAATTTGTTAAAACGAATAAATATTTTATATTTTAAATGGCTTAAGAGGTTTCTGCGCATTATACTTTTACTTTATTCCATATGGATATTTAAGTAAAACCATGTATTTTGGTCTCGATCTGCACAATATCCTCGTTGGTTTAACAATTGGTTGGACATCTCACCACTAATGGTTAGCGACCTGGACTTTGGTTTAAGGAGTCACGGGTTCAAATCCTGAGTGTAATTAAACATTTGAAGAGGACTGAAAGTTTTCGTTTAAGTAAAACCATGTATTTTGGTCTCGATCTGCACAATATCCTCGTTGGTTCAACAATTGGTTGGACATCTCACCACTAATGGTTAGCGACCTGGACTTTGGTTTAAGGAGTCACGGGTTCAAATCCTGAGTGTAATTAAACATTTGAAGAGGTCCGAAAGTTTTCATTTAAAAGCTTTTGTAATGTACTCTGATCAAAAATTCCGCTGGCGTTTGAAAAAAAAATGAAAAGGTGAGGGAAGTGCAAGGGCAGCACGACGTGGTGCATGTAAGGAAGTGAGAGCTCCGTAGCTTCCGAGGTGTAGGCGAGCGAGGTCCCACTGTGGGCGCCCGTGGTCATGGACCTTCGGCACTTATGTCATCCGGGTCGTGGATCACATTCACTCGCAGTAAACTTCACAATAAAAACCAAGGTTTTCAAACGCTCCAACACTTAACGCTCATTCGTCACGTAAGAGGATGAAGGAAGATTTAATTTACGATTTGCTGCACTTGTCAAGTTATAGGTACTATTTCACTATTTTTTCTTGTGTCAGTTTTCCTTACTTGCATTTATTTCTAGTAAATTGTGTATACGGTACCTTATTTTTTTGTAACTTTTGTTTTGACGGTGTGGCGGAAGTCAGATCTGTTAACTTAATCTGAATTTTATTTTGATCTGGACTCGAGTATTATGTTGTATTTTTGTTGTTTTTATTTTAATTAAAAAAGCTGACCAATTACTGGATCTAGGTCAGCATAATTCCATAGTTATATATTTGTTATAAACTTTGTATTTACTACATAAAATAAACTCATTTATTAATTTAATTTTTAAAGATAATGTTAATAGACAGTTTATATATAATATAGCTTTGTTAAAATATACCCTTTCCGAAACAAAACATATTTACCATAGGTCAAACAATATGTATATACAATTAAAAATATATAACATTTCAAACTAATTATAATTTATATTGTAAACTGACGATGTAAACTACAAACAAACGTGCGAATGTGGAAATTCCCCCGTAGCAGCAAACCTGCGTACTCAGTGAATTTCCAATGCATATATATGTGACTTAATTATAACATAAAGCTCCATACCAAATTTCATCAATGTACATTCATAAATAAACGAATTATGACATTTTAATTATTCTCCATAAGAAAAACATGGCGGCTGAGTACGCAGGTTTGCTGAAGCAAGGAACAAATAAATAGGGTTTTATACAATTATCAATATAACTCAAGTAGGTAAAGCCACATACCATATTTTATTAATTTATGTTCATAATTAAGGGAGATAACACGTTACTTTTTCTGCATAAGAATAATATGGGAATGAGTACGCAGATTTGCTGCTACGGGAACTACAAGGCAAAAAATGTTTTTTAATGCAAATATCAATAGACCACAATGATATGAAGCAATATACCAAGTTTCATCAGGATAAGTTGATAAATAATCGAGATATACCATTTTTATTACTATCCATAAGAATAACATTGGACAACGTATTGTGTTTATCACTTTCAATATCTCTGTAACCATTTGACGTAGAGCAATTATCAAAACACCAAATTGTGCGTCTTTTTAAGCTGATTCTAATGGAAAAACTAAAATTTGACTTTTCCAAAAATTATACGTAAAAAACTCATAAAACTCATATTTGTGGTACAAACACCCCCCAAAATACCCCTTCGGATAGCTCGATATGTCTGGTTTTCGAACTTTATGTCATAAATGCTGCTTTACACGTTTATATCAAATTTCGTCAAAATCGGATTATTTTTACGAGAGTTATCGTGCTCACGGACACACACACACACACACACACACACACACACACACACACACACACACACACACACACACACACACACACACACACACACACACACTATATATATATACAGTTTTGAACGAGTGGTGTTTTTGGCATCTGGGGACCTTAAAACGAAAATTTATCGTGGTCCCGGGCCTAGATCTTACCATGCCAACTACAATAATAGGTTCTTCCCTATAGGGAAAATTTGCTAAAATTAATGATTCAACAATTGACTCGTGAACAAAGTGCTTAGAGTATATAGTTTTTGCTAAATTATAAAACTAAGCGTTTTACAAACATCCGCTAGCTAACGTTAATGACTTCTAAATTTTGTTCCAATATTGTCGTTTTTCATCTTTAAAATAATCATTCTATCTTAAGTTAACCTCAATTGAAACAACTTTTAATAATAACTTACTACAAAATCTAAAGTCCTAAACCCCTAAAGTGCAGGTATCCTCAGGTGTATCCTTAGGGGATACAATATATTTCTTTATCGTTTCTTTTGTTGGTTTTTCATGGTTTTCATGTCACACTATTGAATATCATATTACTATACTACTATTTAATACATTATTAGGTAGCTCTAAAAGTATTTAAACAAACCATCCTAAATATATCAAAAATTATTCACTCTCAAATAACAGCTTACATTTGTCAAATTTGAGTGAAAAATAATAACGTCTTGTGACTAAGGCGTCCTTCCGATAATCGGCTAACAAATTTCAAATAAATAATTGTTTAATGTAGGGGTTCTCCTCTTTCATACAATTATAAATTTGTAACAACATAAACGGTTGTTTATTCATAATTTATAAATGTTATTGGTCAAGGATCCCATTGGCATCGCAAAAACATATCTAGGACAAACAAGTACACATTACTACTTAAAGGAATTACTAAATGTATTTACATTATTTGTGCGGGCTTACTTGTATCTGATATCAGAGTACACAAGTTCTTTCATCTGGAACGTCTGTAACGTCTTGATGATCTTACAGCACTCCTTGAAATCCGTGCAGTTCTTGGTGCCCGTGTCGAGGTTCAGCAAGACGTAATTCACCGGCGTCCTGAGGATGTCCTCAGGGCCGCTTGGCGTGCCAGTCCTCCCGGGGCACCACCACGACCGGATGGTACTTTTTGGCTAAAGAGAATATTGGAGAAAAAGGTCGCTTGTATGGTTTACACACGTTTCCGCATGGCCGTTATTATAAAATGTACTGGTGAAAAATATTATATTATGTTATTTGTATTCTAAAGAACTTTGAAATTCAAAGAAATTCTAAAAGTACAGAAAGGGTTAGTTGTTCCAAGACAAAGGCTTCAGTGGCTATCAGGTTTGATGAAAGAACACTCCCTGCTGTTTCCAAAATTAAGTTTTTTGGGAAATAAAAGAAGTAACAGGCAGCTGATTAACATATTAAAAACCCGTTTGGAAGAGGTTTTATCCAAGTTTTAGAGGCAACAAAACGCGTGAATATACTCATTCTTACTAGATGTGTCGCAATTGACTAGTTTTAGTAGCTTTGTTACTGTCAGTGAGGATGTAGACGTGGATGTAGCTTTTTGTGATTACAGGGCTTCTTAATCCAAACAAAACAATGTATACCATCTTCAAACGGGAAGGAGTGTCGAAGGTGGTATATACCTCGCTACCTCATCGTATCAGTATAACCCTGGCCATACATTCTATTTCCTCATGCTATCTCTGGTTGTGATACTACGTCGTCTGTTTTTGGACATGGAAAATTAAAACCATATTCCCTCCTTGAAAAGAACCCCTGACTTGAAGAAAACTCTCAGTATTTTACAAGGCATCAACATCAACAGCCCAAATCAGTAGGAGAGAAGATTTGCATTGCACTGAAACCACTAAATAAATAGCTAAATGCGCGAAGGTACCAGCTCTTCCTCAGAATGTCTTCTAAGTATATATTCAGCTTGCCAAAATTGCCACGAACACTCGATGCAGCATACAACCACTATTTCAGAACGTTCAGTGCTGGCTTGGAAACAGAAGCGGAAACGTGACAGCCTTGGTCTCACACCTATTCCAATGAACACAGAACCAACGTCCCAGCCATTGATGGAGCTAATATTCTGCATCTGCAAAAAAAGGGTACTGCAATACGTGCACCTGTTGCATATCACAATATAAACTTAATATGAGGTGGATAATCCTAATAGAGGAAACAAATTCCATCAACTTGTTTTGTTCGTATGTAACCATTATTTGCCTTTTCAGAAATAATAAAGGCTTTTTACGCTGTTAGTATTATTTTCCTGCTTGCCTCTACACTTTAACATTACATATATGTTTATTTTACTGCAAACTTAGGTCTAGTTGCAGTTCTACACTTCGGGTATTAATAAATACGTAATTAAGTCAGTCGTGATCATGGACAACGTTTCATTTGTTTATTACCATGCTACAAAAATACAATGTCCAATGTATTCACTGTATTAGTACATTGCTTACTAAAATAAAACCAAACGTGGATCTTAATACCTGTACTTTACGATTTATTGGTAAATTTCATCGAATTTAAAATGTTTGTAGAATGCAAAAAAAATAGTACTAACTTTGAACACAAAGGTTTATAGGAAATGTTTATTACCTTAACCTTTAAATTTAGCAAGTAGAACATTGTGCGAGGAGTCATTTAGGAGTTACAAGCACAAAAATTAAAAAAGTGCAAAAGATTATTGTACTGATTGAGGTTTTTCGCCTACCAAGAGTTCTCCCTATGGCTTTCGAGGTGTAAACTTAGTTTTACAACTGTACTATAACCATCAAACACTCAAAAACATTACCGGATTTAATGTATGCTGGAATGTACAAATATTTTGGACTAGTGAGATTAATTTGCATAATTTATAATGGTATTAAGTATGTAATTTTGCTCACATGCATATTCAAGCCATTTGCGTCTTGTTCTAAAATTGAACATGGAGCAATTCCGCTAACCCCAGATGGTCGTATTAGTAACACACAAACTTAACATGGCAAATAAGGTTTCCTAGAGAAATCGTTAATCGTTTATCATTATAATCAAACATAATTTTGATAATAACACCATTGATAACCTACGTCACATCTGCCAAGATTTATTCAAGTCTTTATTTGATAACACAGGCTCTGTGATAACAAATTGTTCCTAAATGGTCTTCACGGATTAAATAGCTCGAGTCAGTAGGGTTAGGCAAAGTTAGTCAATTCTGTTGGCTTTTGCAATGTTTCATTTTAATTATTTAGTTCTTGGCGCCTAGTTTTCCAACATCTCTTGTTTTACTCTGAATAAAGTAGCTTTGCTGCTGCAAGAAACCCCCTGCACTTATATGAATTATGAGGATTTCTTTATTTGAACTATTTATGACCAATAACTCGTTATTTCGCAAACACTGGTGTCAGCCATTTTGGTAGCAAAAATCAGTCAAAATTCTTGGTTGGGTCGTATGGTAAGGCAATAAAACGTCTACACAACAAATATGACTAGACACATAATAATTGTCTTTGTAAAGTATTATTTTTATTCAGGCAAAACTATGAAAATAAATCGGTATGCAGATAATTTTAAAAAATTATCCTACACAGATGCTTTTATTGGTTGGGATAAAAGCGATGTAATTAGGTCATATGCTGTATTAAATCTGTGGGGCGCATTTTCATATGTGAATTGTATTCTTGGTAAAAATATCCATCAAACATTCACAACAATTGTAATGTATCCTTATATATAACTAGTGGCTTGAATGGGCCATAGCCCCTAGCCTTGCTTCAATATTCTGCCTAAAACAAGGAGATTTATTAGTATTACTGGAGGTAACACTTCTTAGCGATTTTTCTCGAAAAAGTGAGCCAGTGATTTTGTTAGGTTGTAAGGTGTTTCGCTTTGACTGGTGAGGCAAATTTCCCGTTATTTGAACTATCCTGATTCGTTGATTTATTCCTATAAGTGAATCTACTTATGCAAATCACTGGAATAAAAGTAATAAAGTTTAATCAAATTCATGTTTAGTTTTATTTATGAATCTAATTTTGCCGTGAAATAAGATTGATTATGAGCAAATAAACAAATACAAGTTTATTAATTTTCAAATCATGAATAGGTATTTGTTTGTTTCACTTTTTCGACGCGTTAGATTCCAGCGAGTAGTTCTTTGCCTCACCAAAATTTGGCAAAGAACGGCTCGAAATTTTTTCATCAGTTTTGCCTCCAGTATTACCAATATAACTCCTTGGCCTTACCTCATCTAAGGACAATAAAACATTATAAGTAGGAACACATGCCAGTTCGTAAACAAAGTAGACACTTAATCACATGTTTTAATGAAAACAAAGCAGACGTTTTTAAATTCCCATGCTTTTCTTATGGTGGATTTTTTACGTTATTTCTTGTTTGCTAGTAACATTTTGGAAATAACACTATTTTTCCGAGTTCCTGGGATCAAGACCTTTGATTTGAGCCCTCTCCCATCATCCTGCAATTTGCCAAACTCCCACAATTTTTACTAAAAAACTTCGCTTACAGAATCGTTATATATAATTCTGTAAGCGAAATCTTTAAGTCAAAATTATGGGAGTTTGGAAAATTGCAGGATGATGGGAGACGGCTCAAATTGAAGGTCTTGATCCCAGGGACTCGGCAAAAATAGCATTATCTCCATAAAATTACCAGCAATCAAGAAATATTGTAAAACATCCCCCTTAAGAAAAGCATAGGAAATAAAAAGTCTGCTTTGTTTACACTAAAACATGTGGTTCTACTTGAAATAAAGCCTCGTACTAGATGACACATGGTTTATCCACAAGCCAGCTCATTGTGTAATACATACTATAGTAAAACTGCAATCGAATTTTTCTTATACTTAGGAAATCACTTAATCCTGACATTAAAATGTTGAAGATAAATCATAATTTTGCTATCATCTTATTTTTTAAATCAAATATAAATATTGCACTGTACTTATGAAGTTCGAAATAATAACAAACAAATTATAAAAACAGCTGATAACTGTGGGAACTTAAAAACGTCTGCTTTTTACATTCATTAGTAGTTCGATATTGTGTATTCGATTGTTTGGTGGTAAAGTTAAACAAATAAAATTGCCGTTAAAAATCTTTTAGAGAAATTAATTAGTTTCAATCTTTTTAGCGTGTCATTAATTAAATGATATATAATAACAAAATGAAATATATTCTTTTATTTTGTTCTGTTTTTATAATGAATGAAGGAACCGGGCAGGGCAGGGGAAAAACTGCAAGACGCGGAGAGTGTTTAAGAACCCAACGGACAGACGGAATGCAGACCATGCATATTCTCAAAGAAATCAACACGATGGTTCAGAACGATCATCTATTATATGGTATAGAAGACCATTAGAAAATGAATTAAGTGTTGTTTCTCATGATCTAAGTATTTTGAACAACTTCCATTTTGCAGATGAGGCCACAAATGGACATTTCAACGTATGTTGTCACAATGGACTAATTAACATGCCAAAACCCCAATGATGAACAAATACCCCCTTCGCAGCAAACCTGCGTACTCAGCGAATTTCCAATGAATATATATGTTTTATTATTACATTAAGCCTCTTACCAGAATTCATAAGAAATATATTCATAAATAAGCGATATTTAAAATATTAATTATTCTCCATAAGAATAACATTAGGGATGAGTACGCAGGTTTGCTGCAAAAAGGAACAAAAAATAATGGATTTTTATACAAATATCAATAGAACTCATCTAAGTCAAGTCACATACCAAGTTTCATCCATATACATTCATAAATAAGCGATATATAACATTTTTATTATTCTCCATAAGAATAACATGGGGACCGAGTACCTAGGTTTGCTGCTTCGGGAACCATAGGCGAAAAATTTATTTTTTGTTCAAACATCAACAAACCACAACCAGATGAAGCGATATACCAAGTTTCGTCAGTTTATGTTCATAAATAACCGAGATATAAAATTTTTCTTTTTCTCCATAACAATAACATTGGACAACGTACTGTGTTTAGCACTTGTAATATCTCAGTAACCAATTGACGTAGAGCAATGATCAAAATACCAAATTGTTTGTTTTTTTAAGCTGAACTCAATAGTATAAATTAAAATTTGATTTAAATCAAAATTACATGTGAAAACCCCAAAAACCCATTTTTTGGGTACAAAACCCCCCCTTCGGATAGTGTGATTTATCTGGTTTTCGAACTCGTTCAAATAAATGGTACTTTACATATTTGTACCAAATTTTATTAAGATCGGACTTATTTTACGAGAGTTATCGTGCTTACGGACACATATATATATATATATATATATATATATATATATATATATATATATATATATATATATATATATATATATATACACATATATAAAAATTTGAACAAATGGTGTTTTTGGCATCTGGGGACCTCAAAACGAAAAGTTATCATGGTCTCGGGCTTAAGTCTTACCATGAGACCTACGGTAATAGCTTCTTCCCTATAGGGGAAATTCGCTAAAAGAACAAATTTTGCACGATTAAAATTTTATAAAAAACATAAGACAATATAACAGTGCAATGGCCTTTGCATCTCTTTCTGCAATGCAGAAAGATATTCCAGCAAATGGACCTTTTGTTTTAAAGTTCAAGGACAAATTCATCGGTATATTTCTGATTTGTTGCCACCAAATGATGAACTACCTTCATATGGCCAGTTATACTTCATCAACACCTCGGTTACAACTAATATACGCTTCAACGTAGTGAAAACACAATTTTAAAACAAGAAACACTAACCAAGTTAACAAACATACTATCTGTTAACCCATATGCACAATCCTACAAAAAAGCAGCAAATGTAATTGAGCACCAGGAGCAAAACCATGGCTTGGAAATTCGTTTTATCGAAAATATCCCTCTGGATATGAGACGTTTCAATAAACCTAGCGCTGATGAAATTGCTGCAGTTTTTAACTCCACTGAGGGGGAGCCACCTCAAAACCGTCATGTAGTAGTTCACCACCGTCATGGTGGACCCAAACTTGTATGAGTTATGAGCCCTCATTGCGACCCAATGGTATATCCTCTTCTGTTTCCTCATGGAGAACCTGGATGGGACCCAAAAATGATTCACAATAGCCAAAGAAGACAAATGAAACGAGATAGGCTTACAATGTTACAATTTGCATGTTATAGATTAGAGATTCGTGAGGGTTTCTCATATATTCATGCCTCAAAAAACTATTCCAGCAGTTTATTGTAGAGATGTACACTCGAGTCGAAGGTGAGCGATTGAACTACATCAGAAACCATCAGTCAAAACTTCGTGTCGAGCATTACAAAGGCTACTGGATTTTGTGTTGAATGGAGCTTAACTTAATAACCTCACTGCAAGTAAGATTGTTGTGCTATCACGGATTTGAAGGGATCCCACGGAACATTATTCAAAGATATCAAGATGACGTGGTGATCGTCCAAAAGTTTTGAAAGCCAATTCTTTTTTTGACAATGACCTGTAACCCAAACTGGCCAGAGATACTTTCCTCTCTTACGGGAACTGAAACCTCAGCAGATCGTCCTGACATTGTTTCTAGGGTGTTCAAAGGCAAACTAAATGAAGTAAAAAGAGACGTATTAAAAAAAACAATGTTTTTGGCGTGGTGATTGCCTATGTTTATGTATTAGAATTTCAAAAACGTGGCCTGCCACATTGCCATGTGTTATTGATACTTGATGAGGGGTCAAAGTTCCGAAAAACCGGTTCAAATTGATCAATATGCCTGTACCGAACTACCAGATTCACAAGAATTTTCTGCACTTCATGATATTGTGGTAAGGAATAAGACCCACGGACCATGTGGTCATTGCAATCCTCGTTCTCCTTATATGAAAAACAACAGTTGTGTTCTAACAAATACCCAAAAGAGTTTGTAGAGGAAACTATAGAAAAAAAACAATGGATATCCTATTTACCACCGCAGAAATCAGGAACCGTTGCAAGGAAAGGAATCCCCCAAGTTGATAATAGAGATGTTGTCCCTTATAACAGTTACATGTTACTAAAGTATAATGCACACATCAATGTCGATATTTGTTCCAGGGTTCGTTCTGTAAAGTATTTATTTAAGTACGTATACAAGAGATATGACTTTGCATGTATAGATTGTGTAAGTAATGTTAATCAAGCTAACAGTACAATAACTTAGACTAAACAATCAACTTTGCAAATATGCGATATGTAAGTTCTCATGAGAGCATTTGGCGCCTTCATTCTAATTATTCGATTGACACATCACGAAGAGGGTTGCCATAACGTATATTTCAACCAAGGCAATAAACAGGCTGCACTCAATGCATCTGATCAAAAACATACAACTCTCACAGCATGGTTCAATTTAAACATCCGCGACCCCAATGCCCGACAGTATTTATATGCTGAAATTCGGCAGACTTTCCTCTTTACAGGTAACCAGTGGATTCTTCGACAGAGAGGGGGCAGTAAAGTTATAAGAAGGATGTATATTGTGGCACCTAATGATTCTAATAGGTTTTACTTACGCATGTTATTACTTCATGTTAAGGGAGCTACATCATTTGAAGATTTACGTCATTACAATGGTACAGCATTTGGTACCTTCAAAGAGGCTGTTTTATCACGTGGGATCCTCCAAGATGATAGGGAATAGCACCGTTGTATAGAAAAATTACAGAATACACAAATGCCGCATCAGCTGCGACAGCTGTTTGCATTTATTTGTTGTTTCTGTGAACCAACGTCACCCCTAACTTTATGATCTATTTTCAAAGAAAACTAACTTAAGATATGCGTGAAATGGATGCTCAGGTAACTGAAATGGCATCATTACGTCACATTCAGAAGATACTAAGAGAAAATGGCTCCAACTTTGCTACTCTCCGTCTACCAGAGCCACCTGAAGTAGAGATTGAAAACCCCACACACAACCAAGACGAACAAGCCCTTTGGGCCTAGAAATGTATAATAAGCTTAATTTTCAACAAAAGATGGTAGTTTCTCGTATCCTCAATGCAATATCTAGTGATTTAGAAGAGACACTATTCTTTTTAGAAGCTGCACGGGGATGTGGTAATACTTTCGTATACTCATGTATTATGCGAATAGTCAGAGGAAGAGGCCAGATTGCCTTAGCAGGTGCTTGGACTGGAATAGCAGCGTTGCTTTTAGACGGAGGCACTACACTGCATCGTTTATTCGGTCTTCCTGTAACCATACTACACTCATCGGTTTCTTTAATCAAGGCTAATTCCGAAAAAAAAAACAATATTCTGAGTGAAGCTTCTGTTATTGTAATTGATGAGTCTTCAATGGTGGCTGCTGCAGCTGTAGACTGTGCAGAACATCGGCTAAAAGATGTAATGAAGTGTTTGGACCCATTTAATGAACCCATGGGAGGTAAAGTCAGGTTTTGCCTGTGGTGCCGTTATCTGTTAGAGTGCAAATAATTGCAAAATACATGCGGGCAAATGAAAGTGAAATATTATTTTCCAATCGGCTCCTTCAAATGGATCATGGAACATTAAGTAGTGGAAGAGGATCAGACTGTATTGACATTCCTGATAGTTGTATTATTTCAGATGACTTACTGATCAGGCATGTCTTTGGAGACTAATTAAATGAAGAGATTGCTAGAATATATTGCAATCATGTAATAGTCTGCCCTTTGAATGATAGCTGTGACAGAATTAATAAGGATGAATTCAATTTAATTGAGGGTGATTTCAAAGAGGTATTGCAGTGTGGATGAAGTGGTCTCAGACGGCTCAAGCGAGAAGTTAAACATCCCAGTTGAATGTATCAATTATATTACTCCTTCAGGAATGCAACCTCACAAACTCAAATTAAAATCTGGAGCAATTGTGATGCTCATAAAAAAACATGAACTTGGGTTCCGGATTAGTAACTGGTGTGCGAATGTTGTATTGAAAATGTACGAGAAATGTTTAAAACTCGAAAACATAACAAGAGTTGGAAATGGAAATATAATTTTCCTGCTAAGAATAAAGGTATTTTCTACTGGTCCTAGCATGCCTTTCAATATGACAAGAGTACAATTCCCAATAAAAATATCATTTGCTGTTACAATCAATAAAGCCCAGGGAAAAACCTTTGACAAAATTGGCATTAATTTACCGTCCCCAGTTTTTACAGATGGCTAGCTGTATGTGGCCTTTAACCGAGTTAAAAAACCTAATGATGTGAAATAGTAATCAGTCCAACCAGTGAACGGGGGAAATACAAGTGTGGTTATTATACAAGAAATGTTGTTTTCAAAGATGTTTTACTTTAACAGTTTTTAAAAGACAAGTTTAGTTAATTCATAACAAATATTGTTTTTAAAAATTTTTATTTTACCTTAATTATAGTTTTAAATTAATTAATTATTTTTTACATACACTGTATGTTTTATTATGTAGAAATAACTCAAAATCAATTAGGGGCTTTAGCCCCTAAAAGCCACTAGTTATATTTTTGTAAACGCAACAACTTTTCCCTTATTTCTTGACCAATTTTAATGTTTGAAGTGTAAACAAATTCGGCTCAGTTCTTAGTTCTGCAATAAGGTTTTTAATTTCCGATATTGTTATTCTCAAGTACACGGGCTGCCATGAAAGTTGTTTTTTACCCATAAGATTAACATGGGAAATAATGTTATTTGAATTGCAGCTGTTAACACATTATGGACAGGTTATTTATAATATCATGTTACAAGTAAGGAAAGTATTTATCTATATAAATCAAATATATTTTACTTTGATCAGTTAAATGTTATATGCTGCGGAGATATTTACATTTTGTTTATCTGTCTGTTTATGAACCAGATTTGTTCTACGTTTCACAAAAAAAATACAGAACCCAATGAAATAAAACATTTTCTCATATCCCTGTCGGACAGGAAACTTTTAGGCTTTTGAAAATCATTACGTACGTCTTTAGGGTTATGCCCATTGGTCAGAAACTGCTCCAAAGAAGATCTTATGGGTACAGGTCACTCAACCTTTCACTGTAGAATGCACCATTATTGTTCTAATGAGCATTTAGTCAGCTAATTTACCTTTTACTACAGAATGGAGGAAACACGTGTTTTACTAACTACTCCACAACAGTATACTAAACAATATAAAATAACGGCACGGCAACGAAACATTAGGCAGCGAACACATAAGCCCTTGCAACATGGTATTTAACGCTCAGTTTGTCTATGTAGTCATTGTGATTTTAACGCTGAATTTGTTATGTATTTTTAAGCCCATCATGCACAAACTACATGAGTTATTGAGAAGATGTTTGGAAGAAGAAAAATAAGTTATAGGCTTATTCCCGTTCCAATGATGCTCGGCCCTATTCATTAATTACCTTCAAAATTGTCTTGTTAATCATATACTAACTAAACCGATTGAACAAATAATTGGTAGAAAGACACCAGGTAATGGGAATGTACCATAAGTAGAAATAGGCCTATGCTTTCCGTCCCTTATGTCCATTGCGCCGTTAGCATTTAACATTTAATTAAAACAACACTGACCGTTATTCGTTAACTGGACCGATTGAACATGAATTTGTTAGAACGATATATAATACATGGCAATAAAACCACGACCTTTGTCTACACCTGTTCCAAAACTGATTTAGACCCTCCAAATGTTGGAGCTATCAATTTTTTGGGTAAAGTAATAAGTTTTAATCAGGCCTCATCCCCGGAAAAATATAGTTGTTTGTAAAAATTTGTTTGAAAAAACAACATTGGGGTTAGGGTTAAGATTTGTAAATAACAAAAAATAATCTTTAACAGCTGTTAAAAAAAGGGTCGATTGTAAAAACATCACTTACTTGGTAAAGTATCAGCATGCAATTTTTGTAGGGATAGTGATTAGAAACAATGTATACATAAATGTAATTATAGATTATTAGATTGTGTATACATTTTTAGACCATTACAAATTAAGATAGAAAAATTAATATAAAGCGGACATGTCCAAAAAAAACGTAACAAGCAAATAAACTAAGTAAATATGCTCGCCTTGGCGAGGAACCGTGAAGGTAGGCATTTTTATCAAACTGACTCGCTTTTCAAGCAAAGCTCGGTCTCCCAGGTGATGAAGTGCTTTAACAAATGTATCTAACTTTTTAAATACAATATTGCACTATATGATTGCGAGCGAAGCCGCGACGGGCTACTAGTAATTATGTTTTTTTGATTATGTACGTATTATACACCTACTGCATATATAATACTTACATTGTCCTCATTTAGGTATATGTTGTACTCTACACTTACTTATTATTGTTTTAATTTATACAAATAAGTAAAGGTAAATAGTCACACATGATGATGGTTGTTACTGTTTGGCCCAAAGCATTAACTTTTTTAATAATGAGATTATGTTATCATTAAAATGCAACTGAACAAAGTTCCTATACAGTAGTTTTTATTCAAATATAAGTTGAAACCTCAGTTTAATTTTTGATGGAATTGATATTACCTACTTAGATATAAGTATGAGATTGTTAAGTATGACTTTGACTACCATGTTCTAACACAATCACTTTTTCTACGATATTTGAACCAACCGCTGCAGGGCCACTAATTATTTAAACAAATCTTCGAGAGTGATATTTTGTTACAAAATCTTAACCGTTTAAAGACCATTACACTATCCAGCTATTTAAACAAACTCCTCGTAAATATTGTTTTATGATCTTTAAATCTAATGTGGTAGCTATGCTTACCTGTAACAAGACTTCAAGTTTTGTTTTATGGTCCTACATTTTGGTACATATATATTAAAAGTTCTATGGAAATATTTGTTCCCATCATAAGGAGGCCCAAACCCCTTAGAGTGTTCTGTTACCTTAATTATTTAAATTTAATTTATTAGAGCCAACTTCCAAAAAACTGATAATTTTATCGTATATTTATTTGCTCCTTTATACCACTTCATCTCCTTCATACTCCTTCATCATCATTCATCATTGTTGCAGATTAGGAAACCCCAGCATAGCTGCTAGTCACATCTTCCACAAGCGGGAATATTGCGCAGGACACTTACTCGTTACTTAATGTCCTCTTCTCACGACTCTCCTGTAGGAGAGCACAAGAGGCGTCAAAGCCCCTTTTCCTGAGTAAACATATGTTACTTCACATAAACGCAAATAAACGCATGACTAACTTCCCTATCCCACTCAGTGTGATAACTGGTTCCGGCGGTGGATGAGTTGCCAGAGTTTCCTACCGGCCCACAACCGGATGACAGATGAGTTGCCAGAGCTTCCCACTTGCCCCCGCTCCGGCCACCTCTCTTCTCGTTGTTTTGACTGTAACCTCACCAGGCCAAGGTCACAGACATTGTCTTTTCCTTTTCCTGATCTGTTCACGCATCGTGCAGAGGCAGCTGCCAATGCCTCTTATTTATACTCAGGCAGAGGTGCTGCAGCTGCAGTTTCTTTTGTGTCTTCGAAGCGACAACATAACCTACTGTAAAGGTACGATTAACGAGATATAATCTTCTTGTCTTTGTACATTTATTTTTGATGACATATTTTCTCTTTTATTAGTCCTTAAACCACATTAAAATATTTTAACTTAAGCATTTTTAAATATTTTGATTTTATATATAACCAAATGCCTACATGTTTGTACAACGAAGTAACATGATAGGGAATGAATATTTTTTTAGTAGGACTAAAATGTTTATGTATACATTTTCATTGCTGAAAATTCAAATTAAAATGTTTATATATGGTATGCTTTTGTATGGGTATTTTACATTATAACTTTATTTTAGTGTATATATATTAGTTCGACTATCAATATCAGTCAAATTGCACTGTTGAAATTATAATAAAATTAATCTTTGATTAAAATGTAACAGTCTTAAAATATCCTTCAGTAAAAATTGCAGAAGTCTATGGGGCTGGGCCGATTACACATCAAATAGATGGTACATCGACCCTTGAATAAAATAAATGAAATAACATTAACGATCGATGGCCCATCAGTCGTTTAGGAAATATAATTTAATTTAAAATATAAACGGGTCTATGGGCCATCAGACCAATTTATAAATTATGATAAAATATTATATTTTGGTCTGATGGACCATCGACTCTCTATCCATAAAATAACATATTATAAAGACGTAGCCATTTTATATTATTTTGGGGGTCGATTACACATCAAATAGATGGTACATCGACCCCCAAATAAAACATATTTTAGAATAAAGTCATAACGGGACGATGTACAATCTATTTGATGTGTAATCGACCCTACACTTTATATTATTCGATTTTTAAACGCACGGTTCAATTGCTCATCATATAGATGGTACATCGGCCCCCAAACAAAACATACTGAGATTAAGGTTTTAAAGGGTCGATGTACCATCTATTTTATGTGTAATCGACCCGTTACTTATTTCTTTAATATAATCTTAATATTTATAATTTTGGGGCCGATTGTACATCGAGCCTTAATTTATTTTATTAGAGAAATATATAAACTGGGTCGATGGTCCATCGACCCCTTTTATAAATAAAACTAAATTTGTATAAATGGTTCGCTGGGACATAGACCCTTCTTCAGATATTTAATATTTCTTTCAATATATCAGAGGGTCGATGGACCATCTAAATGATGTGTAATCGAGCTTCCCCCAATTATTTAATCAAATGTAATTTATATTTCATCACTTTAAAGACTTTCAAAGTTGAGCCTTAAATTGTCATACGGGTTGCACAAATTCTTTGTATAGGTGATTCCACAAACTGTTTTATATTAAACCAGTTTAAACAAATGAGGGATTAAACAAATCTTACATGTCGTGGACTACAAAAATAAAGAACTTTAAATCATGAGTCGATAGAGTTTCAATCAAAGAACACTACTACTACTCCCGCCACTGCCACTGTCTTTGTATTATATCAAATGTGGTTTTATTTATATTTATTTTAAATCAGTGTTTGATATTTAAATGCAAAACGAATCTTAATTTTGTTCATGGTTAATATTTCAACCAACTGCCAATATTGTTTTCTTTTTATTTTGGTAAGTGCTTTTGTAGCCTATTTAATCGTAAATTGTATTGTTTTAGCATTAATACGATGTTGTTTGATCGTTTCTAAGTCCACTGAATTTGAGTCAGAGCTCGTTCTCACGCACAAGCCGATGGGCCTATGTGAGAATATTGTTTTCCACAATATTGTTTGTTTACATAATTTTGTATTTGTTTTTATTTGGAAATAAATTTGATTTGATTTTATTTGACTAAAGGTGTTGTAAAATGTCCATAAATATCAATATTATAAAGGAAAAATACACATAACTATATAATATATATAAGTGGTTTACAGGCAGGGGAGGGCTGTAAAAATTTTCACCTCTTATTTAAAATACCGGGTGTCCGCAAAGTCCTGGACTACTTTTTATGAGTAATAAAATGAAAACCATTAGAGATACAAGTATAAGCTTATATTTTTAAGAGAGTGTATCAAATATAGTTTAATTTACAATATATTAAACATCAGTACACTTCCACGTGTGGCCCTTAGAATATCTAGCCGAAATTCAATTTCCGCCCAAGTATTAACCAATATCTCATCAGTGATCGTTGATTTTGCTCCTCTGTTCTGATCCTCTGGTCTTCACTTCGTCCATATCAGAGATAAGTGTAGAATATACAACGTCTTTAACATAGCCCAGACAAAAAAACCATAGGGGTAAAATCCAGTGAGCAAGCAGACCAAGCTATGGGTCCGTCACGACCGATCCACTTTTCCTAGATGAAACATTTATCAATCGGTGGATCGGGCCCATAGCTTGGCCTCCTCGCTCACCGGATACTACACCAAGAGACTTTTTATCTTGGGGCTACTTTCAAGACGTTGTATATGCTACACCGGTCTCTGATATGGACGAACCGACGAGCAGAATCAGAAGAGCAATATTGACAGTCACTGAGATGTTGGTTAATACTTGCGCGGAAATTAAATTTCGGCTAGATATGCTACAGGGAACCAATGGGTCACACGTGGAACAACTAATCTTGTTTATATTGTAAATAAATCTCTATTTTGTTGATCTCTCTTATAAATATAAGACTACACTTGCAGCTCTAGTGGTTTTAATTTTACTACACGTAAAAATCAGTCCATTTTGTTACACGTTTCTTTATGGATTCCCGGTATTGAGATAACATCTAAAGCTATATAGTATTTACTTGAATATGTTTATATTGTATTTTTGAACATCACTCTAATTGTAAAATGACCTTAAAGTATTTCATTATCACGATTACTGATATACACGTAGAAGATTACTAAATGTAACCGTTTTTATAGTTTTGCAATCAAGTCAATGCTACATCGCCCAATAGCAATAAGCTGATTGAACCAAAGAGAGATTAGTGATATTAATGTTAGTATTAAAAACTCCTGCTAACTACAAAATGTGTGGCTGTTTTGATGAGCGATATTATTATCTTACTGAAATTAAATCCTAGCTGAGTGAGTTTATTAAAATTAACAGGGTAGTAAAACTGGAAAAAACATGTTGAACTCTTAAACACTAATATAGATAGATAGCAGAACAAAGTAATACAGTAAGGATAGTTTATTATTCTTATTCGATACTATTTTATATTTCTGCTGAGCAAAACAAAATAACCCACTTTATTATTTTCCTACTGAATCTTTTAAATAATATTAATAACTACCAACCATTAACAATAGATTAGTTCTGTATGGTTACTTGCTGTAGTATGATAATTTCAAAGAAAATGTTGATTTGTAAGTTTTACATCGGTGTGTAGCACATTGGTTAGCGTGCTCATTTTTCACTTGAGATCTTCAAGTTCACCAGATCGATCCTAATAAAAATTCTGAGAGATTTTTTTGTCGGTCTGATACTGGATTCAGCTGCCATTGGTCACTGAGCTATTAATTAATGATCCTAGCTAAAGAAACGGACGGTCTTAGTCAGTTAAAAGGCTAAACAAGGAATTTTATCCATTCTACACTCAGAATTCATAAATATTCACCTTAAAATAGGCCCTAGTTACGCAGCATCTTATACAATGATTAATGGTTATATATAAATATAAGTGTGTTTTATTTAAATTTGCATAGCACAGCAAGTATATTTGTTAACATATTTATGTTAGTATTCTTCTTCTTATTATTTTTTTACAAGCCGTTAAATTTATTCGTTAGAAATTGCGTGATTAAAGTGTGGAAAATAAATATAGCTTTAACAGGGCTTACCATTGCGGAAGGGTAACAGAAGCAATAGTTTGACCACATGGAACAGTATGCTATATTGATTAGTTGTACCGGGTGTCCCATAAAGGTCCCCCCTCTTATTTTTTGAACGGCTGAAAATTGTCAAATAATCTTTGGTAAATGTCACTAGCATAAGTCAAAGTATTTTTTAAGTGGTTAAGGGTTTAAACCCTTACCCCTAAATAGGGGTTGCTGGGGTAGTTTTAGTTTTTAAATAGCAACCCCTATCAAGTTTCATATCATTTTAAAGGGGGTAAAAAATACAATTAATGCCGCAAACTAGACTTCTCTTGTTTATTCAAACTAATTTTATGGGCAGCTAAAAAGTATTGATTTTGTTATATGTATTTAGTATTATAATAATTCAACTTTCATTTAGTTAGTTATTTAGTCATTTAGTTTAGCGAAATTAAGTTTAATTTAATTTAAAATAAAATGTGTTGGTAATACCATGCACTGCTAATACTAAAAAGTTTATAAAAGTGGTTTTAACATTTTTCAATATGGTTTTTTATCATATCAAATAGCCAGCTCCGAATCAGCTACAACTTAATTCTACTATTTCAGTGATTGAAGATAACAGGATAAACCTAATTTAAATAGTTACTACTGAATGTTAGCGAGAGGTTTTTAGAACTCATTAACAAAAGATCCTTTAAAATAAAACTAAATGGCTATGAGAGTTATGAAAACAAACATGCTAATGAAAGTTAAATTTGTTCTAATCTGTAAGACTGTTGTATTTCTTTTCTATCAGTAGCATTAAGGTTGGGATCTCAAATAGTTTATACATTTCAAAAAATCGTTCGTGCCTGTTACTGCAGTGATGTTCCGCAGAGGGACAGAGAGTAGCACAGTTTTCATGATACGTGATAAAACTTATTCTTATTATTTACTATAATGTAGTAACTGTTTCAATTAGTTTTATAAATAATTTTTATCATAATAATAAACCACTTAAAAGTAGCATTACGTATACACGCATTATGTAACTTTAGGTAATTGCTGCCTTTTTCTGTAGGAAAATTTAACACTAGTTTTTCAAATCTTTGAACAGCCGCCTACGCCGTTTAATAAGTAATAGCGCTAGTGAAGTGCGGTTTGAGGCATTCATTTCTGCTTGACTAGCCCTTATGAACGGTGTACATCTCAATATATACATTCATTTAAAATGACGTACATACTCCTCGAGGGTCGCTCCCCACTTGGGGTCCAAATTTGGTAAGAACCTTGAAAACAGCTTTTATCTTCTAAGTAGATGTGCAGAGTTTTAATCTTCTAACCGATTTAGTTAAAAATATATTAAGTGATTTCCAGACTTTTCTGACACCCTGTACTTTTTACACTTACTGTCTATTAATATTCCCATGGTATGAAACAGGGTCTTTAAAAGTTACTACACATCAAATATCTGTAACGATAATTTTAAAATACCAAATGCAAATCTTAAAACAAATCAAAATCTGTCATCAGACTTGGTCATATCGAGTACTAGAAAGCCTTTTTGCTTGGATTAAACTACCTTACAACCGTTAGGTAGAAAATATATGTTGCTGCCTCAGTAGTTGGTTGACTGTGGGTATATCCTCGTCCACGGTTGCAGATGGCCGGTCTCCTGACGACAGTGTTGGTGGTCGCAGTGCTCACCCTCGTCGCTGCCTCCCCCGCCCCCGCCCAAAGCCCCGGGTCCTACACAGAGTGTTCCACCAGCGCCGACTGCGGCCAAGGAAGATGCTGTGTTCTTGGTGAGTCTATTATCAGAGGGAGCTCCAGTCACAAAACATCTCAAGTTTCTCAGCTTCTCTCAAAAGACCAATGTTAACTTTCAAATCCCGCCCCTTCTCAACAATTAGCCGAATCGTTGATTCATGGCTCGTTTTAAAGAGCCAAAAGTCACTCAGCAATTGCAGTGATCAGAATGTTGATATTGCAATAGTAATCGTTCTATAACATTAAAAATAATTTTAAATAATTATTTACCATGTTTCAAGGATTATATTTTGTGGCATCACAAAATTAATTAGCGAGTTCACTGAAATCGTTAGGTATTTGTTGTCTCTATAAAATTAGCTGATTATTCAACAACTTTGGATTATCCGTTGAGGAGAGACGTAATTTCAAAGTCACTGATCTCACGGGAGAAGCAGGTAAAAGCAGGTGACTGTATTCCTTCTTAAAATTGTTTTCTAACATGTTAAACCTAGAAGCAAAGCTTTATTTACTTACTGTGTACGTCGTGCACGGTTCTGATCTCGTCCAGTCGCTATGAAACAATATGAAACTGAAAGAGACGCTCTGGTTTGATACGAAAACGCTGCTGTATAAATTTTAAATTAGTTACTATAACCATTGATTTTGAATATAGAATACATATCCCATGACGTAATGTGATTTTTTGAACTAATTAATTATCTATGGTAATTATTATTTCTATAATTTTTTAGTTAACTGACAGTTAAATAATGTTTTACTATTTTTTTATGTATATTGTGGGAGTAGTAAACAATGTGTAAGTAGGTGTAGGACACGCTCACACTATGCCCAAGTGGAATTGAAATGGTAGAATTGAGTAAGGGGGGGGGCTACTTCCCGAGAATGGAACTACTTCAAAGTGGGGGGGTCTGGGATCTCTACGCTCAACCTGTGGCGTGAGTCCCCTTTACTGCCCACCAGCGAGCACATGTGCTCGCTGCTGCCCACTGCCAAGGTCAGCAATTGTTTTTATGTATGGTAATTTGAAAGTAGATTATATCAAATGCCTAAACATTAACGTTTTCAACTGATTGACAGTGTCAGAAGAGAGCTTTGTAGAAGATAGATTAGAATTTGACGGATAGATAAGAATATTTTAGATAGAGCTGATCTGCGGAACGTACAAGTACTTTCCTTTGGTGTTTTTATCCCGCATCCCGTTTTAATCCTTCGGAGGGTTCAAAAATCCCGGAAACGGGAAAAAATCCCGCAAATTGAAACATTGGTTGCCAGCGCCTCCTTTGAGATGGTGTAGCACTAGTTTCATGGTGTATTTGTCGGGTTACAGATGGGTCAAAAGCTCGGTTCATCTATTCTATATTCAAAATCAATGCTATAACGTACAATAAATAACTACTATATTTTGTGTTGTTCTTTTTTTTAATAATATATTTCTATTATTTTACTACCATAATGTAATAATATTATCCTTTAGTATTAATTTCAAAAAGTTCGATTTTAAAATTGCTTTGAGAACATTTAAAATTGGTTTAAGAACTGGCTTGGTGATGAATTGAAGAGCGCGATAGTTTTATTTGACACTTAGTACGCTATAATTTAAATTATCATGTTTTGTTTTGTATTTATTTTGTATATTGCTTTCAATATCTCGTATCAATTACTTTTATACCCAGTGTCAAGTGGGTATTAGGTTTTAGCATTTGTTTTTGGTGTGGTACGCCCATGTATTCTACGCTTGAATCCAGCCCTGCTTCAAAGTACACTTTCACGACCTCTCTCTCATGTGATGAATATAAGGCTGTAAGCTCGATTCATCTATTCTGCATACATAAGCAAAGGTTTGAAGCATTTTTATTTTAAAGATTTAAAATATTAACAATTTATATTTGCATACTATTTTTATAAAAAAATAATGCCCTTCTTAACCTGCAAATATTGTTATGTCAAATAATAACCAGGTAAATCTAATGGTTGAACAAAAAACCCTTATTGGATGAAACAAATATGAATATAATTTATAAAGCCTGTGCTAAAATAATTATCTACTTCTCCTTTATAGTGGACAATCTCAAACATTAATCCATCATCTCATCATAATTTAAGGCTTTTCAAAAGTAAACTTTGTTATGCCTGGTATGCAATCTTTTCTCAATTACAATCAAATATTAAACATACAGTTAATTTTAACAGATTCAAGAACGAGTATAGAAAATATCTCATTTATAAATGCTACTAGAATCTGCATCCTTGACCTATCACATCCACCTTTTTTTACCGCTACCATCACCCCACCCGTCGCGTCGTTTTCAACTGATTGACAGTGTCAGAAGAGAGCCTTGTAGAAGATAGATTAGAATTTGACGGATAGATAAGAATATTTTAGAGAGCTGATCTGCGGAACGTACAAGTACCTTCCTTTGGTGTTTTTATCCCGCATCCCGTTTTAATCCTTCGGAGGGTTCGAAAATCTCGGAAACGGGAAAAAATCCAGCAAATTGAAACATTGGTTGCCAGCGCCTCCTTTGAGATGGTGTAGCACTAGTTTCATGGTGTATTTGTCGGGTTACAGATGGGTCAAAAGCTCGGTTCATCTATTCTATATTCATAATCAATGCTATAACGTACCATCATTTCTACGTGGAAGGCACAAGGGCTGCTTATTTACAATAATTAAACGTGTGTTGTTCTTTTTTTTAATAATATATTTCTATTATTTTACTACCATAATGTAATAATATTATCCTTTTGTTTTAATTTCAAAAAGTTCGATTTTAAAATTGGTTTAAGAACTGGCTTGGTGATGAATTGAAGAGAGCGATAGTTTTATTTGACACTTAGTACGCTATAATTTAAATTATCATGTTTTGTTTTGTATTTATTTTGTATATTGCTTTCAATATCGCGTATCAATTACTTTTATATTGCTTTAATTTGATTTTAAGCTAATTCTTTACTGGTTTGTTAATAATTTATCAATATGTTACGTTGATTGCGTATATATAGTATTAGTTCATTCTCCTATAGTGTATTTGTTTCTTATCTTTTGCTTACGTTTATTTGTGTATTTTTGTACTTGTGTTCTACAAATATCCAACCAACCGGTTAAACTTAAGCGGGGAAAGCCTAGTCAGATGTCATCATATGAAATATATCACTTGATCTTGTTCTTGAAGATCAAACTGACAACTTCAAGAAGGGAAATATAGTGATTTAAAAATATAATGATTAATAGGGCTTTTAAACAGTCATAATTTTCTATTGTATTGCCTTTACATTTTTTTCAATATTTATTTAGACCACTATTCTCTATAAACCAAAAGGACCGCTTGCAAATGGAATACACTCTGAATTGCTGTGTTACACCTCTTCAACTAGTTCAATTCAGAGTGAAGTGTCCACTTTAACTATATTGGACTTTGAATTTATAATGTCTCACCTCTAGTTCTACACTACGCGTACTGTGCACAGTTCTGATATTGTCAAGTGGCTATCAAAAATATAAACGAGTTCGCACGCAGCACGCTGACGTGAGGGAAGTGAATTTCCACATAAAAACTTTTAAAACTCAAAATTAGTGTAAAAACATACATTTGTCCAATTTTTATTGAAATCTGAAAACATTGATTTTTTTGGCTGTTCTGATACTCCTGGTTTCATTTACTTGCAAAGCTGGGAATACAATTTTGCACATTATAAGGTTAGTAGAAGGTCCAGACAGGCTTGAAAGTAGGCGTGAGGTTGCTGGGGGTAATAAAAGTACTCTAACAAAGGAATAACACGCTTTTCTAGTGTAAAACCCCCATAAGACAACGTACTGTGTTTAGCTGATACACATTTTCTTTAATAACTCGGTAAATATTTATACTAGAATGATGGGAGAGGGCTTAAAACTTTCGCCTCTCCAATTCCCATCCTTATACATGTATTAATTTTACATCTGGGGCTTTTCTGACCCTTTTTGGGCCCAAAAACTCGAAATTTGAAAGACTAATCCCCAAAAAATGGGTTTAGAGTTTTCCGATTGTTTTGCCCAACGAACTTGTCCAACAGATTATAGAAAAGAGCGTCCCTACCAAATTTGATGTAAATCGGACAAAAAATGCGACCGCTAGAGTGCATATATATATATATATATATATATATATATATATATATATATATATATATATATATATATATATACATATATATATATATAATTTTGAACGACCCCCCAAAACGTGTTCAGGGGGTCACGTTAGGAACTTCTATGGTGGTCCCGGGCTTAAGTTTCACCGTGCGGGTCATGCTAATAGTTCACTTTCCAAAGGAAATTCACTAAAAACAGTCAGAGGCACACTGTAGAGATCTTGAAATTAGTTATCATATTATAAAGTATACATAGAAGGCAATAGATCTGTTTTTTTTCTATAAACTAAAGATCTGACTACCTACGCTCCTGTGGCCACGCACAATAATTCCTAAATAACGTCATGCGAGATCATTCCAGGTTATTTCCAGAAACGTGCAAGGATGGAAATATCTTGTACTTACATAAAGCTAGACGGGTTCACTGATTCACTGATTCACTGACTTCAATTATGAGGCATGTCCCATTATCGGACCCTCTTCTACCCCATATTTGAATTAATGCTCTTGATAAAAACTGTCAGAGAAATTATGAAAAATTAACATTTTTAAGTTGTTTAAGCAATTTTTTGGCGGATAAATTCAACTTTTTCAATTTTGCCACTTTGAGTGAGTTTTGTACAAAACTGTAAGAGATGGCAAACAATGTTAAATACAAAGGTTGAAGCAAATTAAATTCTGAACTGACGATTTTTGGTCGGATTTAAGATCTGATCACCCGCGTTACCCGTTATTAATCCGAGAAGGAGTAATTTTGAGTGTTTTCCCCTATTTAAATGTATACAAAATTTTGTATGTTTCATGAAAGCACACTATCTTTGACTAATACCACATGTTTGTAACAGGTGATATATATATATATATATATATATATATATATATATACAGCTCTTTGATGTAGTTTTTCTTTGGTTAACAAACTACAATAGTTGAGTTTAATTTAAGCTCTTGTTAACTGAGGAATGCAAGCGAACGAACTCAAACAGCGTTGGGGCGAAGCCTCCAACGGCGATAAGCCTAGTACTGTATATATACTTTATATACATCTTGGAGCAAATATGGTGTCTTCTGTACGGATTAATTTTGATTTTAAACTCTTATTATTGCAATACAAAAGCTGTAAGAGATGCAGTAGAAAGGCAATACCCTTCCCACTCCCAAGACTTATATGCTCTATATAATTTATGTCCTCTCCTGAATTATGAGGGACATTGAAAGTGAAGCTCGAAAAAGGAGTTAAACTATCAGTTAACTACTGTGTTTTGATACTATAGTCTTGCATATCTTGCAGTGAACGGCCGGTACGCCACCACGACGTGCATGCGGCGTCCCCTGACAGGCCAGCAGTGCCACCCCGGCAATGGGCGCCCCGTGAGTCAGGCGCTGCACTTCCCCGGGGGCGCCAGCGTCCAGGTCTCCGACGTCTACCGGAGTCTCTGCCCCTGCGAGGGCGCCGCCACGTGCTCCTCCAGTGGAACATGCATGCGGTAGTCACTTCCTAGGCCACTCCACCTGATAACTGATATTATATTTATTTTTTGTATTTATTTATTTAATTGTGTATTAAACCGAAAAATTTAAATTTATTTTATTTGCTTCATTGATGTAGTAATCCGGAGTAATTCATCTGATAATAAATTTAACAGAGATGTAATCTTTTGTATTGCAATAGTCAAGATTGTAAATTTATTGTAAAAAATCAAATTTTCCATTGACTAGAAGACGTGTATATCGCCACTGTTACATCACTTTCTCTTGCCCTTTTACATTTTCCTTCTTAATACAATTCGATATTCTGAAATTGGATGATTGTTAAAATGTCTACTGTGTCTGTGATTACTAATGTAATTAGTTTAATATTTTGGTATTCCTAGCTAAGCACTATGTTGGACAAGGCAGTGATGATGTTTATCGTGAATATTCAAAATAATGTAGAATCTATGTAGACGCCAAAAATGTTGTTTGTTGACAGTATAAATGTAGATTCTAGCTAGACACCAATCACAATGGGCTTATAGTCCACTGAGAGTTACGATTTAAACTACAACCAGTATACCAATTAACACATTTACTCTAATAATAAACTGCTCTTTGATGAACTAACATCTGTTAATTTTAAATGCTGAAGATGAAATAGTATAAATATTCAATTGGAATATCTATCTAAGATAATTCCTTTTTGGGCAGCACTTTTCAATTCTAATAATTAACATTTACACGATCTAAATGTAATAAAAATGCAAACATCTTATATTAACAAGTGTCTTTTATGTAACTCAAGTGCATCTCTTTTCTGATAAATGACGTTTGAGATCGTTTTAACCACATCAATCATTCAAATTGTTTTATGTCAACCAATGATCGATGAGAATATTCAAGACGAATTAACGACTTTAAAAACGCGGTTTAAAGACCGAAGCCAACGATTTGAGTGTTCTATTCACTGGAGTCGTGTCCGAGGGCGCAACTCGGCTAAAGAGCTTTTAAAGATGTATTCCACTGAGTGCTTTAATGTCGACTCGATGCAACTTGATTGCTTTATAAATCAAAATGGGAGGAATGGTAGAGCCTTTACAATTCCACAGGTTTTTTTTGGCACTTCTGTTTATCAGTTTCGATTTATAAATATTTTCGAAAACAAATATATTACATGTACGATTTACAAACGACAATTTTTAAGTTTAATCAGCTAAGCTTATCTTGGACATGTTTATAACCCACTGATTGTTTGATTTGTAAGACCTCTTTTGATTCCGACCGCTAAAGGGATTACTGATTTTAAATAAATTAAGACTTTGTTTCAACTTATTTGCGATTATTTTACTTAATTGGTGTCTTCTGGTGTGAACTAATACGAATGAGCACCTTATTCTGGCCGAATTGAAGCCATAATACGAGAGGCAACATATAATAATATGTTCATAAATACTGAAAAAATAGTTGATTTATTCTAAGGTCAACAGTTTTTCAGCTAACTCTCTTACACATTCTTGTAAAATTTTGACTATTTAAAAAAGCGTCTTGTTGCAATCCGTTTTAATACATAAATTAGACAAACGATTTCCTTCGTATAAAATAGTCAAATTTATTATAGAATTAATTGCAAATCGATACATACTACTCAAACACATTTACCATGAATATAAAATACCTTTTTTTATTATTATACCTTTTTTATTAGCATACACTGCTATAAAAACTAGAAAATCGTAAGTCAACCTTGTTGGTAAACCTGACGGCATTACCTCAAGAATTAACTGTTGCTGTTATAAATGTTGTCTTATTCTTTAAACACCATTAGAATTATTATATTAAAAGCAATATTATTATTACATTTAAATAAGAATATCACGCAATAAACTTTAATATAAACAGTAATGGATACGAAGCGGTAGTAATTCACTTTAAATTTCAGCCGTTTGTGTAATTTGATTGTTCAGGTTCAATATACTGAATGAGTGCGGCCGCGATGGGAGAGATGGACTTGTTATACGCTATGTATGGTGTGCTCACAGTTCAAAACCCATATTTAAACAAACCATTTCAATAACTACGCCACTTTTCTGGCTTTAACGGGCACATTTTAAACGGCTTAAAAGGTATTTCAGAAATTTCAAGCTGTGTTTTTTCTCATATCAGCAAAGATTTTACATCAGCTCATTTTGATTTCATTAGATACAATTGTCATTATGTTAGCTATAATTCATTTTAAAATCCGTAAAATTGACCATCAATCCATTAGCCATTCCACTTTGTAATTGTATAATCTTTACTTAATGGTTCTAGTCCCTGTTTTCAACAAATCATTCGTTGATTACTTTACCTTGTGTAAGTGCTACTTTGATTGTTCACTGGTTAATTTATTTTGAGCTGTTATGATTATTTTTTTTTTATTTGATGGTGGAATTTTCAATTTTCAAATGAGATTTAAGCAAAATATAAATTTTATTGGTTTCGAGGTTTTTACCAATCGATTTTTTTGGACCAAAATCCCTTGATTCCAAAGTTTTAACAAACCGTTCAGCTGGATTCCGAGATGAATTTGCAAACAAACACACATTGCTCATATTAAGGTATAGGTGATTCACAGCTGTTATGATATTTTGTTTTGATTTGAAACTCAGTAAGCCCAGTATTAAAATGTACATGTTTGTTATTGTTATATTTCATGTAAATTCCATGCTTCATTATCGAATGTAGTATTTTTGACTATTGGCTAATGTTTGTGGGGATAAATTTGCGTGGAATTCACATGAATGTAAATTGGGGGAAACATATAAATTGGGGGAAAGGGTACTTTCAGGACATTCTGTTCACACACGAAACTAATCAAATATCACCAAGAATGGCTCGGTCTCCCCAGTACTAGAAGTTATACAAAAGCAGTACATTCACCAACCGTGAAAAATGTATTACATTCACTAAGTTTTTTATTAGACCTTTTGCGTGTTTCAATGTATAATATGTCTTACTCCCAACGCCCAACGGTTCCATTAAGCGACATGAAGGCTACTTAAGATTATCACACTAGAAAACGATTCATCGTTTAAATAAATAAACAATTGCTTACCAGCCTACGTTGCAGGTAAGCGTGTTTATTTTACTTGTTCAAACAAATTATTCACCACCTTTTAATCTTTAATTCATTACAAATTCAACATTTACAATTACATAACGTGTGCGCTGTTACATTACTAACAATTAATACACTTTTTTATTGTATACACTTTATTCTCTGGCCACTGTTTGCATGAGAAATAATAAATGATCAGACGGCCCACAACGCGGCCAGAGCGTTGTTTTATCCGCTCCGTTTGTTTGAGCCCACATTAACTAGGCCGCTATAATATGGTCGCTAATTGTAATTATTACCTGGTTATGTTATGGCTTAACCAACCGTCATATCAACTAAAGCGATGACGGTGTTTTGTATTATAAATAAATATGATTTATTTATTAGAGATACCTGTAAATGTGGAAGAAAAATGCAATAATTTTTAATACTAAAAATATCAAATTATAACTCATAATTCTGAGCTACCAAAACTGAGATTTTTCTTGGAAAACAGTATTTCTCCCTTAAAAGCAGCTAAGTTAGCTAACGTATGGACTGCCTTTAGTTACATTATTAACAACAATGGAGTGCATTTTATAGTTGCACAATGTGTGTTTTTTGTTTTGTATTTTTTCTTTTAATAGAAATCCTAAATATTTTAAAAGTATATTATATGAGTTTATATTATATTTATTATATGGAAAATGCAGTTCTAAAATGTATTTCTAAAATGTAGTTGGATTGAAGCGAAGCGAAATCCTGATTCATCAGTCTGAAAATCGAATTCAGGTTACGCTAACTCCTTTTTCACGGGTAGATGGATTGTCATTAAATTTTTAGGGTAACGTTTTGAAGATTTAATGATTGTAATAAACTATATTACGAATTATTATTACATTTTAATAATTATTAGTTTTTTAACTGAACATTATTCAGTACCACTTTTGAGCTGTGTAGTTGAACTGTTAAAATACATCAACTCAACTCCTGCTTGCTGTCATTTGGTTATTATGAACGAACTTTTTTTAATTTGTTCTAACGTCCTTGTTTGAAATTTGAAACGTTACGTTCTTTTAAGTTCAATAATAATAACTTTATTAAATTTAAAGGAATAATCAAATGTAAACTTTAATTGGTTGAAATTGAATGAATTGTAAGCGTCATTGGCTAGAATGACCTTTTAATGTGAAAATAGTTACTGTATTATGAATAAGCTTCCAGTTCCGGCACAGGCATTTCCAGTTATATCCTTTACATAGGTGTTTATAATCCATGATTCAGTTATTCACAGCTAACTTTCTGTGATATCAATATAGGCTATCTTACTTGAAAACTCAGTGCGCCTACAAAAACTCAGTTGCAATTAAAGGCTAAGTAAACTTATCCTTTGAGACTATTCAATGTTCATATACTGGTAGGCGTAATTTAGATTGAAATATAACTTTACAGTAAATGGATCATAACATTCAGTCAAAGTGGCGAAAGCAAATAAAATTTGGATTTTTGCTTTGCCATAAGTTTGTTCTATCCATAAATAGGTAGGCCTATTCTCTAAGGGGTAGTTTGGTAATAGTCTTACATGTTTTATTTAGCCTAGATCAACATGTTTTATTTAGCCTAGATCAATATGCATTTCTGCCTTCCGAAATAAGCCTACAATTGTAAATTCCATGAGTTTGGTTTCATAAGCGGTTTGCATTTCCTACTGGTATTTTCACTAATATTGAAAGTACCGTCAGTAGCCTATATAGGTACAGTAGTTCTACTGAAACATTGTTAACAAATTAATCAAAACAATTAATATGTTAGTTTTATCATTTACGGATTTGCAGCAGTTAAGTAGCCTATTAAAAGCTGTTTTATTTTAAACACAAATAACTAAACAATGCCACGGAGTGGTTAAGTTAAACGGGATTAGCTGTTCATAAATTAGTTAACATAACCCTAATCAAACAGTCACAGCGCGCTGTACGAGATAGGTCACTATACAAAGCCAAACCATTTCACCATCAGAAGTCACGAACCTAGCAACCTAGCGCTTACCTTTCACTCCTGAAAAAAAACAATAGTACCGCATGAAATCGGTAAGTTACTTATAGACAAAAATTGTAAAGATAATTTATGTAGGTTTGAAAATACCTGAACCTCATTTAATTGTAATATTATAAAGCCTATTTAAGATTAGGCCTTTATTAAGACTCGAACCGCTTATGAAATCATACACAGTTACATTTAAAGATTCTTTGATCAGCCTTAAACTGGTCACCTGAATCAAATTGTACCCTTCCACCCTGATCAGCTTGTGCCTGCATGATTTCAGACAAAGGGCGGTTTTAGGAATTTTATTTTTGAGTGGGTCCTATATTTAGGCCTGGTTGCCACGGTCTGATGTAACTCTCGGGACAATTGTTAAGGAGCTGGCGCTTTTTTACACTGTCAAACTGACTACTGACTTGCACTTGCAATTGTCTAGGACCATCTACACATATTCTCTACAGTACATCTGTTGCCTATAGTTTCTATTGGTCAGTAAAAAAAGCGACAGCAGCTGGCTACTTCGCACGGGGAGTCGGCTACTGTCAGTGTAAAACCATCACATCAGTAACTCGCTCATTCCATTTACAGGGAGCGTACTTGAAACGGTCACCACCGAGATCGTCATGTCCGAGTTCGTCACATCTATGAAAATCAATGAGCCGTACTAATTAGGGTCGGCTGTCTACCTGCCCCGCCGGGTATGTCATGCCTCCTCCGCCCGAACAGGAACAACTTATCCTAGTCACAGATCACAAGAGAACGGCCAAATACAGTACTGAATCTTTACGCTGAAAGTTTACTGATGTTGGTTCTTCATGTGGTTGAAAATTATGCAAACTAACTCGTGACAAAATTGATGACAAAATTGAAGTCATACGACTACATATCGCACTGAAAGGATGAATTAGGCCGATTGATGTTTGTTCGTGAGTCCGAAAAACAGCCTTAGTACAAAAGGATTCGTGTTACAAAATTGAAAAGTGTCATACAAAAGGATATCGCACTGAAAGGGGTGCATTCATTATATTATACTAGGATAGCAAGATTATTTTAAGAAACTTATTCGTATTTTTAAGCCAAGGGCTTGGTATTCGTGCGGATAAAATAAATACAATAGTACAGCTGTCAGTTTAAATTTACCAAAGTTGTAGTAGTTTTGATATGATATTTTCGCAATTACTTACTTAAAAATATGTTAAATACATTCTTACAATTTAAGAATGTAATAAATATAACAACCAAATCCTATCATGGATAAAAGTTTAATTGAACTCATATTTAACACTTTTAATGTTGCTCGGCGAAATGTACAGGATAGTTGTAATTTTCAGGTACATGAAGAACCAACATCAGTAAACTCTGAGCGTAAAGATTCAGAACGGTATTTGACCGTTCTCTTGTGATCTGTGACTAGGATAAGTTGTTCCCGTTCGGGCGGAGGAGTCATGACATACCCGGCGGGGCAGGTAGACGGCCGACCCTAATTAGTACGGCTCATTGATTTTCGTAGATGTGACGAACTCGGACATGACGATCTCGGTGGACACGCTTGAAACCGCTAGCAACTGTCACTGGCTACTGACATCTCTACTTAGCATCGCGGACCAAAGAAAATGACAACTTCTGCTATTTAAAGTTAATACTTAAAACTAAAAATTTACCTGTTAAACACATGGTTACCGGTATGCAAAATATTTACTTAAAAAACCTACTGAGGCCCTACCAAATTTAAGGTTAAAGGGAGAATACACTTTCAATATTGGTGGCAGATGTTTGGTTTACAAAATTAATATCCATATCATTTGGCGTACAGCTTCATTTCAAAGTAAATTGGTGATACCAGTAATTGTACCGGTAACAATCGTTAAGAAGATGACTGAAATGTTAACAACAGAAATTAGGCGGGAAGAGCGTATCATTCACGACCCACAAACAGACAGTGCCAGTGCAGTCATCCACTGTATACCTTACTAAATTTTCCTTAGTAAAATTTTGGTAAAATAGTATACTTTATTGAAACACAAGCGCGAAAATGTAAAAGGTGTGAGTAGTCCGCATCCACCAGGCCAACCACTAGAACCATCCCTGCTTCAGATCAGCAGTCTCTTATTAAATGGTACCTAATCGAATTTAAAACACTGTATTTAGTTGGTGTACGGCATACAAACAAAGTGCTTGATATACACAACTCAAGAGTACATTCATGATACATGATGTCTCCGTCCGTGGTCCTTTGCGACAAGGAATTGTACAGGTCAGGTACAATCAGTCAGGTATTCTTAGCAAAGAATAATTTAGCCTCCGGGTACTTATTAATCTACGTTGTTACCATTGAGGTAACTGTCAATGTTATAAAAGGTTGACTCCAACAGATATTTTTTAACTTCTGATTTAAATTTTGAAATTTTTTGAATCTCAAGTAATTTTTCTGGCAAGGCCTGAAACAATTTCGATCCAATGTAATTGGGATTATGTTCAAAGGTGGTTAGTCCATGTTGAACTGAATGTTTTACTTTTTTTGGGGTATTATAAACATGGTCTGTGAAAGTTGGAATTATTGTTAGGTATTTTCAGCTTTTGATGACCAGCTCAATTGGGCCTCACATATGTCTTCTAGGTTATCCCAATTAGTTTGCCTGCTGATACAATTAAAACTGTTAGTGGATGATAATAATTTACTTTTTTCAGAGTGTTTCTCGCGTGTTTAATTTTTGGGAAGTAGCTAAAGAATTATTGGAGTTCTGCATATCCAAGATAACTTTCTTATAAAAATTTATTGTTGAATTTGTATATACCACTATCTACAGTTGTTTGGAAAGTTAAGATCGATATATCACATCTGAACAATTGGTGGACACATCTGCAACCGATTCTACTCTTACTGGTAACGATTTTAACCTTAATTAAAATATATTAAATGCCACTCATTTATTATGTCGGTTTTCTTGGTTTAGAGTCAAATTACTTTTATGAAATTTTACAAAGTTTTGAACAGTAGCTAAACCTAATTTCTCAACTGCTTTGGGTTGCGCCTTTGGTGGCAACATGTTTCTTAGGATGGTATCTAGCCAAGCTATCTCAGTTGCTCCAAATTCAGGGCCTTTTAAGTTACTTATAAGAGACAACTAGTTAGGCTATATGCTAATGACACGATGCTTAATAAACGGTATCAGGAAACTGTCACATACTTTCTCCCTTTTAGCCCAACTTCAATGAATAAATTACTTTTTATTTACTAAATATAGAATACAAAGCACGGTCGAATGCACAGATAATCTTGTAAACAAGTTGTTTTAAAAAACATCCCCCCAAATCCCTGCTTTGGAGGCAATACAGAATCCATTGCTACACTCGTGGTTTTAAGAGGGGAGATACCCCCTATTCCCCCCAGAGTTATTAAGGGGCAACATATTTCAAATTAACTCTGTTGGTCAATTCTAAATTGACAAGCATATCAAGTTTGAATGAAATTGATCAGTACATAAGAGAGAAATAGTAATTTTTGTATTCCCCATAAGAATAACATTGGACAACGTACTGCGTTTACCGCTAAATGAAAATTTCAATTTTCTCCGAAACCAGCAATCGTAGAATAGTAATTCAAAATACTAAATTATTTAGTTTTTTGAGCTCTTTTTAATGGTGAATAGTAATATTTTTTTATATTTATGTCTTTTTAAGGAAAATAAAAAAGACTGCATTTTGGATGCTTTAAGTCCTGCAATTTCTGAACCCGAATTTTTACAGGAATGCGGGTGGTGTCATTTTGTTGGAAAATTAAAGTTCTAGAAACGACTAAAGTTTAATCAAAATCGTTAGAGCCGTTTTTGAGAAATTTTGATTTTTCATGTTTTTTGGCGGTTTTTGGGGGATAATTACCCTTAAAAATCAAAAATTCCAAAAAATGAAAAAAACACTTGGAGATATCGTGGATTAGTACCTATATACCAAATTTCATCAAAATCGGTCCATTGGTTAGGGCTCTAGCTCTGTACACATCCACACAGACACACACACACACACACACACACACACACACACACACACACACACACACGGACACACACACACACACACAGACAGACATCACGTAAAAACCACTTTTTTGGGTTCAGGGAGCACCAAAACGAATATTTCCACTAACAACTCAAATTCGACAATTTTGACGAAAACAATACTTTCTCCATATACTATGTATAAGGGGAGAAAGTAAAAAACAATACAGTACAGTGTAAGTGAGATGTGTCTTGCTATACGTAACGACTGATATCATGTGGCGATACAATATTTTATGTCGATACGTATCGCCATATCACCATGTGTTGACTATATTGCACACCACATTTGTTTAAAATGTAATTGGCTTAAATGAACACTAATCAACTTAATTCAGTCCAGTTATATAAGTCTGTAATTAATTTTTATATTTACATTCCTCACTTACTTTCATTCCGATTCTTAAGTGTAGTTAACTACTATCACTTACTGTACTTATAAAACATTGTAAGTCATGTTCTGGCCAGTGATTGTGGCAGCAGGGTTTTTTAAAGCCAGGTTATTATTGTCGTTTTTAATTTAGGGTCTTTTAGTGACTACTTTCAAAAGGAAATCCTTTTGAATTGATAAAGATGTTTATAGGCCTAATTAATTTAAATATAAGGTTATTTACAACTTTAATTCTCAGGTATTTTTTCGTATAAGCGACTTAAACCCCTGAATTTGAAGTGGCAATGATAGCCTAGAGTTATACTTGTAGTTAATAAAACACGTCATCGCATGTTGGGGAAAACACTTACATTCTCCTTTCACATTAAGGCTGTCCCACATTTCTCGCCAACAGGCCTGAACATTCGGCCGAATATTCTCCTAAACATTCCGTCCATTGTTTACTGAACATAAACAACAAGTTCCCGTAATCAAAGTTCGTGCATCTGCCACACTTCTAGCGAATACTCCAAACATTTGGAGTTCAGCCGAATGTTCGGGTGTGTTTGCGAGAAGTGTGGGACGCCATTACACATTATTAGGTTAGGTTTGAATATAAGTTATAGGTCCTTTACCAAAATGTTACTGTTTAAGATACGGTAGACATACTTATTACTAAGGCCTGCTCTTAATTTGGGAGTTTGCAACTAATATTGTACTAAGCAGAATAGTATGTATGGGCCTACACTTGTCATATATTTTTTAAAGACAATTGTTACTCAAATTATGTCCCCAAACGATATAGAATTACAGATGAAATGTCGGAAACTACAGCAGGTATCAGCGGGAAAGTCTACCGCTGACCCGGATGGCTAATAAAATGTCGTAGAGTAATTCAAGATAGGCTATCTTGTTTGGTTTTTTATGCTAAAAGCAATGGTATAAATTAAAATTGTATAACAAAATATGTAAACATTTTTAAACAAATCTATTTTTTGTATGTACAACCTGCTCCAAAATTACCCATTAGGGTTGGGCAGTCTGTCAGGCTTTCAAAATTGAAGTCATAAATGTCACTTTATATGGTTGATTATAAATATCATCAAGAACAAACTTTTTTTACGAAAGTTATCGCAGCCACAGACATGATATGTATATCGGATTCACGGATTTTTATATATAACTAGGAGTACGCTCAAATTTTCTCGTAAAGGGATGACCAAAGTCAGAAACGACAGATGAAAGTTGCTGCTGTTAATACATGTTCTATCCAAAATTTCTTCACAAAATATTAAATAAACAGTCTTGATCCTGGGGACTCTGTAGGAAAATATCTACTTTTATTTTGGTTAATTTTAGGTCACAGGATAAATTGTTCTTAAATATAATAAAATAATATTATATTAGAGGTGCAAATTCTTCAACAAAAAATAACACAGTACCTAAGGGACCGTGCATATATTACGTCAAGCCTCCCTGGGGGGGAGGGGGTGCGGCACATTTTGAGAGACCGTGACATGGGAGAGGGGATGAAGGGCTGCGTGACGCGTCACGTATAATGGAGTTAAAGCCTGCGAAATCGTCACTTAGAGTGACGAAATACCGTATGCCACAATCCAATACTTGATAATTAATAAGTGTGACGTGACAAGGGAGAGGGGGAGCAGTGAGCAGCGTGACACAGTGGGGGAGAGGGTCAAAAAGGGCTGAATATAGCGTGATGTAATTTATGCATGGCCCCTAAGTTGCCGATGCAGTGAAGTTAGGGTTACCATATCACTAGATTTCCTCGGAGATTACCCCTTGGGTTCTTGTGTTTTGTTGTGTTTCTGGATTCTGGTGGATTTTGAGGGTAAAAATATAAAATCCGGGGTATTTCCATAAAAATTTGAAAATCTCCTCTTTTTGAAATTTTTCCCAAAAATGAATAACGTAAATTTTGTGTTGAAATCCTTTCTGTGAACAAAAATGTATTTGCGTTTGCAACTTTATCGTCATGCAACGATTACTAAAGCTAATTAATGTCTTCCTGTAACTCTAACCTCTATTATCTGTTACTTTTTGGTTTTTTTTTTGGTGGGAAATATCTGTAATGTTCATAGATATTCACCCTTATTGAAAGCTGAAAAGAAAATCAGTATGAATATGTATGGTTCTCTGCAGTTTATTAATATAAATCTGAAAAGTATGTGGCCTATATTGTTTTATACTATTCATTTTAGTTTATATACTTTTGTATAATTTTTGTGTTATTTACGATTGAAGTAAAAAAATAAATGAAATAAAGACATTTTCCTACAAAGTTTACTGTAATCTTCAATAACTTTTTCATCAGTCCCACAAAGTTTTGGAACTGTAGGTATTTAAAATTATCAAATAATTTGATCCTATAATTGATTTGTATGCTAAAAAGTGTTTTTAATACATGATATTCAATCATTTTCCGGAGGGGGGAACCCAGGATCCTCTAAGTTTATTACAAAATCTCTTTTTTTCAGGGGTCGCCAGCTAAAATCTCCTCTTTTTCCTTCTCTACCATATGGCAACCCTAAATGAGGTACCATACATTGGAAATTAGCTGAGTACGCATGTCTGCTATGGGGGGGAGGGTATTTAATATCATAAACTGACAAAAGGTCACAGCTGGTAGAAGTAAATACGAAATAAATGGCTGCTGCAATCTAGTGGATAAACTATCAACTCACTCACATTACTCACATTATAGGAGAACTTTACCTTTATTTGTAAAAACTTGTATTCGTTTTTTTAAATACCAATTTTTAAAACCTTTGATAAATTGAATTAACTATTGTTAAACGGAGAGTACTTTAATTATTTAATCATAAAACATATAAATAGGATAATTTGTAAGTAGCTTTTTGTCATGATGAAACAATATTTTATTGGCATCTCACACTTTACTAAATGTAATTTGTGTCCAATGCTTTACCTTAAGGAAATTTTAAAATAAAAAAAATAATTATTAAAAACCGGTTAAACGAATGTAATCCATTTTTGAACTGGTAGCGTAAAGTGTAATGAAAAAACAGTTGTGTAAATTTCGCGCAGTAACAGTACAGTTATAGTGAAGTAACAGTAAAGATCCGCGCAGCCGTTTTCACTTTATTGTATTACGAACACACACAGAGACAGACAACGAATCATTCAGGGCAACAACTAATCAGGGCCGTACTCAGGGGGGGGGGGGATCGCAGGGGGACAACTGACCCGGGTGTCTTATTTAGGACACTGTTGTCAAAAAAAGGTCACCAGCTTCGATCCGGACTCCAACATTGGCCCACATCACCAGGCCTTACCAGGGGCCCATGAAACCTGGGTACGGCCCTGCTGCTAATACATAGATTCCTTTACTTCGTTCCGTCATCAATTATTTTACTACCATTAACATAAACAAAGAACCCTTTTTCAGTTTCATAATTCATGTATTTAAATTTAAACAAATGGTGTTTTTTGCATCTGGGGACCTCAAAACGAAAGGTTATCATGAACTCAGAGGCCTAGGCCTTGCCATGCCCCCTAAAATTGATTCTTTTCTAAAGGGGAAATTCGCCAAACATTAACAAAGTTTAAACAAATAAGCAGGATAATGTTGAAGTTACCTTGCCGGGGTTGTTCCGCTCTTGTGTTAGTCAGATGGCTAATGTAGTTACACATTTTTTTCAGGAAACAAAATTGTTTGCTCAGAGTATTACCCATTTAATATGGTTTTGGAAAATATTCTGTGTTTCTGGATTTTGTTATTCAACGTAGTAATGCCTTGATTAAAATGAGACTCGTAAATATGATGCTCTGATACTCTGCATAGTATGAGTACCGAGCCCTTAACCCTAGAATAATCCTTACGTCTACTGCTGGAACGCCAGAGCTCGAAGTTAGTAATTTTATATCCAAGTCAGGTTTTTGTTATAATCAATAATACCCTCATCGCAGCAAACCTGCGTACTCGGCGAATTTCCAATGCATGCATATGTTTATCACTACCACATAAATCCACTTGCCAAGTTTCATAAAAATACATAAATAAATAAGTGATTTATAGCATTTTATTTATTCTCCATAAGAATAACATAGGGCTGAGTACGCAGGTTTGCTGCAACAAGAAACACCAAATATGTGTTTTTATACAATTATCAATATAACACAAACAGGTGAAGCTAGATACTAAGTTTTATTAATTTATGTTTATAATTAAGGGAGATATAAAACTTTACTTATTCTCCATAAGAATAACATTAGGGCTGAGTATGCAGGTTTGTTGCTACTGGGAAAATCAACAAGAAATCAATTGTTTGTGCAAATATCAATATTCAAGTACTACTTGGAGCCACATACCAAGTTTCATCAATCTACATTCATAAATAATCGAGATATCACATTTTATTTATTCTCCATAAGGATAACATTGGACAACGTACTGTGTTTAGCACTTTGAATATCTCTGCAACGGTTGGACGTAGAATCACAATTTAATCACTAAAACTATTGTTTTGTAGAGCTGAATTGATTGGTAAAAGCAAATGTGAAGTTTACATTAAAATGACCTGAGGAAAAGCCAAAAACATTTTTCCCATACGATTAACATGGGATATTTTATGAGCAGGTTTTTTGAATTTTCTCCACAACCACGTAACCTAGGTTAATAATTTAAAATAACATTTTGTTTAAGCTCTATAAAATTCTCAAAACCAAAATTGAGTGTTTTAAAAATTTTAGGGTGAAAAGTGCAAAAAACTGATTTTTAGTAATATGTTTGGCATGTGATAGGGTTGCCATGATTTTTTGAACCACGATACTAAAAACCAAGGTGACGAAGACCCATCAAAGATACGGGGCCCAAACATAGACATACAGTATTTATATTACTTACCTGGAATTTAATTTAAAATGATTAACACTATGGGGGTGACCGGAAATTTGGTTTTGTTTAACGCAGCAAAACTGTTTACCCGTTTACTGTATCACTTGAACTCTGTGTAAAAAAGTGGAAATCGGCATTCTTTATAAATAAACATGTATGCTTTATTTATCCTATTTATTAACATAAATAGAATAAATCAATACCTAACACCTAGAATTCAAGATTGAATGGAATTCAAGATTTGAAAATTGACACTTTTCATTGAATTATAACCTATTTTATTAATCAATGTATTCCACTAAAAACACATCAAACAACTTAAAAATATATATTTATATTCATGTTTTATGGGTTTTTTGTAAATAATATCTTCTTATGACACCTCCAAACTCTGGCCAAGACTATGTGAGCAAGAACAACACGAGTGTGTGGATGGGTAGTTTGTCTCCGCTTGTGTTATTCCGATATTCCAGCTGATTATTTCAGGGCTGCCACGAGGCGATAGAAGACCTGTGGGGGCCCTAGAGACCCCAATTTTACTATCTTGGTATATTTTCCGCCCCTGGAATTCGGAGGCCTTGGGCAGTGTGCCCCAGTTGCCCATCCCCCTCGTGGCGGCCCTGGATTTTTTACGTTGTTAAATTGTAAGGCGAGAAGGGCGAGACGCTCACCCACATTGGGATTGTAAAGTGCATTTCTACTGCCACTTGTTACTACTGTTTATGTGTGTGAGAACATTCACTCTTTATAGCAGAGTGCAAGTAATATTTGTCTGAAGACCCTCTAACAAAATACAACATTTTATTTTAAAGTGATTTGGGAAGTTCCAGATATAGTGGTTAAAATAAGCCAAATACCGACATTTCATTTTTTATTTTTTAAAGCTTTGTACAATACTGACAAAGACGGAAAAATTCAAACCGTCCGTACAAAATATGGATGTATGGCCACCTTATTTATACTTTGGGCATGATTTATAATTTGTAATTAGTAAATTTGGTCTCTATAAGCTTTCCTGTGTTTTTAGAATGTAATATTTATAAAAGATCATGGATTCATTAAATTTAGTCCCTACAACAAACCAGAGGCGAAGTTCAGATAATGTAAGGTTTGGAAAGAACTGGCATGTTATCATGCAAAACCTAATTTATCATGGTATCAACTGAAGATTGTATTCTTCAAAATGGGTTATTTTGTGTTTGGTACACAAACAATGTTGTTCCAAGGTGTTTGGCCAATGACAAAAAATGCAGTAATAAATAACGAAAAATCGATAAAATAATCAAAAGTAAAGACAAACCTGTGTTTTATGTCATTGTAGCCTGTAACTATGGGCTGAATGCATTTTCTAAGATAGGATTGTAAAGGCCTATTTTTAAATTATTTTCTAAAAGTCAGAGGTGTTGTTGTCATGGCAAAAAATGAAACAAGTAATTACCAAGTTTTACAACAAAATAATTCCAGTTCTGGTCTTGCTGATGATTTTTGGTCTTGAAAAGTCTTAGAACCTGGAAAAGTCTGGGACTTTATATTATTTGTTTTGCCAAACACTCTCCTGTAATGTTGAAAGAGCATGTAATTAACAATGCACACACATACTCTTTTAGGGGAAGCGGTCAAAACACCTCAAATATTTGTGGACACACCAGGATTTGAACCCATGACCCCTTGAACAAAAGTCTAATACGTTAGGCAAGCGACATGCGATAATAATTATTACCTTCTCTGTATTTAGCACTGAAAGTCACACATTTCTGGACTTTTCCCCTTACCTGATTTTTTTAATGTATTCCAGTTCACATTATTATTATTTTTACCTTCCATGAGCGGTTTTGCAGCAGCAGCAATCACATGCTATGGCAATTTTTACTTTTATCATCACAAACGTAAAAAGGGATTTCATTGTCTTTTTGTTTGTAAATATGTATTTACCAATATTATTTTTATTTTATTTTCCATATGTAGCTTGCACATTGAAACAACTATTATGAGTTAGTTGAAAGTGTCTTTGTCAGATGGTGCCACCAGAACTTTGACCAATAAATAAGTGAGAATAACCCATTAAAACTATCATCTTTATGTTTTTGAATGTTTGTTTATTTTTCAAATTTAACAGTGGAGGTAGGGCCTAATCTTAAAAATGTTTTTTTGAATGTGATAGTTTAAAATTGTTTGCTCAAAACTCCTGATTTGAAATCTTCTAAATAAAACAATATTTTGAGTGTGCCTTTGAAGTGTGCTATCCTATCCTAATCTAATATCTAATATGAGTAAGGTTTGCTTACTTGCGACACTGATCTCAAAAATGGCACCGACGATTTACTTCAAATGTTGTAAATAACTAATTTCTGGGATAAAAATAAGTTCTAGACAGGTCTCATCTCTTGGAAAATCAAATAATGTAAAAAAAAAACAAAAATGAAAAGTTAAAAAAATTAACATTGGGCTTATGGAGATAAAAATCAAAACAAAATAATTGTAACAGCTGTTCATAATCAACTAGGGAACTAACAAAGTAATACTCATGTTGTTTATGATTATTAACATGTGGTTTCCTGAGAGAATAGATTACAATATTAGAGTTAAGATTACATATATAGAGTAGTAAAATAAATCAAAGGGACATTGAGCTATAAATAACAACTGGAGTGACCTTACAAATGTAGAAAAGAGGCAAATGAGTTATACAAATCTGATTACCAGTAGTGGGAAGTGATGAAATATTACTCCAAGTCATCTAAACAAACTGACTGGCCTTTTCCCGAGCAAAGCTCGGCCCCCAGGTACTAATTGTTCATATGTGGTTTCTTGAGAGCAGTGAATAAAACTTTTAAGTGAAGATGGCATATATAGAGTGGTCATATCAAAATTAAAGCAAAGGAACATCGAGCTATAAATAACAACTGGAGGGACCTTAAATATGCAGGAAAGAGGCAAATGAGCTATAAAAATATGATAATCAGTTCGGGGAAGTGTGAAATATTACACCCACTCATCTACACAAACTGACTGGCCTTCCCTGAGCAAAGCTCGGCCTCAAGGTATTTTTAATAAAATGCATACTAATGGGCAACACTACAGAGATAACCCTTTTTTGGTCGCTGGAGATGACACCCTCCACTAACGTCAAAAACTGACTTAACATTCTGAATTGATGCTATAAGGTGCAACTTGCACTAGAGTGTATTGTAAGGTATGGAAATGTTGACCTTCTTTCACAAACCGCTGCGTAATGTTTTGTAAGACATCATGTTATTAGTGAATTTTCTTTGGAAAGTGAACTATTATAGCATGACCCACACGGTGAAACCTTAGCCCGGGACAGCCATATAGAAGTTCCTAACGTGACCCCCTACACAGGTTTTGAGGGTTCGTTCAAAATTGTATATATATTTAGGACTAAATTATATATTTAGGACTAAATAATATATATATATATATATGTGTGTGTGTGTGTGTGTGTGTGTGTGTGTGTGTGTGTGTGTGTGTAATAATGTATATATATATATATATATATATATATATGTTTGCACTCTAGCGGTCGCATTTTTGTCCGATTTACTTCAAATTTGGTAGGGACGTTCCTTTTTGTAATCAGTTGGACAAGTTCGTTGGGCAAAACAATCGGACATCTCTAAACCCCTTTTTTCAGGGATTAATCTCTCAAATTTCGAGTTTTTGGGCCCAAAAAGGATAGAAAAGCCCCAGAAGTAAAACAATTAATGTAAAAAGATGGGAATTAGAGAGGCGAAAGTTTTAAGCCCTCTTTCGTCATTCTATCATAAATATTTATCGAGTTATTAAAGAAAATGTGTATCGACTAAACACAGTACGTTGTCTTAAGGGGGCTGTACACTAGAAAAGCCTGTTATTCCTTTGTTAGAGTAATTTTATCATCCCCAGCAACCTCACGACTACTTTCAAGCCTGTCTGGATCTTCTCCTAACCTTATAATGCGCAAAATTATCTTCCCAGCTTTGCGACTTGTAAACTTTATATAAAAAAATATGTATATAATTAAAAATTGATTTGCGGGACTAGTAATTTATACAGAACCACACGTGGCTGAACACACGTGGGAAACACGAGGGAGCCTGAGAACGGAGCTTGCACTAGCAAAAGTTTCAAATATACTATGGGAAACAATAACACAACGTATCGAATAGAAGGATAAACACTTCGTGGGAAAGTTGCATGCCTAGAAATCAAAGAACTTACCAACTGGCAGTATCAGCATTCAAAAATGGCGTATTTCCGCTGACAGTTGATCAGCCAATCAAATAGTAGAGGCGTGGCTAATCGTCACCCCGATTGGTTAATAGATTATGGGATGGACATAATCTGGGGGAAAAATATGAACAGAGAGAGGGAACTAAAAAGGAGGGAGGAAGGAAGACGAGGAAGGAAGTCATTCTTGGGAGAGTTAGGAAAGGAGCAGGGACATCTGGGGGACGAGTATTAAGCCGCCCTTAGAGTTCCACAACGACTGTCACCAAGTTTCACACTTCAGACGAGCACAGATTCCTCATCACTAGTCACCATCCCAGCCGAGAGAGTCCAGGACGGGAAGTTGACGGAAGACCACCGACACAGACCTCCCGAGACATTCGAGCGGAGCCACCCCTGCGGGACGAGCGACCCCGAACTTCGGTCGAGCGAGGGCCCCGGCACTACCCCGGATCAGGACACCGCGGACTCGTGCGAAGAGGCGAGGGCCACCCCCAACAGCGAGCCCGGCAGAGAGCGGCCCCTGGACAACCCCAGAGAGCAACACCGCAGCCAGGGCAGAGAACCTCTTGGGGCAGGACCACTTTGGGACTTACGGTATGTGGAACATCGTCAGACTTGTGCACAGAAAGTTAGGCTCCATTTCCCGAAAATTTAATCAAAGTTAATAAAAGCTAAAATAACAGTACAAGCTCCTTTTGAGTAATAACACATAATCAAATTTATTGTGGTAATCAATTAAGGTTTGCCTGAAATGAAGGAAAGCGTTAAGTAAAGAGTCTTAATAGACTGTAAGGGAAAATAAGCGTTAAAAACGTGAAGTAATCCAAGAATAATAGGTTTAGGGCCCAATGTAAATATAATTAAGGACTTTTGATAAATAAGTGTTGTATTTAATTTTGATTTTGGGAATGTTTAAATAATTACCTTTGTGTAAGGACTCTATTTTGGGAAAGAGTGTGGACCCAAGTCCTTGTTATAGGATATTCCATAGTAGAAGGGTTGTCTTTTGTGTGTGTTTTGTGTGTCATATTATAGTAGAGTAGATTTTGTGGGGACATAATAAATTAGATTTATATTTTAGACTTGAAGATTTGTTTTATGAGGGTCCACTTTATTAGTTAATTACGTGCTGGAGGAATGATATATTTTGTCTATTGTATGTAATGTATATGAACTTTATTTAGCTTTTCTGTGCATCCATTATATTATAAGCATGTATTCAGATTTCAAAGTGTGCAATTAAACAGTGTATATATCTTTTATCTGTGTTTGCTCAATATTCAATCCTAGAGTCTCTCTCTCAGGCTAAGCGAGTATATAATTGGTAGTCCAGTCAGCTCGAAGTTTATTTACCTTTTGCGAATAAGCGAAAATAACTTTACAGACTAAATTAAACCAGGAGTATCAGAACAGCCAAAAAATCAATGTTTTCAGATTTCAATAAAAGTTGGACAAATGTATGATTTTACACTGATTTTGAGTTTTACAATTTGTTATGTGGAAATTCACTTCCCTCACGTCAGCGTGCTGCTTGCGAACTCGTTTTGTATTGCACCTCATTACAAGCTTTTAAGGTTAAAAGCAAGTAAAACTATTCTATTTATATAAATATTTCAAAAAAGTAATGTTGGCAATATTTTAACATGCAAGACACAATATTTAAACCACCCAATAATAGTCGTAACAATTTAACTATCAAAACAAGGTGGTAATATAACTCTTCGCTTCATCCTATTACTGGACATTTGAGCGTACTCCTAGTTTTTAAAATACCAACATTTATATACAAAATCAATCGTAAATTTAAAAAAAAATACCGTGAATCATTTATGAAATATATATATTCTGTACTTAGTATTATGATGTGATGTTTTTTAAATGAACGTTCACTATTTGTTTAATTCAGAACCGGTATTAAAAACAGCTTTTATTTGAACTGTCCATTCAAATCCCTCAAACCGAGATCTCTTAAATGTTACACGCTAACAGCTCCAATCTTTTTCAACGCCGCGCAAGTTGAATGCAGTAGTTGTTCTAATTAGTAAAACTCTACAAATGAATTTAACATCACAATCAAATAAGTAATACAATACATGGATTTAAGATACTGCGAAAAACAGATTGTACGCTTTCTAATCAGTTTTAAAAAAATTAGAAATATACGAATATAAAAATATTTACAGTGAATATATTCTGTCACCTTTTACATTATTCTAGACACATTTAGGTTAGAGCCTGTATAATTTGTTTAAGTAAGTAATACTTTTTTTATTTATTAATTTTAAAACGATGTCCAGACTTTAGTTTGCATATTTTACCAAAGAACAAAACGCATACAAAACATTTTATCCTGAAAATGTCTTTATCAAAGATGAACTTACAGCAAGTCAATAGGAAGTTAATAAGCAGGTTAGTTCCAGTTAAAAATAAATATAGAATAAACCTAAATATACTCAATTTGCCAGAATGTCTTTTTTAATAAACTTTATTTGTCAGCTGACTTGTATGCTATTATTATAGCAAATGTGACAATCATACGAAAATCAAGCAATACATGCAATCACACATCATAAAACAATCACACTGATGTATTTTGTCATTCATATTTGTTGGCATGGATCAATGATGAATGTTTTAGTTCTATGTACCTAATAATATGTTTCTAATGTCAATTCCTGCTCTTAAGATTGGATAACAATCCAATTGTTGAAAATTATCGGTCCAACCCACCTCATGTATTCGTTTTTCTGAGTTTCATAACAAACCACTTCATATACAGCACATGTTCATATATAATCATAAATCCGGAAAATACAAACAAGTTCGATAATTCATCTAAAACGCGAAACAGTAACAAAATATGCAATAACCACAGCATTGAACAGCGGCGCGGCAGTTCATATAATGCCACTGTTAGCTGGGTGTGTACGCTCTGTTTACGTGCCCAGATCACACACTCCAATACCTCAGCAATGCATTAACAAAGTCCATAATGACCACAGCATTGAACAGCGGCGCGGCAGTTCATATAATGCCACTGTTAGCTGGGTGTGTACGCTCTGTTTACGTGCCCAGATCACACACTCCAATAGCTCAGCAGTGAATTAGCCAATTTCATAATGACCACAGCATTGATCAGCGGCGCGGCAGTCCATATAATGTCACTGTTAGCTGGGTTTGTACGCTTTGTTTACGTGCCCAGATCACACACTCCAATAGCTCAGCAGTGAATTAGCTAATTTCATAATGACCACAGCATTGAACAGCGGCGCGGCAGTCCATATAATTTCACCATTAGCTGGGTTTGTACGCTTTGTTTACGTGCCCAGATCACACACTCCAATAGCTCAGCAGTGAATTAGCCAATTTCATAATGACCACAGCATTGATCAGCGGCGCGGCAGTCCATATAATGTCACTGTTAGCTGGGTTTGTACGCTTTGTTTACGTGCCCAGATCACACACTCCAATAGCTCAGCAGTGAATTAGCCAATTTCATAATGACCACAGCATTGATCAGCGGCGCGGCAGTCCATATAATGTCACCATTAGCTGGGTTTGTACGCTTTGTTTACGTGCCCAGATCACACACTCCAATAGCTCAGCAGTGAATTAGCCAAGTTCATAATGACCATAGCATTGAACAGCGGCGCGGCAGTCCATATAATGCCACTGTTAGCTGGGTTTGTACGATTTGTTTACGTGCCCAGATCACACACTCCAATAGCTCAGCAGTGAATTAGCCAATTTCATAATGACCACAGCATTGATCAGCGGCGCGGCAGTCCATATAATGTCACTGTTAGCTGGGTTTGTACGCTTTGTTTACGTGCCCAGATCACACACTCCAATAGCTCAGCAGTGAATTAGCCAATTTCATAATGACCACAGCATTGATCAGCGGCGCGGCAGTCCATATAATGTCACCATTAGCTGGGTTTGTACGCTTTGTTTACGTGCCCAGATCACACACTCCAATAGCTCAGCAGTGAATTAGCCAAGTTCATAATGACCATAGCATTGAACAGCGGCGCGGCAGTCCATATAATGCCACTGTTAGCTGGGTTTGTACGATTTGTTTACGTGCCCAGATCACACACTCCAATAGCTCAGCAGTGAATTAGCCAATTTCATAATGACCACAGCATTGATCAGCGGCGCAGCAGTCCATATAATGTCACTGTTAGCTGGGTTTGTACGATTTGTTTACGTGCCCAGATCACACACTCCAATAGCTCAGCAGTGAATTAGCCAATTTCATAATGACCACAGCATTGATCAGCGGCGCGGCAGTCCATATAATGTCACTGTTAGCTGGGTTTGTACGCTTTGTTTACGTGCCCAGATCACACACTCCAATAGCTCAGCAGTGAATTAGCCAATTTCATAATGACCACAGCATTGATCAGCGGCGCGGCAGTCCATATAATGTCACTGTTAGCTGGGTTTGTACGCTTTGTTTACGTGCCCAGATCACACACTCCAATAGCTCAGCAGTGAATTAGCCAATTTCATAATGACCACAGCATTGATCAGCGGCGCGGCAGTCCATATAATGTCACTGTTAGCTGGGTTTGTACGCTTTGTTTACGTGCCCAGATCACACACTCCAATAGCTCAGCAGTGAATTAGCCAATTTCATAATGACCACAGCATTGATCAGCGGCGCGGCAGTCCATATAATGTCACTGTTAGCTGGGTTTGTACGATTTGTTTACGTGCCCAGATCACACACTCCAATAGCTCAGCAGTGAATTAGCCAATTTCATAATGACCACAGCATTGATCAGCGGCGCGGCAGTCCATATAATGTCACTGTTAGCTGGGTTTGTACGATTTGTTTACGTGCCCAGATCACACACTCCAATAGCTCAGCAGTGAATTAGCCAATTTCATAATGACCACAGCATTGATCAGCGGCGCGGCAGTCCATATAATGTCACTGTTAGCTGGGTTTGTACGCTTTGTTTACGTGCCCAGGTCACACACTCCAATAGCTCAGCAGTGAATTAGCCAAGTTCATAATGACCATAGCATTGAACAGTGGCGCGGCAGTCCATATAATGCCACTGTTAGCTGGGTTTGTACCAGCGAGCACATAATAGAATAGATAAGACAAGTGCTTATACCCTGTGCATTAAAAGTGTATCAAGATCCGCCATGTTGGTCTGGCTTACAGCCTGAAATCTACGATCCGCGAACTCAATTCCGCGCCCGACCATTTACATAGCAGGGCAGTGTGTTTGATTTCTGGCTCAGTTGTTGTTTGTTAATTGTTTTTAGCTAGGATTAGTAATGATATTGTATTCATTTAAGGAATAGTAAATGTAAACAAAAAACATCTAAGTAATAAACAGTTTCAGTTACGATACTTATTCATATGTTTATAATATCCTCGAAGTTTCACTATATAGATGATTATGATGGGTATTAAATAACCTATTCCAAATATTCGTAAACTTTGATCAATATTTATTGACCTACAGATTGCTCAAGTTCATGGATTTACATTTCACTGACAATATTTTATTCACTTATATATATAAACCCAATAAGACTTATTAGGGACTTCTGTAACAACTCTCGTAAAGTCGGCAGATTTTTACCACACTTTTAGAAGGTTGTACAAGTCCTTAAATGACGAATGAAAATCATTTTTAAATGTAAACAATAGTACAAATGTATATTTTATTATTATTTCCCAATGTATTTTTATCCATAGATAAAAACATATTGTTTATTATATTTAAATAACAACTGGTCATTTCATTTTTGTTGTTTGTGGCCTACACAAAAATAATCATTATTATATCTAGAGGTACGATAAATTAACAGAGAATTATAGGAATATTCAATACAAATTATGGCTAAACAAAGATATTTTTTAACCACTTACGCTTATTTAAATAAATAAAACAATGCGCTCCTGTAAAAGTAATCCCAGCGGGTGGTTGTTACCCGGTTTTTTATTTATTTATTTTTAATAGGTGTCCGATCATTAAAACCAAATCTAACACAATTTTCACTATCGTGCTAAGTCTGGCCGCACTCTCCGCTCTGAGTAGCTTCTCTGTTGTATTATGTGCTCGCTGGTTTGTATGCTCTGTATACGTGCCCAGATCACAACCCAATACCTCAGCAATGCATTAGGCAAGTCCATTCGACTTCATAACCCCACCGTTCCGATTTGTTAATTTGTTCCTTGCTTTTCTTTGATATGGGAGTTGTTGTTTTGTGAGGTTCCAGTGGGCGGGAAAGTCCCTGGCCCACTGAGGCTGCTTTAGGGCGCTTGGGCCCTCTTCAGCCGTCGGATAGGGTAGGTTGGTGAGGGGGAGATTGACGCACTGCAACAGGACTTTTTTTATTATTTTTTTTCGTTGCCTGCTACAGTGGCCAGGGAATGGTTTGGGGTTGGAGGTGAGCACACTGCAACAGGACTTTTTTTATTATTTTTTTTCGTTGCCTGCTACAGTGGCCAGGGAATGGTTAGAGGTGAACACACTGCAACAGGACTTTTTTTTTTGCCTGCTACAGTGGTCAGGGGATGGTTTGGGGGAGGAGAGATGAACACTGCAACAGGACTTTTTTTTTGTTTGTTTTATAACGAGTGCCTGTCACAGTGGTCAGGAGTGGGAGCTAGGCTATGTTTGCATGGGGTTTAGTGGTGGGGGTTATGGTTCGGGCTGCTGGTCTAGGTCGGCAAGGTGGTGGATAGTGAGGCTGGGCGGTCAGTAAAGTAGGGTTGGAAGTAAGGTTGGAGGATGTCGGAGGTGCGGGCTTTGTCAAGGTAGGTGATGTTGAGGTGGTGGAGGAAGTCTTTGAGTCTGGGGATTGAGTGGGCCTCGGAAGCCGTGTGGTTACGGGCCCAGGGTGGGAGGTGGGAGGCAAGGCGGAGGCGCGTCTCTCAGTGGCCTCGAAGCTTGAAAGGAAGCTGGTCGGGGCGGATAGAAGGAGCGGGTGGACGTATGTTAAAACAGGGCGGATGACTGAGGTGTACAGGCGGGCAAGAGTGGGTTTGGAGCAGCTACGGCTGCGGTGGTTGAGGATACGGAGGGCACGGAGGCGGGTGGTAGCTCTCTTTTTGGATTCACGGAGATGAGGGACGAAGGAAAGTCGGGAGTCAAGGGTGACACCTAGGTAGGTGCAGGATGTTTTGAGGGGGAGACGGACGTTGTTAAGGAAAATGGGATCTCTCTTGGTGCGGGAGAAGCGGCGGGCGTGGAAATTAAAGAAACAGAGTTGGGTTTTGGATGCATTGAGGAGGATGCGCCATTTGTTGCAGAAGGAAAGGTAATTCTGGAGGGTTTGGGAGGTTTTCCGGATAAGGGTGTCATGGTATCGTTCGGATATCCAGAAGGCGGTGTCATCAGCATACTGGGCAAGGCCACAGGAGGTGTCAGTGGGATTGCGTGGAATAGAGGCAGGGAGGTCACGGACATAAAGGATGTAGAGGAGGGGGCTGATGGCGGAGCCTTGGGGGACGCCGGCACGCAAGGTGAAGGGAGAGGAGAGGGAGCCACGAAATCGGACCTGGGCCGTTCGGCCGTCAAGGAAGTGGGATATCCACCTGATGATAGGAGCGGGGAGTTGGAGGTCCAGTAGCTTGACACGAAGGCCGTTGTGCCAGACGGTGTCGAAAGCTTTCTGGACATCCATGAGGGCAAGGATTGAGGGACGGTGGAGGGCGTTGTTGGTCTGGAGGCATGTAACGACCCGCAGAAGCTGGTCGTACATGTTGACTCCGGGGCGGAAACCGGCTTGGGTGGTGGGGAGGAGGCCGAGTGTGTTGAGGTGGAGGTGGATCCTGGAGGCGAGGACTTTCTCGAAGAGTTTCGAGAGGGTGGAAGTGAGGCTGATGGGACGGTAGTTGTTGGGATTGCGGGGATCTTTGTGGGGCTTGGCAAAGAGGATGACATGGGCATGCTTCCAGGATCGCGGGGAGAAGCCCAGGAGGAGGACGGAGGTGTAGAGGGTGGCAAGAAGAGTGACAAGAAGTGGGGGAGCTTGTTTGAGGAGGAGGTTGGAAATGCCGTCAGGACCGGGGGCAGTGTTCCGGAGGTGCTTCCGCTTGAGGTTGATTTCCTGGGTGGTGATTGGGAGAAGGAGGTCATGGCGAGGGATATCTGGCACAATGGAATCTAGTGGGTTGAAGGTGGCAGGTTGTTGGGTGACTTGGGCGTTCACCTGGTTGAAGTGGGCCTCATCAAAGTCAGGATGGGACGGGACAGAGTGAATGGAGGACAGCGCATCTCGGAAAGCCTCGGACATGCCTTGACTGTCGGAGATAACGGTGCCGTTGACAAAGAGGGGAGTGGAGGGGGTTGATGGATTGTTGTAGTGCTTGTCGAGGCGCCAGAAACTACGGGGGTTGTTGGAGAAGTCGGAATCTGCCTTCTCGCACACCTTCTGAGCCCTGGCGTCCTTGAAGGAGCGCATGGTTGCTTTCACGCGTTCGACCAGGGCCCTGTAGGTGTCGTGAAGGTAGGGGGAGGAGGACCACGGAGGAGGAGTCGACGGGCACGACGTTTCGCCTTGATGAGACCCAGGACGTCTGGTGGGAGTCTGAGGGGGGTATGGAGGACTCGTTTTACCGGGATGGCAAGGTTCTTTGCGGAGAGGATGGCGGAAGTGATGGTGGAGTGGAATTCTTCGACTTGGGCAGGGGTGTTGGGAGGTGGTTGTTGGGTGAGTGGAGTTAGTGAGGCAGTGAGGTGTCTGAAATAGAGGTTCCAATCCGCGTTTCGATAGTCTGTGACTTCGAAAGCTTCATGGTGGTCGGACTTGTAAGGGTAGGGGGTGATTTTGAGGTCAAAGATGAGAGGGATGTGGTCGGAGCCAAGGTCGAAGCCGGAGGTGATGTTTGTGATTTTTCGGGAGAGGGATGCAGAGGAAAGGAGCTTGTCAGGGGAAGTGGGGACCTGGCCTTCATGGGCAGGGTACCTGGTGGGAGGGGTCATGTGGTGCTGGAGGCCGGAGTCGGTCAGGAATTGGACTAGCAGCCTACCCGGGGGCGTGGAAGTACGGTCCCCCAGGGCCTGATGGTGGCAGTTCAGATCGGCTGCTATCACCAGTCGTGGGTGGGCAGCAGCGACCTGGGCCATTAGGTCTACTAAGTCCTGAGTGAGGGGCAAGGCGTGTATGGTAAGGAGAGTGATTGGAGGTTGTCTTGGGAGGTGAATGATTGCCATAAGGGCATCGGAGGGATCGCCTGGGAGTGGGGAGTGTCGGACGTCAAGCTCGGATTTGAAGGCGATGGCCAGGCCTCCAGAGCGGGCTAGGTGGTCTCGGCGGAGGATGGTGAAACCAGGAAGTCGGGCGGGGCGTGTTGGGGTGAGTTTGGTTTCGTTGAGGGTAAGGATGTCGATCTGGAAGTCGGTGATGAGGTCGCGGAGGGCGGGAAGTTTGCTGTGGAAGGAGTTGAGGTTGATGTGGCAGATGCGGAGGCAGGATCTGGATTTAGTGACGACTACCATGAGCAGGACGCTTGGAGGAGGTGTGGATGACACTCAGGCCAGAGCCAACAGCCTGCAGGATGGTGCGAGTGTCAAAAGGTTTCTTAGTGACACTGTTGACAGCCTCCCTAACACGCTGCTGGCCCTGGACTGGGGTGGATGTGAGGAGGAGGGTGAGGAGGGCGTCGAAGGTACGCTTGAAGCCCTCACTGAGGACAGTGAGAAGCTGGTCAAGGAAGGAGTTGAGGACTTCGTGAGTGACGTAGGACTGGGGAGTAGGGGCGGGGCTCGAGTCGGTGGTGTCGTCGGAGGGACTGGCAGAGGTCTGAGGGTCGTCGGTGGTCTCAGTGGGTGTTGGGTGGGTTGGTGGTGTGAGGGTGGACTCGGGTCGGAGGACTGGGAAATCAGTCAAGCGGAGGTTCCAGGTATTGGAGGTAGGGTTGGTTGAGGGGTCGATGATCCTGACGGGCTGAGGATCACGCTGGTCGCGGGGGTAGAAGGGGCAGTGGCGCTGGCCCGTGTAGTGCCCAAACCTGTTGCAGGTAGCACAGTAGGGCCGGGACAGATCGTGCCCCTCGTGGTCGCACTTAGCACCCGCAGGAACGGACAGCCCACAGACCCGGCACCGGGCTTGGGACCTGGAGCACCTAGGAACTGCATGCCCGTAATCGTGGCAGCGTCCACATGGTCGGATGAGAACGGATCGCGGCGCCTCCACCTTGTAGGCTCGCCCGTACACAGCGAGACCATTCGCCAGGAGTCCCTCGCAACAGGTCTTGCAGGTCATAAAGAGCCTGACTAAGCCCGTTGGTTGGTCGTCCCGACCAATGATCCGCTGCGCCCGCACGAAACTACGGCCACAGGAGCAGGAGTCGGGGGGGCTTAAGGCCTCCAGGAACTCCTTGTCCCCTATGTCGTGGCTGACGCCGCGTACCACTACGTGCAGAAGGGGTGGGCGGGTGGTGGTGGGCTTTGAGGATTTGGGTTTGGCGGCTGGGCGGGGGGCGGGGGCGTAGGCGGATTTGGGTCCAAAAGTGGTGGGGGGGATGGCTGAAGTGAAGGCGGTGGCATGGGCTGGGTCGGAGAAGACAAGTAGGGTGGACTGGTTTTTGTGGCTGAAGAAATTGGTAGGTGGGGGGAACTTGAGGTTGTGAAGGTGCATCAGGCGGACCAGGTGGAAGGGGTTGTTGGCACCGGCGATGTGGTTGGTGATGAGGATTCGGTGGGTTGCTGATGACGGGGAGGGTGGGGGGTGAGAGAGGCGACGGGTGGTGTGGGTGTTGTCGCCAGGAGTCTGGGACGGAGCAGGGTTAGTGGAGGCAACATGGCGCTGGTGGTCAGGAGGTGCTTGGACAGCGGGGGCAGCAGGGGTGGGAGTGGGAGTGGGTGTCTGACGGGTCGGTGAGTGCGAGGGCGTGGATGGGGGTGAGGGTGATCGAGAGCCTGGGGAGGAGTTCCTGGAGTGCGTTGGGGTGGAGCGGGATGATGGAGTTGGAGTTGGAGACCGGGAGGGGGTGGGGGAGGTAGCAGCAGTCGAGGGTTGAGAGAGCGTGGGGGGAGTGAGGGTGGCGGGTTTGCAGGGGGTTTGGGCAGGACAACGGTGATTTTGCGGTAGGAACTGGGGACGTGAGCGGGTTTGTCGTAGGTTGGCGGAGAGGCGGAGGCGGAGGGTTTGGTTTTGGAGGAGCGAGGGGGGTTTGAGCCCGGTGGGGGGGCGGGGATCACACGGAAGTTCGGATTTGGAGTTGTGGAGGTTGGTGGTCGGGTAGGGTTGGTTCTGGAACGGGTGAGAGGGGGGGAGTTTAGGTCTGGGATTGCCTTGGCCTGCTGGGACTTTTTAGGCAAACTTCCCTGTTTATAACGATTGCCCAGCAAGGCGTCGGTAGAGTCAGGAGCCCTATCCTTAAGCCTAGGAGGGTCCCTAACCGCAGGAAACTTACCCGCACCACTGGGATTCTCGGCCATCTCGGGCGGCGGCTGAGCAGCAGGTGGGCAGCAGATGGACAGCAGGCGGACAGCAGGTGGGCAGCAGGCAGGCGGCAGGCGGAGATCGTCGGGTCGGAGTAGCAGGGGACGGGTCTCAGAGCAGGAACAGCGGGGTGGCAGGCACGGGCGGGCCGAGTCGCAGGGGCGGCTGGTGGGCCGACGGGGGGGGGTCCCCGGGGCTGGCCGGAACACAGAAGCGGTGACGGGCAGGCACGGGGTGGGCAGTCCGGGTACCAGGAACTCGCAGGTCACTCGGGCCGGGGCGTTGTCCTCTGGGCCGGAGAGGGTGAGTCGCAGGAATGCAGGAATGCGGAGAGCGCAGCTGAGGATCGCTGGAGAAACGCAGACAGGCAGGCTGGCGGGTGTCTCCCTCGATGAGTCGATGATGATGTGATGGATATGGGAGAGACTTTTAAGAAAAAGGGAGAATTATTCGTAAAAAGACAACGGTTTGCTGGTAAAGTGTTAAGCGAGTTACTGCGATTCAATCCACAAGAGAGTGATAATTAGTATAATTATGTATGAGTAATCGTTATTAAGGTGGACCTATTAATTACACTTTTGCTAAGCAGTTCAGTTTTTTTTGCGGAACAAGGTGGAAGACCGACAACTTTTATAATTTTTGTATATACAAAATAACTTATCTTTAGTGAAAATTATTTTTACTTAAAATTGCAAACACATTAATTGCATTCAGACGACTTTTGCAAAATGATTAAATATCCTACAGAAAATAACTGTCCACCAAAAATAGATAACTAAATAAATAGTATGAGCCTCCTTCAGTTCATACTTAAAAATATATCACCCAATATAGTACCAACACCATTTTAATTTGTCTGCTCTGTATATTCGGTCCCGTTTTAAATGTTACAGTTTAGCAAAAATGAGCTGTTCACAAAATTGTGTAATTTCTTATCCTAATAAGTGGTGGTCCTTTCTTGGTTAAATGAGCCACTTCCTTATGGTGGTATAGCCGTCGCCAAGGTTCACGTCGCTGTCGGTCCGGTCCTCCTCCACCGCGTGGACAAAGTCTTGCTCTCCGGGTGAATTCGGTCCTTTGAAGTTTTCGATATGTAGGTATGTATGACTTGATGTCAAAAAGTCAACAGGATACAATTTTTTACTTTTTTGTAGTAGAGACTTGAATCCCTCCTCGACCCGAACCGCTTACATGTTACACTTCCTCCCAAATCCTATCGTTAGACCTCTTCGACCATCTGTAGGCTCTTTTAGATTGACTTATTATCCAAGTAATTTCTTCTCCCTCCTCATTTTCCCTTCCTTCCATTTTTTTCCCCAATTTCATATTGATTCCCCCTGCAGGCCAATTAGCGTTATTGGAAGCTAGTGGGTAAACTATTCCTAGCTTTGCTTGTTTAACTTGTTTTGTTATAGTTTTGTTAAATCAGATGGTTTTGATGTTTTTGTTCTTTCACGGTTTCAGTTTTAGAACATTATTAGTGAATTTCCTTTGGAAAGTGAAGTATTAGCATGACCGGCACGGTGAAACTTAAGCCCGGGACCACCATAGAAGTTCCTAACGTGACCCCCTGAACACGTTTTTGGGGGTCTTCAAAATTTTATCTATATATATATATATATATATATGTGTGTGTGTGTGTGTGTGTGTGTGTGTGTGTGTGTGTGTGTTTGCACTCTAGCGATCGCATTTTTTGTCCGATTAACTTCAAATTTGGTAGGGACGTTCCTTTCTGAAATCAGTTGGACAAGTTCGTTGGGCAAGAGAATCGTAAAACTCTAAACCCATTTTTTGGAGATTAATCTTTCAAATTTCGATTTTTTGGGCCCAAAAAGGGTTTAAAAAGCCCCAAATAAAAAATTAATACATGTAAAAAGATGGGAAGTAGTGAGACGAAAGTTTTAAGCCCTCCCTCGTCATTCTAGCATAAATATTTACCGAGTTATTAAAGAAAATGTGTTTTGACTAAACACAGTACGTTGTCTTATGGGGGTTTTACACTAGAAAAGCCTGCTACTCCTTTGTTAGAGTACTTTTATCATCCCCAGCAACCTCACGCCTAATTTCAAGCCTGACTGGACCTTCTTCTAACATTATAATGCGCAAAATTGTATTCCCAGCTCTGCAGGTAAATGAAACCAGGAGCATCAGAACAGCCAACAAATCAATGTTTTCAGATTTCAATAAAAATTGGAATACAAGTATGTTTTTATACTAATTTTAAGTTTTGAAAGTTTGTATGTGGAAATTCACTTCCCTCACGTCAGCGTGCTGCGTGCGAACTCGTTTTTATTTATAAAAGGATATAGCATTTACAAAATATATTCAAGACGATATTTTATAATAGTTAGCTTGTTGTTTCATCAAGTACCAAGTAACACTAGAAGTGAAACCTAATACCGAAATACGGTATTTTTACATGGGATGAGCTGTACTAATAATAGAACGCGACTGTCAACAATCTCGCTCAGTAAATGGTACATTTTTTATACTTAACTCTTTGCAAAGTAGATATTTTGAATGACAAATTGAAGTACCTATTACAATTTTTTTAAACGCAGAGTTAAATAATAGGCCAATTTTTAAGGTAGATTTGATAAAGTGCAAGCAATAACCGCTGTGTTTTGGTAAATATACTTCTAAATGCTAAAGCCAGGAATGAGTTTAAAAACAGATTTTGTATAAACTGTCCATTCAAATCCCTCCATCCAAAATCTCTTGAATGCGGCCAAGCTTGCCATGTTGCAATCTTTTAACCACTTCATCAGCTGGATGATGCCACTTTTTACCAGGCAGGTTGTAGCAATTGGGAAGAGTTGTTCAATAATTTACAAATTTATCTAAAAATACTACTTAATGAAATTTTGAACTATTCCTTGAATATATAAATATCTTAAGACTAAATTTTTTATGTCAGGTAGTGTCAACGATTTTTACATATCCTACATCGTAGTTCCAGTATTACAATTCAGTGCTCCTTAGTACAAGAGTTATGATGTATTATGTTTTAGCGAATTTCCCTTACAGGGAAGAAGCTATTACCGTAGTCGACATAGTAAGACCTATGCCCGGGACCATGATGATTTTTCGTTTTCCCAGACCCCAAAAACACCATTCGTTCGAAGTTGTATATATGTGTGTGTGTGTGTGTGTGTCCGTGAGCACGATAACTATCGTAAAAAGCATCCGATTTTGATGAAATTTGGCATAAACGTGTAAAGCAACATTCATGACTTAAAGATCGAAAACCAGCCAGATCGCTCAACCGGAAGAAGTATTTTGGGTGGGTTTTGTACCCCCAAAATGGTTTTTTGATTTTTGTACATATAATTTTTGAAAAAGTCAAATTTTAGTTTTTACCATTGGATTCAGCTTAAAAAAACACAAAATTTGGTATTTTTATAATTTCTCTACGATAATTGGTTCCCGAGACATTGAAAGTGCTAAACACAGTACGTTGTATAATATTATTCTTAAGGAGGAAAAGACAAATTTTATATCTTGCTTATTTATGAACGTATACTGACAAAACTTGGTAAATGGCTTCATCTGGTTGTGATCTATTGATATTTGCTAAAATAACAACAATTTTTCCCAAAGGCTCCGGTAGCAGCAAACCTGCATACTCATCCCCATGTTATTCTTATGGATAATAATTAAATGCTATGTCTCCCTTAATTATGAACATAAATGAATAAAAACTGGTATATGACTTCACCTAGTTAAGTTCTATTGATATTAGCATAAAAACCCATTTTTTATGTTCGTTGATGCAGCAAACCTGCGTACTCAGCCCCAATGTTATTCTTATGGAGAATAATTAAAATTGTATATAACGCGTATTTGTGAATATATTTTTATGAAAGTTGGTAAGTGGTTTTATGTAGTATTAAGACATTTATATCTCCATTAGAAATTCGCTGAGTATGTAGGTTTGCTGCGACGGGGGTATTTCATTATTTTTCTGCCTTCAACTATGTGGATGGGTAGCTTAGTGCTTGGTGCTCACTTCGTTGTACGCCGGATCGTTCATGAACAAAATATGAACGTTTTGTGAAGGTTCCATACTAGATCAAGCTGTCTTTTTTTCCTTTTAAGACAATTTTGACATTTCATAGTAACTAGACTAGGGTTTGGACCGTTCCCTTCCAAAACGTTAAAAATGTCGCTGTCGTAAATACACAAAAACACAGTAAAGTATTATTTTCGGTCTTAGTTAAATTTTTACATAATCGTGGCATACTTCCTAGGAATAACCCAATAGGCTATAAATAATATTAAACCGACTTTATAATCTGATCAGTTTTTTGAGAAATATAACAATAATGCATGGCATTAAAATATAGGCTACTGCTTTAGTAACAATTATGCAGTTAGTGGACATAAATGTCTACTATTTTCTATTTTTATTTGTTTTCTACGGCAAGCGCCATTTGTGTACAATAATTTACAATTCAATTCAATGACATGCAATAATTATTGATGAACAATTGTCTAAAGATCTTGGTGAAAATGTTCAATGGTATGCAGAGTTTCAGGATGCAGATGATATATGTTCAAGCACTACTTGCAAAACAAGGATTGTTCTACTGCTTTAATCTGGAATTTCCTTAATGACTTTATCTAAAAAAACTTTTAAGAAACACTGGAAAAATGCTCTAAATTATAAAATGTTTATTAAAATACGAGTTAATACTGAATTTGGCAGTTTTATCTATTAAACACTAATATGAACCTATTAAAATTAATAAAACAATCCATAAAAGTAAACATGACATGCGGTTCACACACCCACATCCACGCACACCACACACACACACACACACACACACACACACACACACACACACACACACACACACACACACACACACACACACACACACACACACACACACACACACACACACACACACACACAAACACACACACACACACACACACACACACACACGCGCACACGCGCACACACACACACACACACACACACACACACAGATCTTACTAATCCTATTACACCTTATATAAGTTAAAAGGTTTACAATTACTGCTCCTATATGGGACATACTGTTAAAAAACTCCTCGACTAGTCACGGCTTTGGATGCGACCCGAGAGGATAAAATACAATAAACTAGTTGGCTTCGATCCTTTGCACGTTTGTTGAATACTGTTTGATCATCTCAAATGTTGATGATCATCATTTTAGAGCTAAAATTGTTTTCCTTTTTCTGGATAAGCTATAAACACTATAGCACTGCTAACATGCACGTGCTTTCAACGCTGGGTATTGCTATAAAAAATCTTAAACCTTTACTACATATAAATATAACTAAATAATAAAAAATAAGTTAGTTACAAGTTTACATTTAAGTAATTGATTGTTAGATTTACAGAATGTTAAATGATTGTTTATAAACACTTATCCTTACAATTAGAGTTCTAAGCGTAGCTTTAGCATAAAAGGTGATATTTATATAGGCGTTATATTTAATATAATTAATATTTAAATATTTTTTGACGTTTCACATGTCTCTTTTTGTATGAATGGATTGATTGTGCTGGTACAGCTATTCTTTTACACTGCCCCACTTAAGACTGTATGACTTATGATTTGACCGTTTCATTGTCAGAACAATAACTTTACTTAAAAACAATAATTTATTTCCAGACTGACAGAGTAACAGCGTTTTTCAATACCTATTATAATATGTAAATAACTAGATAATATTACAGGTAACCATTGAATACTATCACATTAATTGGAAATAAGAATATTTCTGCTAGTTTATCAAGTCTTTAGATGCAATTTAACTTACTCACATGCACTGCGTAATTAGCCTGCAGCTTGTTGAAGGCGCAAACACTTCGTGTTCATTTACACAAATTGCAATTTAAATATTTTAATTTGTTATAAATATCATATGTTCATAGTTTAGGATTACTAAATCCATTATTAGTCATTTTTCTTGGGCGTTGCTTTCTGCTTCCTCAAGGACTTCCCATCAATAGGATAAGTAAACGAGTTCGCAAGCAGCACGCTGACGTGAAGGAAGTGAATTTCCACATAAAAACTTTTAAAACTCAAAATCAGAGTAAAAACATACATTTGTCCAATTTTTATTGAAATCTGAAGACATTGATTTTTTGGCTGTTCTGATACTCCTGGTTTCATTTACTTGCAAAGCTGGGAATACAATTTTGCGCATTATAAGGTTAGGAGAAGGTCCATACAGGCTTGAAAGTAGGCGTGAGGTTGCTGGGAATAATAAAAGTACTTTAACAAAAGAATAACAGGCTTTTCTAGTGTAAAACCCCCATAAGACAACGTACAGTGTTCAGCCGATACACATTTTCTTTAATAACTCGGTAAATATTTATGCTAGAATGACGAGAGATGGCTTAAAACCTTCGCCTCTCTAATTCCCATCTTTTTACATGCATTAACTTTACATCTGGGGCTTTTCTGACCCTTTTTGGGCCCAAAAACTCAAAATTTGAAAGATTAATCCCCAAAAAATGGGTTTATAGTTTTCCGATTGTTTTGCCCAACGAACTTGTCCAACAGATTATAGAAAGTAACGTCCCTACCAAATTTGAAGTAAATCGGGCAAAAAATGCGACCGCTAGAGTGCATACATATATATATATATATATATATACATATACATATATATATATATATATATATATATACAATTTTGAACGACCACCCAAAACGTGTTCAAGTTGTCACGTTAGGAACTTCTATGGTGGTCCCGGGCTTAAGTTTCACCGTGCGGGTCATGCTAATAGTTCACTTTCCATAGGAAATTCACTAAAAATGTATATGGATTTTTAAAATTGTACCCCATACAAGCCTAATTACTGAAAAGGAAAACTTTCATTTTATTCAACTAATCTGATTAAATTTTTTAAGTTTAAACTTATTAAAAACTTATATATAAGTTTGTGGTTTCATAAGCTTTGTCTAAAATACTCAGAAATCGCAATACTTGTGAGGAAACAAGTTAAAATAAATTATTAAAATTTCATGTATCAATAGGTTTCATTTGCATAAATAAATGAACGTTGATTATTGTACAAAGAGAAACATTAAAAAGAGCAGTAAAAATACTGACCCTGGGAAATATAAAACTTGAAATTGTTTTTCCCCATCTCCATTCAATACGTGGATACATCGCTTTAGATGCACTCCAAATTACTCTCTGTGGAATGCGTCATCAAAAGCTCTTCAATCGAAGCCTTGGACGCGTCCTGACTGGCAACAAACACTAAGCTCGTTTGTCCCGGCTCTTTAGAATTGTATTTTTGACATTTATTCGACTATCAAAAGAGTCAAACATTGTAAGAGTTTAACATTTTTCAGTTTTAGCTGCATTATTACATTTTAAGTTTTTATAAACATCAGGAATATTTTTAGTGGATAGGAGATAATTTTTCAGCATGAATTTTACACTTCAAAACAAAATAGTTATTATTTAATAGGCTATTATTTACCTCTACCCTCCAGTACATGTACAGGGAGGGTAAAAAGTAACCAGTTGTAAAAAAATTATGGTAAATTCTGTAATAATGATTATTATTTACTAAAAAACCATGTCCATGTGCTTCGCTACGTACGAAAACATTGGAATCAGTTGAATCTAAAAACATAGGTCCCAGTGTTGTCAACCAACTTCCTCTAACGGCTCTTTGGTATAGCCAATAACTCACTCAGTATTATAACACTATTGCCAACATTAAATCAGTAAAATACAAAATGTATTAAAGATTGTATTTTTGACCCACCCTGCATATCGCCTTTTATTGTTGTTGTCATAGTTGGCCTAGCCATATACAAGAATAAATGAGACATTTTGTAAACTGAAAACTCCTTCTTTGCCTCATTCAAAATGCTTCCAAAAAATTAAATAAATACTAGAACGGTAAAACTGCGAAAAGTATTAAAAGCTTAAATATGATGTATTATGACCAAATATTATGCTTATTTGTCTGTTACAGCAATGATAATGTATTGTTATAGTTGTAAGGGGCTGATAGAAAGATCATAAACGTTATTTCTACCAAATTGGTCGTCAGATGTCCAAAAGCTATAGTCATCAAGTAATAACGGCCAATGTATGACTACGCTTTTACCATTGACTACATTGATTTCTAAAAGGTATCACGCTTCGCTGGGAATAAAATTTAGAATGGGAATTATAACAGAATGCACTTTAAAAGTTCTTATTAATTTCAAGTTTAAAACCTACGTTTTTTAAAAGAATATTGTAAATGCATCTAAATTACCATTGTGAGTACAAATATTTGCCTTTAAAACATGTCGATGCGACCTGTAAAAAAGCTCTCGGCTTGTAGTAAACCCTGGTCCTTAACCTTATGGACTATATCATTAATTTGGTTGTAACACAATAGTTTCATTGAACATTTCTTGTTAAGGTTAATATAATACGGTTCAGAGTATAGAAAATACTGTCCATTTCACTAAACAAAATAGAACCAACAATTCAACAGTAATAATATGTCAACACTTAAACCTAATCCCCAAGTTTTGGGATATAATATTGACAGAAACATAATCCTACACGAGGGAAATCTGAAGCCACTGTATCAACATTGGTTTACGGGATATAAATTGGGCAGATCTGCTATCTAAACTGCCCAAAGTCCAAACTACTATCAGTCGTGTCGTCATCTTGACAGGAGAAGGTTGATTGATTGTTGGTTGATTGATCATCCGGAGTCCAGAGATTTGTTACCTTCCACAGTTTCTAGGGTAATGTATGCGATAAAGATGCATGCCAGAAACTGGTGGATTACCAAAGAACTCAAATTACTTAGTAATAATTGAATCATCGTATATTGCTTTGTAAATGTGTATATAATCTGCAATACTCAAATTGCTACTCCAAAAAAAGTAGCTTTGTGCACCAATTTCCATTAGTTTATTATTACCTTTAGTCTTAAAATATCAAATCATACTAATATTATAAATGTGGAAGTATGGATGTTTGTGCGTAGCTCTGAAGTTCGATCACGTGAAAACTACTGGACCGATTGAGCTGAAATTGTGCAGAGAGGTACTCGATAGTCCTGAGTAACATATAGGCATATACAAGATGTGAAAATCCTATAGGGCTATGCCTCACGGGGGTTCAAAGTTCCCATGTATTCCTTATGGACATTCATTTTTGTTTGATCTGATGAAAATACAAACTGATCTTGATTCGTAGTAGTTCCATAGGCTAACCACAGAAAGCAGCTCACAAAACAATCATAGTTTTTAAATTAATTCGCGCGGCGAAGCCTGCGGGTAACAGTTAGTAAACAAATAAAAACAATAATTACTACCCGTTGTTACTGTAGTTCGTCATAATAATGACTATAATGAGAGTGTAATATTCTAACGGCATTATATTTATTTTTACTTTCTCCGCTTATACATAGTAGTACCTGGAGGGCCGAGCTTTGCTCGGGGGAAGGCCAGTCAGTTTGTTTAGATGATTTGGAGTAATATTTCACAGCTTTCCCCTACTGATAATCAGATCTGTATAACTCATTTGCCTCTTTTCTACATTTTTAAGGTCACTCCAGTTGTTATTTATAGTTCAATGTCCATTTGATTTATTTTACTACTCTATATATGTAATCTTCACTCAAATCTTGTAATCTCTGCTCTCAGGAAACCACATGTTAATAATCCTATACTCTAATACGAGCTATGTATGTATGTAGGATTTTGCTGGAAGTTTGGGATTAGGGGCTTTTGGGTCTAACAAATTGATTGGTGAAAACCACTACCTCAGGAAAACTCGTATTTTTATAAACAACTCATTTTAAAATTGGAAATTTTAACATTGGGCTTATGGATTTTAAAATCATAACACCGGTTACTATGGATAACAAAAACAAACCATTAAATCAGCTTCCATAAATTAAAATATTGTAAACATCTGTTTATCATTATGGAAATTAAAAACCTACTTGAGTGACAACTCTCATAATTGAAATAAAAAACTACTTGAATGGCAACTCTTTTTTTCGATAGGCAAGTGAGCGTAGCGAACGAGCCCATCCGGGAGGCGAGTGAGTGAAGCGAACTCATATTGAAAATTAACGAGTATATGAAATAAAACAAATTCAATGCCTCTTCTGCGGAATCAAACACCGATTATGGCTTGGTCCACCGGTACTCATATACAACATGAGTATTACTTTGACAGTTCCCTGGTTGATTATGAACAGCTGTTACAATTCTTTTGTTTTTAGTTGAAACTCCATAAGCCCAATGTTAATTTTATTATCTTTTCATTTTAGTTTTTTACATTATTTGATTTTTTCTGGGGATGAGGCCTGTCTAGAACTTATTTTTATCCCAGAAATTAGTTATTTTGAACATTTGAAGGAAATCGTTGGAGCCGTTTTTGAGATCAGTGTCGCAAGCAAGCAAGCAAACCTTACTCATATTAGAGTATAGGATATGGAGAAAGTATTGTTTTCGTCAAAATTTTCGAGTTTGAGTCTTTAGTGGAAATATTGGTTTTGGTGCTCCCTGAACCCAAAAAAGTGGTTTTTACGTGATGTCTGTGTGTGGGTGTGTGTTTATTCCCCAAAAATCGCCAAAAACATGTAAAATCCAAATTTATCAAAAACGGCTCCAACGATGTTGATTAAACTTTAGTGGTTTTTAGAGCTTGAAATTTTCAACAAAATTACACCACCCGAATTACTGTAAAAATTCGGGTTAAGAAGCTACAGGACTTAAAACATCCAAAATTCAGTTGTTTGGACTTATCATAAAAAAATCATAAGTGCTAAAAAGATTACTATTCACCATTGAAAACAGCTCAAAAAATTAAATAAATTAGTATTTTGAATTACTATTCTACGATTGCTAGTTGCGGAGAAAATTGAAATTTTCATTTATTGGTAAACGCAGTACGTTGTCCAATGTTATTCTTATGGGGAACACAAAAATTACTATTTCTCTCTTATTTACTGATCAATTGCATTACAACTTGATATGCAGGTAAAGTTAGCTTTGACCAACATAGGATGTTCGAAATATGTTGCCATTTAATCCTGGGGGGACAAGAGGGCATTTCCCCTCTCAAAATCTCTGTGTGTAGCAAGGACTATATAGTGCTTCCTAAAAAGAGATTTGGGTGGATATTTCTGAAAACAAATATTTTAGACAATTTTCTGTTCATTTATTTGTACTTCATATTCTATATTTATTAAATAAAAAATAATTTTTTCATTAAAGTTTGGATAAAACGGAGAAAGTACGTGTCAGTTTCCTGATACCTTTTATTTTAATTCATCATGACGATTGACGTGTTATTTATTATTATTAGATCGGTTTGGACTTTACCTATTGCTTCTAGTATTTTACATGCTAAACGTGAAGACACACTTTATTTTTAGTTTAAAATAGTAGAAGCCGTAAGTAACAATATGTTTTTTCCATATAATATTGATTAATTAAGTAACATAATACATTTTACACGTGTCATTTTGATCTTGTTTGGGTTTCAGACTCATTGAACCGTGTAAAGTAAAATCAGTCGGTTAGCAAGTCTTAATCACTCTACACTTATAATTCTAGGCTTTTGCAAGAGCTTAGTAAAAAAAACGCTCTTTCATTTCATTGTAATGTTTTAAAATAGTTAAACATACCAAAAATCAACATTGAGCTCATAAAATTAGCGAGGAAATACATTAGTGTGGCATTGTTTGATCAGGGAACAAAAACACCGCGTTCAAAACACCGCCGGCAACAATATTGTCCGCGTACAGCTGTCGGATGGTTTACTCATTCATTATGACAAACTTAAACAATCAACTGAAGATTAAATTTTGAACAGTTTGTTAATAATTCTTGACTATTAATGGAAACCCACATGATAGGTTGTTTAAAATATTTTATGTGTATAGGATTTCAATTTTAAAAAAATAGCGTTTTATAACAAAGATATATTTGTATGAGTTATTTATGAGGATTAATACGAGTAATTATGAACTTTTACGAATTAAATGTAATCTGAAAGTTTATACTGTATTTTTAGCACTGATAAATAAATATATATATATATTTAAATAAATAGTGCTTTCATTTTTAAATTATCTACAGCTTTATTCTAGGATTGTGTGTGTGGATGGGTAGTTTGTCTCCGCTTGTGTTATTCCGATATTCCAGCTGATTATTTCAGGGCTGCCACGAGGCGATAGAAGACCTGTGGGGGCCCTAGAGACCCCAATTTTACTATCTTGGTATATTTTCCGCCCCTGGAATTCGGAGGCCTTGGGCAGTGTGCCCCAGTTGCCCATCCCCCTCGTGGCGGCCCTGGATTTTTTACGTTGTTAAATTGTAAGGCGAGAAGGGCGAGACGCTCACCCACATTGGGATTGTAAAGTGCATTTCTATTGCCACTTGTTACTACTGTTTATGTGTGTGAGAACATTCACTCTTTTTAGCAGAGTGCAAGTAATATTTGTCTGAAGATACCCTCTAACAAAATACAACATTTTATTTTAAAGTGATTTGGGAAGTTCCAGATATAGTGGTTAAAATATGCCAAATACCGACATTTCCCTTTTTATTTTTTAAAGCTTTGTACAATACTGACAAAGACGGAAAAATTCAAACCGTCCGTACAAAATATGGATGTATGGCCACCTTATTTATACTTTGGGCATGATTTATAATCTGTAATTAGTAAATTTGGTCTCTATAAGCTTTCCTGTGTTTTTAGAATGTAATATTTATAAAAGATCATGGATTCATTAAATTTAGTCCCTACAACAAACCAGAGGCGAAGTTCAGATAATGTAAGGTTTGGAAAGAACTGGCATGTTATCATGCAAAACCTAATTTATCATGGTATCAACTGAAGATTGTATTCTTCAAAATGGGTTATTTTGTGTTTGGTACACAAACAATGTTGTTCCAAGGTGTTTGGCCAATGACAAAAAATGCAGTAATAAATAACGAAAAATCGATAAAATAATCAAAAGTAAAGACAAACCTGTGTTTTATGTCATTGTAGCCTGTAACTATGGGCTGAATGCATTTTCTAAGATAGGATTGTAAAGGCCTATTTTTAAATTATTTTCTAAAAGTCAGAGGTGTTGTTGTCATGGCAAAAAATGAAACAAGTAATTACCAAGTTTTACAACAAAATAATTCCAGTTCTGGTCTTGCTGATGATTTTTGGTCTTGAAAAGTCTTAGAACCTGGAAAAGTCTGGGACTTTATATTATTTGTTTTAATTAAAAATAACAAAAAAATGTAAAGTTGTTAAACTTTATTTAAACCATAAAAACATTATAATTCACAGTAACTGACAACATAAACATTAACACACATGATTTAGATAAAATCATATGTTGTTATATACAGCATGTTAGTTTAAATTCAATATGCCCTCAAACTAACGTGCTGCAGAAGATTATTCAGTCTTGAAACCGGGAGACCCTTCGTCAAGAAATCAGCAAGCTGCTCATCTCCAGCAACATGACGCACATCAAATGTCCCTGCTTGGAATTGTTCACGTACATACTGATACCTCACATGGATGTGCTTCGACCGCTTATGAAACTCTCCAGCATTCCTCGCTAGTCTTACAGCTCCTGCATTGTCAACAAAAAGAATAGCATTGACGTCTTGTCCATAGATCTCACCCAACAGATTTTTTAACCACACAATTTGTTTAGCAGCTTCACTTGCAGCTACAAACTCTGCTTCTGTTGTTGATAGAGTAACACAGTGCTGCTTCACAGAAGACCAACTAACGATTCCGCCAGCAAACATACATAGATAGCCTGTGCGTGACTTTCTTGATTCGTCATTTGCAAAATCCGCGTCACTGTAACAATGTAGCATCTTTTCACCTTTAGAATATATTAATGCATAATCCATTGTCCCCTTTAAGTAACGAAAAATTCTCTTAACGTCAGTCCATGCCTGCATAGTAGGGGAATTTAATTTCTGTGCAACTACATTTACTGCACAGCATATGTCTGGTCTTGTATTTGTAATGTACATCAGACTGCCCACAGCTTCTCTGAAAGGAACACCTGTCGCAAGAGGTTTGTCATCTACCACCGGTTCTTCACGCTTTGGTATTAAAGGCGTGCCAACTGGATTACTATCTGACATCCTGTACCTCTCAAGGACACTCTTGATATAAGACTTCTGACTTAAATAAATACCTTTCTCTGTTCTCTGAATTTCCATTCCAAGATAACACTCAGGGTCAGTAACTTTCAACTTAAACTCTTGTTCCAATTGTACAATAAAGTCAGACACTTCTTCTTTATTAGAGCCAGCAATTAGACCATCATCAACAAAAATTACTACATACACTTTAGCACCATTCTTATTACGAATGAACAAACATGGATCAGCAGTACTTTGGCTAAAACCTTTTTTAAGTATACTTTCCATAAGAAGCTTACTCCAACATCTTGGACTCTGTTTTAGACCATATAAACTGCGCTTCAGTTTCCAAACTCTACCAGTTTGATCATTATAACCTTCAGGTTGCCAAGTATAAATTTCTTCATCCAGCTTAGAATAAAGAAATGCGGTCTTTACATCAAACTGTTTTAGATGAAGATCTTCCTGAACAGCTACATTCAAAAGACAACGAATAGTATCACATCTAGCTACGGGGCTAAATGTTTCATTATAATCTTCACCATACTTTTGAGCATATCCTTTTGCTACTAGCCTTGCCTTATAGCGCTCAGGATTTTGTTTTCTAGTTAGAACCCACTTCAGACCAATAATTCTCTTATTATGTGGACGAGGAACTATCTCAAATACTTCATTTTCCTTGATTGATGCCATCTCATCATTCATTGCAGATTGCCAGTGCCACCAATCGGGACTATTCACTGCTTCCTTGTATGTAGGACCAGCCTCAGCAAGTAGGACATAGTCTTGGAGATAAGCAGGAGGTCTCCTTTGACGTTGAGATCGGCCATCATCTCTGTCATTTAAATTTATGGCAACATCGACAACATCACTGTTGCTACAACAACCTCCTCTAGACACTTTTTCATCTGCTCCATTTCCAACATTATCTGTGCCTTCTGTTGTTGTATCCTCCTCTTGATTTGGAACACTTGGTTTGAGAATAACATCTATCAAATGAGGGGACTGGATTAGAGGGGTATCAATGTTGTTTGTGCCCTCTGCTTTTACATCTTTATCTCCTCGTTTTGAGACTCTTGGCTTGAACACAACATCTCTACTTGTGACAATTTTTTGGAGCAACATAAACTCTATAGCCATCTTGTTCATCACAATAACCGACTAATAATCCAGGTACTGATTTAGCTGACCATTTCCTACGTTTTGATTTTGGAACATGAACATAACATTCAGCACCAAACTGACGAAAGTGTTCAAATGTTGTAGAATCCTTTTGAAACCATAGCTCATAAGGTGTTTTACCACCTACAGACGGTCCAGTTCGGTTGATCACATGACATGCAGTGTTCATCGCCTCAGCCCACAAATCCAAAGGAAGATTCTTTGCATACAGCATACTACGCGCTGCTTCGACTAAGGTTCGCATCTCACGTTCAACGGAACCCATTTGTTCTGGTGTGTATGGCATGCTCGTTCTTATACTAATACCGCGATCAGAAAGCAACTTCTTCACTTTAGTATTGCAGAATTCTGTTCCGCCATCACTCATGAATGTCTTAACAACATGACCCGCAGTCTGACACTCATTTAAGAAAACCGTTAGACACTCAGGTACTTCCGTTTTGTCCTTCAAGAAGAAAACTCGTCGAAACTTAGTATAATAATCCTTCAACACCAGACAATAACGACTACCACCAAGAGAAGTATTTTCCATTGGTCCACATAAGTCACCACTTATAATTTCACCTGGCTTATCAGGCTTCAAAGTTCGTGTACGATAAGTTTCTCTGTGATGCTTACCTAATACACATCCCTCACAGAAAACATCATCTTTTGCTACTGAGATCCCATGAGCTCGCAGAAATTCATACACATGAGCCTTATTTTGATGTGCTAAACTCTCATGCCACTCTTGCAAAGTCTTTTTAGGACCACTTGCAAGTTGTACAGAAGTATTATTCTGTAAAACAGACATTTCCAGCTCATATAAACCGTTTACATTATGTCCAAATAAATGTGGTTTATTATCCTTCATAAAAACACATTTAGTTTTATTAGCCTTAAAAATGTAGTCCTTTTCAACTAACCTGGATACTGAAAGAAGATTTCTCCCGAGTTTGGGTACATACCATACTCCCTCTAGTACTCGGACCATTTTCTTCTTGCCGATTTGTACAAGAACACGGACTTCGCCTTCACCTTCAGCATAAATAGCCTCTCCATTAGCTACTGTGACTGAAACAGGCTGAGAATAAACCTGGTAAGTATTAAAATATTCTCTCTTAAAACACATATGTTGCGAAGCACCAGAGTCAGCAATAAATGTGTCATTATCCTGACCATCAGCTACAAAACATAAAAAGGGACTAGATTTCTTCTGGTTCTCTTTCGAAGAATTTCCACCACTTTTATAGTGTTTCAAGTTTCTAGCATTCTGAGGACACTTGCCTGCGTAGTGCGGTCCTTTACAAATAAAACACTTAACCTTTGAACTACAGTTAAGAGATTTTTCATTAACACCCTTATCACCACTTGGTGACTTAACTGGTTTCTTATTTATTTGTAACGCATGCCCTCCACTTGTTACGTTCTTAGAAGGTAACCTTGACTCAATGAGCCTGATTCGCTCAATCAAAAGATCTACACTTCTATCTGTAACCGGAATACTTTCCCATACGCTTTTAAATTCAAAGAATTCACTCGGTAATGTGCTCATAATTCTCGACATAAGTACAATTTCAGGTAGGACATTAGCATTGTGCTTTTGCAACTCCTCATTTACTTCCCTAAATGTTAATTGCAAACGAGAAATATACTGAACCAACTCCTCATCATCAGTTACCTTGGCCGAGAAAAACTGTTCCAAGGTTCTGTCTAACCTTTGACTAGAAGACTGTTCATATACACTAAGCAACTTCTGCCAGATTTCCTTTGCTGAGCTGCATGTTGCTGTCAATTCAACATGTGCATCATCTACAGCACTTACCATTAGTACTTGGGCTAGAGAATCATCTTTCTCATAAGATCTTACTTCCACATTGTGAGCTTGTTCAATTCGTGCCTTTTCATCAGCTTCAGCTCCATCAGCAAGGTCAACCACCACAGGCATAGTTCTTTGGCCCTTTGCAATGTCCAAGACCCCATGATGCTTCAACATCAATTCCATTTGCCTTTTCCATCGACGCCATGACTGAGCTCCATCTAGCTTTTGAATCTGTACTTTCATATCCATGTTTAATTAAAGAACAGAGCTTTACTGGGCAGCATAACCAATTAAAAATAACAAAAAAATGTAAAGTTGTTAAACTTTATTTAAACCATAAAAACATTATAATTCACAGTAACTGACAACATAAACATTAACACACATGATTTAGATAAAATCATATGTTGTTATATACAGCATGTTAGTTTAAATTCAATAGTTTTGCCAAACACTCTCCTGTAATGTTGAAAGAGCATGTAATTAACAATGCACACACATACTCTTTTAGGGGAAGCGGTCAAAACCCCTCAAATATTTGTGGACACACCAGGATTTGAACCCATGACCCCTTGAACAAAAGTCTAATACGTTAGGCAAGCGACATGCGATAATAATTATTACCTTCTCTGTATTTAGCACTGAAAGTCACACATTTCTGGACTTTTCCCCTTACCTGATTTTTTTAATGTATTCCAGTTCACATTATTATTATTTTTACCTTCCATGAGCGGTTTTGCAGCAGCAGCAATCACATGCTATGGCAATTTTTACTTTTATCATCACAAACGTAAAAAGGGATTTCATTGTCTTTTTGTTTGTAAATATGTATTTACCAATATTATTTTTATTTTATTTTCCATATGTAGCTTGCACATTGAAACAACTATTATGAGTTAGTTGAAAGTGTCTTTGTCAGATGGTGCCACCAGAACTTTGACCAATAAATAAGTGAGAATAACCCATTTTAAAACTATCATCTTTATGTTTTTGAATGTTTGTTTATTTTTCAAATTTAACAGTGGAGGTAGGGCCTAATCTTAAAAATGTTTTTTTGAATGTGATAGTTTAAAATTGTTTGCTCAAAACTCCTGATTTGAAATCTTCTAAATAAAACAATATTTTGAGTGTGCCTTTGAAGTGTGCTATCCTATCCTAATCTAATATCTAATATGAGTAAGGTTTGCTTACTTGCGACACTGATCTCAAAAATGGCACCGACGATTTACTTCAAATGTTGTAAATAACTAATTTCTGGGATAAAAATAAGTTCTAGACAGGTCTCATCTCTTGGAAAATCAAATAATGTAAAAAAAAACAGAAATGAAAAGTTAAAAAAATTAACATTGAGCTTATGGAGTTAAAAATCAAAACAAAATAATTGTAACAGCTGTTCATAATCAACTAGGGACCTAACAAAGTAATACTCATGTTGTTTATGATTATTAACATGTGGTTTCCTAAAAGAGCATAGATTACAATATTAGAGTTAAGATTACATATATAGAGTAGTAAAATAAATCAAAGGGACATTGAGCTATAAATAACAACTGGAGTGACCTTACAAATGTAGAAAAGAGGCAAATGAGTTATACAAATCTGATTACCAGTAGTGGGAAGTGATGAAATATTACTCCAAGTCATCTAAACAAACTGACTGGCCTTTTCCCGAGCAAAGCTCGGCCCCCAGGTACTAATTGTTCATATGTGGTTTCTTGAGAGCAGTGAATAAAACTTTTAAGTGAAGATGGCATATATAGAGTGGTCATATCAAAATTAAAGCAAAGGGACATCGAGCTATAAATAACAACTGGAGAGACCTTAAATATGCAGGAAAGAGGTTAATGAGCTATAAAAATATGATAATCAGTTCGGGGAAGTGTGAAATATTACACCCACTCATCTACACAAACTGACTGGCCTTCCCTGAGCAAAGCTCGGCCTCAAGGTATTTTTTAATAAAATGCATACTAATGGGCAACACTACAGAGATAACCCTTTTTTGGTCGCTGGAGATGACACCCTCCACTAACGTCAAAAACTGACTTAACATTCTGAATTGATGCTATAAGGTGCAACTTGCACTAGAGTGTATTGTAAGGTATGGAAATGTTGACCTTCTTTCACAAACCGCTGCGTAATGTTTTGTAAGACATCATGTTATTAGTGAATTTTCTTTGGAAAGTGAACTATTATAGCATGACCCACACGGTGAAACCTTAGCCCGGGACAGCCATATAGAAGTTCCTAACGTGACCCCCTAAACACGTTTTGAGGGTTCGTTCAAAATTGTATATACATTTAGGACTAAATAATATATATATATATATATATGTGTGTGTGTGTGTGTGTGTAATAATGTATATATATATATATATGTTTGCACTCTAGCGGTCGCATTTTTGTCCGATTTACTTCAAATTTGGTAGGGACGTTCCTTTTTGTAATCAGTTGGACAAGTTCGTTGGGCAAAACAATCGGACATCTCTAAACCCCTTTTTTCAGGGATTAATCTCTCAAATTTCGAGTTTTTGGGCCCAAAAAGGATAGAAAAGCCCCAGAAGTAAAACAATTAATGTAAAAAGATGGGAATTAGGGAGGCGAAAGTTTTAAGCCCTCTTTCGTCATTCTATCATAAATATTTATCGAGTTATTAAAGAAAATGTGTATCGACTAAACACAGTACGTTGTCTTAAGGGGGTTGTACATTAGAAAAGCCTGTTATTCCTTTGTTAGAGTAATTTTATCATCCCCAGCAACCTCACGACTACTTTCAAGCCTGTCTGGATCTTCTCCTAACCTTATAATGCGCAAAATTATCTTCCCAGCTTTGCGACTTGTAAACTTTATATAAAAAAATATGTATATAATTAAAAATTGATTTGCGGGACTAGTAATTTATACAGAACCGCACGTGGCTGAACACACGTGGGAAACACGAGGGAGCCTGAGAACGGAGCTTGCACTAGCAAAAGTTTCAAATATACTATGGGAAACAATAACACAACGTATCGAATAGAAGGATAAACACTTCGTGGGAAAGTTGCATGCCTAGAAATCAAAGAACTTACCAACTGGCAGTATCAGCATTCAAAAATGGCGTATTTCCGCTGACAGTTGATCAGCCAATCAAATAGTAGAGGCGTGGCTAATCGTCACCCCGATTGGTTAATAGATTATGGGATGGACATAATCTGGGGGAAAAATATGAACAGAGAGAGGGAACTAAAAAGGAGGGAGGAAGGAAGACGAGGAAGGAAGTCATTCTTGGGAGAGTTAGGAAAGGAGCAGGGACATCTGGGGGACGAGTATTAAGCCGCCCTTAGAGTTCCACAACGACTGTCACCAAGTTTCACACTTCAGACGAGCACAGATTCCTCATCACTAGTCACCATCCCAGCCGAGAGAGTCCAGGACGGGAAGTTGACGGAAGACCACCGACACAGACCTTCCGAGACATTCGAGCGGAGCCACCCCTGCGGGACGAGCGACCCCGAACTTCGGTCGAGCGAGGGCCCCGGCACTACCCCGGACCAGGACACCACGGACTCGTGCGAAGAGGCGAGGGCCACCCCCAACAGCGAGCCCGGCAGACAGCGGCCCCTGGACAACCCCAGAGAGCAACACCGCAGCCAGGGCAGAGAACCTCTTGGGGCAGGACCACTTTGGGACTTACGGTATGTGGAACATCGTCAGACTTGTACACAGAAAGTTAGGCTCCATTTCCCGAAAATTTAATCAAAGTTAATAAAAGCTAAAATAACAGTACAAGCTCCTTTTGAGTAATAACACATAATCAAATTTATTGTGGTAATCAATTAAGGTTTGCCTGAAATGAAGGAAAGCGTTAAGTAAAGAGTCTTAATAGACTGTAAGGGAAAATAAGCGTTAAAAACGTGAACTAATCCAAGAATAATAGGTTTAGGGCCCAATGTAAATATAATTAAGGAATTTTGATAAATAAGTGTTGTATTTAATTTTGATTTTGGGAATGTTTAAATAATTACCTTTGTGTAAGGACTCTATTTTGGGAAAGAGTGTGGACCCAAGTCCTTGTTATAGGATATTCCATAGTAGAAGGGTTGTCTTTTGTGTGTGTTTTGTGTGTCATATTATAGTAGAGTAGATTTTGTGGGGACATAATAAATTAGATTTATATTTTAGACTTGAAGATTTGTTTTATGAGGGTCCACTTTATTAGTTAATTACGTGCTGGAGGAATGATATATTTTGTCTATTGTATGTAATGTATATGAACTTTATTTAGCTTTTCTGTGCATCCATTATATTATAAGCATGTATTCAGATTTTAAAGTGTGCAATTAAACAGTGTATATATCTTTTATCTGTGTTTGCTCAATATTCAATCCTAGAGTCTCTCTCTCAGGCTAAGCGAGTATATAATTGGTAGTCCAGTCAGCTCGAAGTTTATTTACCTTTTGCGAATAAGCGAAAATAACTTTACAGACTAAATTAAACCAGGAGTATCAGAACAGCCAAAAAATCAATGTTTTCAGATTTCAATAAAAGTTGGACAAATGTATGATTTTACACTGATTTTGAGTTTTACAATTTGTTATGTGGAAATTCACTTCCCTCACGTCAGCGTGCTGCTTGCGAACTCGTTTTGTATTGCACCTCATTACAAGCTTTTAAGGGGGCACTCCACCCAAAAACTGGCTTCAAGGCAAAATAAAAAAAAAAATTTATTGTTTTATTTTGTTCTCTGGTTTATCCCGAACATATTGGTGTGCAATATGTGTTAGTTTTAGTGTTGTAAGTGATTTTATTTAGTTATAATCTGAACGCTCGCACTTGCAGATTCAGGATTTTTTAAACCAACAGAATTGTGTTTCCGTTCGTTTCCGGGGCGATTACCGAAAGTTTGATTTTCACATATTTTAAAATACGGGAACGGATGTAACTCAGGTTCTATGTGAGATAACTTAATAATTTTTTTTTATTTTGAAGGTTATAATGTACTCTACAAACTGTAGCATGGATTTACACAAATTAAGTTTTTAAATATTTGTCATTTAATTATAAAACAATATTTTCAAAAAAGATTTGTTTTTCAAATTGTTTGATAAAATTTTTACATTTATAACTAGTGCATTAAAATGACCATGCTACAGTTTGTGCACACACATGTACTCTACAAAATAAAATTTACAAAATCAAGATATCTCAAACCTACCTTAAGATACATCCGTTCCCGTAAACATACATTTTTTCAATAAAATCCCCCCCCCCTGTGGAGGGGGGGGGCTAAAAAGGGGGAACCCCATATTTTATTTACATTTTGATAGCTTAAAACTAACGTGTAAAAAATAAAATGTTACATACATAAATAAAGATTTTTTAATTTTGGGTGGAGTGCCCCCTTAAGGTTAAAAGCAAGTAAAACTATTCTATTTATATAAATATTTCAAAAAAGTAATGTTGGCAATATTTTATCACGCAAGACACAATATTTAAACCACCCAATAATATTCGTAACAATTTAACTATCAAAACAAGGTGGTAATATAACTCTTCGCTTCATCCTATTACTGGACATTTGAGCGTACTCCTAGTTTTTAAAATACCAACATTTATATACAAAATCAATCGTAAATTAAAAAAAATACCGTGAATCATTTATGAAATATATATATTCTGTACTTAGTATTATGATGTGATGTTTTTTAAATGAACGTTCACTATTTGTTTAATTCAGAACCGGTATTAAAAACAGCTTTTATTTGAACTGTCCATTCAAATCCCTCCAACCGAGATCTCTTAAATGTTACACGCTAACAGCTCCAATCTTTTTCAACGCCGCGCAAGTTGAATGCAGTAGTTGTTCTAATTAGTAAAACTCTACAAATGAACTTAACAACACAATCAAATAAGTAATACAATACATGGATTTAAGATACTGCGAAAAACAGATTGTACGCTTTCTAATCAGTTTTAAAAAAATTAGAAATATACGAATATAAAAATATTTACAGTGAATATATACTGTCACCTTTTACATTATTCTAGACACATTTAGGTTAGAGCCTGAATAATTTGTTTAAGTAAGTAATAATTTTTTTATTTATTAATTTTAAAACGATGTCCAGACTTTAGTTTGCATATTTTACCAAAGAACAAAACGCATACAAAACATTTTATCCTGAAAATGTCTTTATCAAAGATGAACTTACATAAAGTCAATAGGAAGTTAATAAGCAGGTTAGTTCCAGTTAAAAATAAATATAGAATAAACCTAAATATACTCAATTTGCCAGAATGTCTTTTTTAATAAACTTTATTTGTCAGCTGACTTGTATGCTATTATTATAGCAAATGTGACAATCATACGAAAATCAAGCAATACATGCAATCACACATCATAAAACAATCACACTGATGTATTTTGTCATTCATATTTGTTGGCATGGATCAATGATGAATGTTTTAGTTCTATGTACCTAATAATATGTTTCTAATGTCAATTCCTGCTCTTAAGATTGGATAACAATCCAATTGTTGAAAATTATCGGTCCAACCCACCTCATGTATTCGTTTTTCTGAGTTTCATAACAAACCACTTCATATACAGCACATGTTCATATATAATCATAAATCCGGAAAATACAAACAAGTTCGATAATTCATCTAAAACGCGAAACAGTAACAAAATATGCAATAACCACAGCATTGAACAGCGGCGCGGCAGTTCATATAATGCCACTGTTAGCTGGGTGTGTACGCTCTGTTTACGTGCCCAGATCACACACTCCAATACCTCAGCAATGCATTAACAAAGTCCATAATGACCACAGCATTGAACAGCGGCGCGGCAGTCCATATAATTTCACCATTAGCTGGGTTTGTACGCTTTGTTTACGTGCCCAGATCACACACTCCAATAGCTCAGCAGTGAATTAGCCAATTTCATAATGACCACAGCATTGATCAGCGGCGCGGCAGTCCATATAATGTCACTGTTAGCTGGGTGTGTACGCTTTGTTTACGTGCCCAGATCACACACTCCAATAGCTCAGCAGTGAATTAGCCAATTTCATAATGACCACAGCATTGATCAGCGGCGCGGCAGTCCATATAATGTCACTGTTAGCTGGGTTTGTACGCTTTGTTTACGTGCCCAGATCACACACTCCAATAGCTCAGCAGTGAATTAGCCAATTTCATAATGACCACAGCATTGATCAGCGGCGCGGCAGTCCATATAATGTCACTGTTAGCTGGGTTTGTACGCTTTGTTTACGTGCCCAGATCACACACTCCAATAGCTCAGCAGTGAATTAGCTAATTTCATAATGACCACAGCATTGATCAGCGGCGCGGCAGTCCATATAATGTCACTGTTAGCTGGGTTTGTACGCTTTGTTTACGTGCCCAGATCACACACTCCAATAGCTCAGCAGTGAATTAGCTAATTTCATAATGACCACAGCATTGATCAGCGGCGCGGCAGTCCATATAATTTCACCATTAGCTGGGTTTGTACGCTTTGTTTACGTGCCCAGATCACACACTCCAATAGCTCAGCAGTGAATTAGCTAATTTCATAATGACCACAGCATTGAACAGCGGCGCGGCAGTCCATATAATTTCACCATTAGCTGGGTTTGTACGCTTTGTTTACGTGCCCAGATCACACACTCCAATAGCTCAGCAGTGAATTAGCCAATTTCATAATGACCACAGCATTGATCAGCGGCGCGGCAGTCCATATAATGTCACTGTTAGCTGGGTTTGTACGCTTTGTTTACGTGCCCAGATCACACACTCCAATAGCTCAGCAGTGAATTAGCTAATTTCATAATGACCACAGCATTGAACAGCGGCGCGGCAGTCCATATAATTTCACCATTAGCTGGGTTTGTACGCTTTGTTTACGGGCCCAGATCACACACTCCAATAGCTCAGCAGTGAATTAGCCAAGTTCATAATGACCACAGCATTGATCAGCGGCGCGGCAGTCCATATAATGTCACTGTTAGCTGGGTTTGTACGCTTTGTTTACGTGCCCAGATCACACACTCCAATAGCTCAGCAGTGAATTAGCTAATTTCATAATGACCACAGCATTGAACAGCGGCGCGGCAGTCCATATAATTTCACCATTAGCTGGGTTTGTACGCTTTGTTTACGTGCCCAGATCACACACTCCAATAGCTCAGCAGTGAATTAGCCAAGTTCATAATGACCACAGCATTGATCAGCGGCGCGGCAGTCCATATAATTTCACCATTAGCTGTGTTTGTACGCTTTGTTTACGTGCCCAGATCACACACTCCAATAGCTCAGCAGTGAATTAGCTAATTTCATAATGACCACAGCATTGAACAGCGGCGCGGCAGTCCATATAATTTCACCATTAGCTGGGTTTGTACGCTTTGTTTACGTGCCCAGATCACACACTCCAATAGCTCAGCAGTGAATTAGCCAAGTTCATAATGACCACAGCATTGAACAGCGGCGCGGCAGTCCATATAATTTCACCATTAGCTGGGTTTGTACGCTTTGTTTACGTGCCCAGATCACACACTCCAATAGCTCAGCAGTGAATTAGCCAATTTCATAATGACCACAGCATTGATCAGCGGCGCGGCAGTCCATATAATGTCACTGTTAGCTGGGTTTGTACGCTTTGTTTACGTGCCCAGATCACACACTCCAATAGCTCAGCAGTGAATTAGCTAATTTCATAATGACCACAGCATTGAACAGCGGCGCGGCAGTCCATATAATTTCACCATTAGCTGGGTTTGTACGCTTTGTTTACGTGCCCAGATCACACACTCCAATAGCTCAGCAGTGAATTAGCCAAGTTCATAATGACCACAGCATTGATCAGCGGCGCGGCAGTCCATATAATTTCACCATTAGCTGGGTTTGTACGCTTTGTTTACGTGCCCAGATCACACACTCCAATAGCTCAGCAGTGAATTAGCCAAGTTAATAATGACCATAGCATTGAACAGCGGCGCGGCAGTCCATATAATGTCACTGTTAGCTGGGTTTGTACGATTTGTTTACGTGCCCAGATCACACACTCCAATAGCTCAGCAGTGAATTAGCCAATTTCATAATGACCACAGCATTGATCAGCGGCGCGGCAGTCCATATAATGTCACTGTTAGCTGGGTTTGTACGCTTTGTTTACGTGCCCAGATCACACACTCCAATAGCTCAGCAGTGAATTAGCCAAGTTAATAATGACCATAGCATTGAACAGCGGCGCGGCAGTCCATATAATGTCACTGTTAGCTGGGTTTGTACGATTTGTTTACGTGCCCAGATCACACACTCCAATAGCTCAGCAGTGAATTAGCCAATTTCATAATGACCACAGCATTGATCAGCGGCGCGGCAGTCCATATAATGTCACTGTTAGCTGGGTTTGTACGCTTTGTTTACGTGCCCAGATCACACACTCCAATAGCTCAGCAGTGAATTAGCCAAGTTCATAATGACCATAGCATTGAACAGTGGCGCGGCAGTCCATATAATGCCACTGTTAGCTGGGTTTGTACCAGCGAGCACATAATAGGATAGATAAGACAAGTGCTTATACCCTGTGCATTAAAAGTGTATCAAGATCTGCCATGTTGGTCTGGCTTACAGCCTGAAATCTACGATCCGCGAACTCAATTCCGCGCCCGACCATTTACATAGCAGGGCAGTGTGTTTGATTTCTGGCTCAGTTGTTGTTTGTTAATTGTTTTTAGCTAGGATTAGTAATGATATTGTATTCATTTAAGGAATAGTAAATGTAAACAAAAAACATCTAAGTAATAAACAGTTTCAGTTACGATACTTATTCATATGTTTATAATATCCTCGAAGTTTCACTATATAGATGATTATGATGGGTATTAAATAACCTATTCCAAATATTCGTAAACTTTGATCAATATTTATTGACCTACAGATTGCTCAAGTTCATGGATTTACATTTCACTAATAATATTTTATTCACTTATATATATAAACCCAATAAGACTTATTAGGGACTTCTGTAACAACTCTCGTAAAGTCGGCAGATTTTTACCACACTTTTAGAAGGTTGTACAAGTCCTTAAATTACGAATGAAAATCATTTTTAAATGTAAACAATAGTACAAATGTATATTTTATTATTATTTCCCAATGTATTTTTATCCATAAATAAAAACATATCTATCTATAATATTATAAAGAAGAGGTGGTTTCTGTCTGTCTGTCTGTCTGATGTTCCGGGTGAACGCGAAAACTACTGAACCGACTGGGCTGAAACTTTACACATAGGTAGATCTTGAACCCATGCAACACATAGGCCTATTCACTTCCTTAAAATCCCCTCGGGCTACGCCCCGTGATCGTCCTAAGTTTCAATGTTTACGTTTCAGAATAAAGTAAACATTCAGAAACTGTAATACGAACAGCTGTGGATACTTCCAGTTGACAGCTTAAAGAGCAGAAGCAAGAACAGCTGTTTCAAGCTAACTAAAATGCAAATTGCATTGACTAAAGAACGGGTAGAGAAAGCCCCTGTGCGAAGTACGGGTGAGTCAGCTAGCTATTAATTAATATTAATGAACAAATATCAATGTGGTCTTCATCTGGTTGTGGTCTATTCTTTTTGCACAAAAAACAATTTTTACGATACTTCCTATACCCTCCCCCCCGATTTTATATTTTCCCCCCTCCCGATTTTTATTTTTGCCCCACCCCCGATTTTATATTTTTATTTTATGTCCCCCCCCATTTTATAATGTTGCCCCTTCCCTCCGATTCTATATTTTTGCTCCCCCCAATTTTTATTTTCGCCCCCCCCGATTTTATATTTTTATTTTATGTCCCCCATTTTATATTTTTGCCCCTTCCCTCCGATTCTATATTTTTGCTCCCCCCGATTTTATATTTTTGCCCCCCTCTTCAATTTTTTATTTCATGTCCCCCCCATTTTATATTTTTACGCCCCTCCCCGATTTTATATTTTTTGCCCCCCCTCGATTTTATATTTTTGCTCCCCCGATTTTTATTTTGCCCCCCCACTTCGATTTTATATTTTTATTTTATGTCCCCCCATTTTATATTTTAGCCCCCCCATTTTATATTTTGTTGTCCCCCTCCCCGATTTAATATTTTTGCTCCCCCCATTTCTATTTTTGCCCCACCCCCAATTTTATATTCCCCCCCTCTTCGATTTTATATTTGTATTTGATGTTATCCCCCCTCCATTTTATATTTTTGCCCCCCAGATTTTATATTTTTGCCCTCCCCTCCATTTCATAATTTTGCCCGCCCGATTTTATATTTTTGCTCCCCCCTCGATTTTATTTTTGCCCTCCCCCCCGATTTTATATTTTTGCCTCCCCCCATTTTTATCTTTGCCCCCCATTTTATATTTTGCTCCCCCCTTCGATTTTATATGTTTAGTTTATGCCCCGCTCCATTTTTAAATTTGTCCACCCCCTTTTTTATTTTTACTCTCCCCCCGGTTTTTATTTTTTCACCTCCCCCCCCCCGATTTTATTTTTGCGTCCCCCGCCGATTTTATATTTATGCCCCCTCCCCAATATTCTTTATTTTTTCGTACTTGAGTTATTTTATTTCTAAAAGCGAATCCAAAGATGGGTACCGATTTGAAGTTGCAAACCACACGCCGTTTACTACCCGACAGAGTTCCTCGACTTAGCAACAGGACCTGAACTATCTGCCAGTATATTTCGTTAACTCTAATTTGTACATTAAACGTGTACAATGTAATTTTAATATTGAAAAAAAATGTGAAGATTGTTATTTGCTTTAGTTAATCTACCATTTATATATAACCCGTACGAAGGACGGGTATACAGCTAGTAATATTATAAAGAAGAGGTGGTTTCTGTCTGTCTGTCTGTATGTCTGTCTGTCTGTCTGTCTGATGTTCCGGGTGAACACAAAAACTACTGAACCGACTGGGCTGAAACTTTACACATAGGTAGATCTTGAACCCACGCAACACATAGGCATATTCACTTCCTTAAAATCCCCTCGGGCTACGCCCCGTGAACGTCCCAAGTTTCAATGTTTACATTTCAGAAGAAAGTAAACATTCATAAACTGTAATGCGAACAGCTGTGGACACTTCCATTTGACAGCTTAAAGAGCAGAAGCAAGAACAACAGGTGTTTCAAGCTAACTAAAATGGAAATTGCATTGACTAAAGAACGGGTAGAGAAAACCCCTGTGCGAAGAACGTGTACATCAAGTATATATATATATATATATATATTTATTTCAATATACCGTATAGTGAATCTATATAAATAAAATTAGAATTTTGTCTGTACATTGCTTGGAATTATGAAATTTTTGCATATTTTCACTTTTTACACCCCAGGGAAACCAAAACAAATCTTATCTCAATTTATGTCTGTCTGTCTGTCTATCTGTCTGCCGGTAACGCTCAAGGACGGGTTTTTGTTCGCTTTTCACTGGAAAACGGGTGCACTGACATTAATGACATAATTTGTTTATTTGTTCTATATATGCGTGAGAAGGTTTTAGGGCACTATAAACTGGCATACGCCTTTTAAAAAAATAATGGCGGCCGCTCAAAAATGTGATTTTGTGCGGTTTTGGTCATGTTTTGTTCGCTTTTCACAGGAAAATGGGTGCACCGATTTTCATACAACTTTTGTTCTATGTTCTATATGTGCGTTAGAAGGTTTTAGGCTAATTGGATTGTTTTAAATTACCTTAGGACACTGCCCCATAGGGTTTAAGATCCTATGCTATTCTTACGGACAAAGCATTTATTTATATTGAACAAGATGATGGCATAGTTATTCTATAAATAGGTGTTGTAGTTATTTTTTAAAACGTTGAGTGAAGATTGGTAATGAATAGCATAAGTGGATATATGATCTAAATCTATATTTGTCAGACTCATGCACTCACTGACATAGTGATCACTTCATCTAAGAAACGACAATGTCTATTGAAGATAAAATTTTGTATGGTGGTTCCCCTTATGCTGCAGATTCACAATAAGAATACGTTTAAAAAAGTCCTATAGGGTTCTTCGCTAATTTAATTTTATGGCAATTGTATGAGTATTAGTACTTTCTGGACCTTTGTAAGTTACATTTCGGTAGGAACATAACTAATTCATCAGAAAAATAAACGGTATCAGGAAACTGACACATACTTTCTCCCTTTTAGCCAAACTTTAATGACAAAAATATTTGTTATTTACTAAATATAGAATATGAAGTATAGATAAATGTACAGAAAATTGTCCAAAATAGTTGATTTCAGAAATATCCACCCAAATCCCTTTTTGGGAGGCACTATAGAGTCCGTTGCTACACACAGTGGTTTTAAGAGGGGAAATGCCCCCTTGCCCCCCCCCAAGGTTAAATAGCAACACATTTCGAACATAATCTGTTGGTCAATGCTAACTTGACCTGCATATCAAATTTTAATGAAATTGATCAGTAAATAAGAGAGAAATAGTTATTTTTGTATTCCCCATAAGAATAACATTGGACAACGTACTGTGTTTACCGCTAAATGAAAATTTCAATTTTCTCCGCAACTAGCAATCGTAGAATAGTAATTTAAAATACTAATTTATTTAGTTTGTTAAGCTCTTTTTAATGGTGAATAGTAATATTTTTTAACATTTATGAATTTTTATGAAAAATCCAAAAACTGAATTTTGGATGTTTTAAGTCCTGTAATTTCTGAACCCGAATTTTTCCAGAAATGCGGGTGGTGTCATTTTGTTGGAAACCTAAAGTTCTACAAACCACGAAAGTTTAATCAAAATCGTTAGAGCCGTTTTTGAGAAATTTGGATTTTTCATGTTTTTTAGCGGTTTTGGGGGGATAATTACCCTTAAAAATCAAAAATTCAAAAAAATGAAAAAAATGCCTGGAGATATCATGGATTAGTACCTACATATCAAATTTCATAAAAATCGGCCCATAGGTTAGGGCTCTAGCTCTGTACACATCCACACAGACACACACACACACACACGGACACACACACACACACACACACACACACACACACACACACAGACAGACATCACGTAAAAACCACTTTTTTGGGTTCAGGGAGTACCAAAACGAATATTTCCACTAACAACTCAAATTCGAAAATTTTTACGAAAACAATACTTTCTCCATATACTATGTATAGGGGGAGAAAGTAAAACGCAGCCTATTCCTGTTACGAAAATGTTTATGTGCTTCGCCCCCCGGAATTTCAAAATACAATATTTTAACAATCTTGCACATACTCTTGGACTGATTGATCTGAAATTCGATAGGAATGTAGCTAATAGCTCAGTGCAGACATTTACCTACTCCAGACACAAATATACTCAATGACTCTGGCCCAATGGCCTTTAATATAAGCGTGTTAGTCACAACACACCAACTACTCAACCAGTAGAGCTGAAATTTGATGCCTTAAAGGAAATAAGAAACAACATCATGGGGAGTCACTCTGTTGTTCTCTGGAGATTTCACACAGACCCTTTGTCGTAAGTGAGACATGAGAGGACGAGTCTACGCCTCTCTAAAAATATATTTTATGTAGCCGACCACTGATCGTCTGAACTTAACAGTAAATATGAAAATGTATTTTTGAGAAGATTAAGGGGTTGAGCAGTTTTCTTATGCGCTTTTATAAGTTGAGATTGGGACATTGAAAAACAAATTAAGTCTCAGAAACATCTATCCTTCAATTGGCACTATCGATGAATCACAGGATTTACTGATTGACAGTTTGTTACACCGAGGTTCATAAACAGTTTAATCTGGAAAGTGCCTGGCTCTGTGATTGTGCCATCCTCACGTCCACCAATGAACAAGCAACGGAGATCAACACAAATGTAGGTCTATTCCAAAGGGAGGAACGAACATATACAATATTTAATACCGTTCATTTAACCATGACCACTGTTGGAACAGTTCGTATATATTGATTTACATTTATTTAAATAAAATCAAGTAGTCATATGTTTTTAAAACATATGATTTTTCCAAGTTTAAATTGTTTATTTACAATTATAATGAAAACAGGACCTGGCAAGAATGGTAATTTTAAAAGTGGTTTGTCAATGTTTTTAAAGTTTAATGTTTCGTTACATTACTATTAATTCATTGGAATGTAAAGATTAATGTATCAAAGTATTTAAAATGTTAAATTAAACAGGGTTAATATTTTGTTGTACTTGAGTTCTTTTATTTCTAAAATCGAATCCAAAGTGTTACGTGTCGCAAAAACCACACCGTTCACACTACCCGACAGAGTTCCTCGACTTGGCAACAGTACCCGAACTATCTGCCATAGTATATTTCGTTAACTTTAATTTAATTCTACTTTAAAAGTGTAAAATGTAATTTTAATATTGTAAAATTATGTGGGTTGTTAACTTTTTTAGTTAATCTACCAATTATATACAACCCGTACGAAGGACGGGTACACAGCTAGTTGTTTATAATATTTAAATAACAACTGGTCATTTCATTTTTACTTTCTCCCCCTATACATAGTATATGGAGAAAGTATTGTTTTCGTAAAAATTTTCGAATTTGAGTTGTTAGTGGAAATATTCGTTTTGGTGCTCCCTGAACCCAAAAAAGTGGTTTTTACGTGATGTCTGTCTGTGTGTGTGTGTGTGTGTCCGTGTGTGTGTGTGTGTGTGTGTGTGTGTGTGTGTGTGTGTGTGTGTGTCTGTGTGGATGTGTACAGAGCTAGAGCCCTAACCTATGGGCCGATTTTTATGAAATTTGGTATGTAGGTACTAATCCACGATATCTTCAGGCGTTTTTTTCATTTTTTTGAATTTTTGATTTTTAAGGGTAATTATCCCCCAAAAACCGCCAAAAAACATGAAAAATCCAAATTTCTCAAAAACGGCTCTAACGATTTTGATTAAACTTTCGTGGTTTGTAGAACTTTAGGTTTCCAACAAAATGACACCACCCGCATTTCTGGAAAAATGCGGGTTCAGAAATTACAGGACTTAAAACATCAAAAATTCAGTTTTTTGGATTTTTCATAAAAAATCATAAATGTTAAAAAAGATTACTATTCACCATTAAAAAGAGCTCAAAAAACTAAATAAATTAGTATTTTAAATTACTATTCTACGATTGCTAGTTGCGGAGAAAATTGAAATTTTCATTTAGCGGTAAACACAGTACGTTGTCCAATGTTATTCTTATGGGGAATACAAAAATAACTATTTCTCTCTTATTTACTGATCAATTTCATTTGATATGCAGGTCAAGTTAGCATTGACCAACAGATGATGTTCGAAATGTGTTGCTATTTAACCCTGGGGGGGGCAAGGGGGCATTTCCCCTCTCAAAACTACTGTGTGTAGCAACGGACTCTATAGTGCCTCCAAAAAAGCAATTTGGGTGGATATTTCTGAAAACAACTATTTTAGACAATTTTCTGTACATTTATCTATACTTCATATTCTATATTTAGTAAATAACAAATATTTTTGTCATTTAAGTTTGGCTAAAAGGGAGAAAGTATGTGTCAGTTTTCTGATACCGTTTATTGTTGTTTGTGGCCTACACAAAAATAATCATTATTATATCTAGAGGTACGATAAATTAACAGAGAATTATAGGAATATTCAATACAAATTATGGCTAAACAAAGATATTTTTTAACCACTTACGCTTATTTAAATAAATAAAACAATGCGCTCTTGTAAAAGTAATCCCAGCGGGTGGTTGTTACCCTGTTTTTTATTTATTTATTTTTAATAGGTGTCCGATCATTAAAACCAAATCTAACACAATTTTCACTATCGTGCTAAGTCTGGCCGCACTCTCCGCTCTGAGTAGCTTCTCTGTTGTATTATGTGCTCGCTGGTTTGTATGCTCTGTATACGTGCCCAGATCACAACCCAATACCTCAGCAATGCATTAGGCAAGTCCATTCGACTTCATAACCCCACCGTTCCGATTTGTTAATTTGTTCCTTGCTTTTCTTTGATATGGGAGTTGTTGTTTTGTGAGGTTCGAATGGGTGGGAAAGTCCCTGGCCCACTGAGGCTGCTTTAGGGCGCTTGGGCCCTCTTCAGCCGTCGGATAGGGTAGGTTGGTGAGGGGGAGATTGACGCACTGCAACAGGACTTTTTTTATTATTTTTTTTTCGTTGCCTGCTACAGTGGCCAGGGAATGGTTTGGGGTTGGAGGTGAGCACACTGCAACAGGACTTTTTTATTATTTTTTATCGTTGCCTGCTACAGTGGCCAGGGAAAGGTTAGAGGTGAACACACTGCAACAGGACTTTTTTTTTGCCTGCTACAGTGGTCAGGGGATGGTTTGGGGGAGGAGAGATGAACACTGCAACAGGACTTTTTTTTTGTTTTATAACGAGTGCCTGTCACAGTGGTCAGGAGTTGGAGCTAGGCTAGGTTTGCATGGGGTTTAGTGGTGGGGGTTATGGTTCGGGCTGCTGGTCTAGGTCGGCAAGGTGGTGGATAGTGAGGCTGGGGCGGTCAGTAAAGTAGGGTTGGAAGTAAGGTTGGAGGATGTCGGAGGTGCGGGCTTTGTCAAGGTAGGTGATGTTGAGGTGGTGGAGGAAGTCTTTGAGTCTGGGGATTGAGTGGGCCTCGTAAGCCGTGTGGTTACGGGCCCAGGGTGGGAGGTGGGAGGCAAGGCGGAGGGCGCGTCTCTCAGTGGCCTCGAAGCTTGAAAGGAAGCTGGTCGGGGCGGATAGAAGGAGCGGGTGGACGTATGTTAAAACAGGGCGGATGACTGAGGTGTACAGGCGGGCAAGAGTGGGTTTGGAGCAGCCACGGCTGCGGTGGTTGAGGATACGGAGGGCACGGAGGCGGGTGGTAGCTCTCTTTTTGGATTCACGGAGATGAGGGACGAAGGAAAGTCGGGAGTCAAGGGTGACACCTAGGTAGGTGCAGGATGTTTTGAGGGGGAGACGGACGTTGTTAAGGAAAATGGGATCTCTCTTGGTGCGGGAGAAGCGGCGGGCGTGGAAATTAAAGAAACAGAGTTGGGTTTTGGATGCATTGAGGAGGATGCGCCATTTGTTGCAGAAGGAAAGGTAATTCTGGAGGGTTTGGGAGGTTTTCCAAATAAGGGTGTCATGGTATCGTTCGGATATCCAGAAGGCGGTGTCATCAGCAAACTGGGCAAGGCCACAGGAGGTGTCAGTGGGATTGCGTGGAATAGGGGCAGGGAGGTCACGGACATAAAGGATGTAGAGGAGGGGGCTGATGGCGGAGCCTTGGGGGACGCCGGCACGCAAGGTGAAGGGAGAGGAGAGGGAGCCACGAAATCGGACCTGGGCCGTTCGGCCGTCAAGGAAGTGGGATATCCACCTGATAATAGGAGCGGGGAGTTGGAGGTCCAGTAGCTTGACACGAAGGCCGTTGTGCCAGACGGTGTCGAAAGCTTTCTGGACATCCATGAGGGCAAGGATTGAGGGACGGTGGAGGGCGTTGTTGGTCTGGAGGCATGTAACGACCCGCAGAAGCTGGTCGTACATGTTGACTCCGGGGCGGAAACCGGCTTGGGTGGTGGGGAGGAGGCCGAGTGTGTTGAGGTGGAGGTGGATCCTGGAGGCGAGGACTTTCTCGAAGAGTTTCGAGAGGGTGGAAGTGAGGCTGATGGGACGGTAGTTGTTGGGATTGCGGGGATCTTTGTGGGGCTTGGCAAAGAGGATGACATGGGCATGCTTCCAGGATCGCGGGGAGAAGCCCAGGAGGAGGACGGAGGTGTAGAGGGTGGCAAGAAGAGTGACAAGAAGTGGGGGAGCTTGTTTGAGGAGGAGGTTGGAAATGCCGTCAGGACCGGGGGCAGTGTTCCGGAGGTGCTTCCGCTTGAGGTTGATTTCCTGGGTGGTGATTGGGAGAAGGAGGTCATGGCGAGGGATATCTGGCACAATGGAATCTAGTGGGTTGAAGGTGGCAGGTTGTTGGGTGACTTGGGCGTTCACCTGGTTGAAGTGGGCCTCATCAAAGTCAGGATGGGACGGGACAGAGTGAATGGAGGACAGCGCATCTCGGAAAGCCTCGGACATGCCTTGACTGTCGGAGATAACGGTGCCGTTGACAAAGAGGGGAGTGGAGGGGGTTGATGGATTGTTGTAGTGCTTGTCGAGGCGCCAGAAACTACGGGGGTTGTTGGAGAAGTCGGAATCTGCCTTCTCGCACACCTTCTGAGCCCTGGCGTCCTTGAAGGAGCGCATGGTTGCTTTCACGCGTTCGACCAGGGCCCTGTAGGTGTCGTGAAGGTAGGGGGAGGAGGACCACGGAGGAGGAGTCGACGGGCACGACGTTTCGCCTTGATGAGACCCAGGACGTCTGGTGGGAGTCTGAGGGGGGTATGGAGGACTCGTTTTACCGGGATGGCAAGGTTCTTTGCGGAGAGGATGGCGGAAGTGATGGTGGAGTGGAATTCTTCGACTTGGGCAGGGGTGTTGGGAGGTGGTTGTTGGGTGAGTGGAGTTAGTGAGGCAGTGAGGTGTCTGAAATAGAGGTTCCAATCCGCGTTTCGATAGTCTGTGACTTCGAAAGCTTCATGGTGGTCGGACTTGTAAGGGTAGGGGGTGATTTTGAGGTCAAAGATGAGAGGGATGTGGTCGGAGCCAAGGTCGAAGCCGGAGGTGATGTTTGTGATTTTTCGGGAGAGGGATGCAGAGGAAAGGAGCTTGTCAGGGGAAGTGGGGACCTGGCCTTCATGGGCAGGGTACCTGGTGGGAGGGGTCATGTGGTGCTGGAGGCCGGAGTCGGTCAGGAATTGGACTAGCAGCCTGCCCGGGGGCGTGGAAGTACGGTCCCCCAGGGCCTGATGGTGGCAGTTCAGATCGGCTGCTATCACCAGTCGTGGGTGGGCAGCAGCGACCTGGGCCATTAGGTCTACTAAGTCCTGAGTGAGGGGCAAGGCGTGTATGGTAAGGAGAGTGATTGGAGGTTGTCTTGGGAGGTGAATGATTGCCATAAGGGCATCGGAGGGATCGCCTGGGAGTGGGGAGTGTCGGACGTCAAGCTCGGATTTGAAGGCGATGGCCAGGCCTCCAGAGCGGGCTAGGTGGTCTCGGCGGAGGATGGTGAAACCAGGAAGTCGGACGGGGCGTGTTGGGGTGAGTTTGGTTTCGTTGAGGGTAAGGATGTCGATCTGGAAGTCTGTAATGAGGTCGCGGAGGGCGGGAAGTTTGCTGTGGAAGGAGTTGAGGTTGATGTGGCAGATGCGGAGGCAGGATCTGGATTTAGTGACGACTACCATGAGCAGGACGCTTGGAGGAGGTGTGGATGACATTCAGGCCAGAGCCAACAGCCTGCAGGATGGTGCGAGTGTCAAAAAGTTTCTTAGTGACACTGTTGACAGCCTCCCTAACACGCTGCTGGCCCTGGACTGGGGTGGATGTGAGGAGGAGGGTGAGGAGGGCGTCGAAGGTACGCTTGAAGCCCTCACTGAGGACAGTGAGAAGCTGGTCAAGGAAGGAGTTGAGGACTTCGTGAGTGACGTAGGACTGGGGAGTAGGGGCGGGGCTCGAGTCGGTGGTGTCGTCGGAGGGACTGGCAGAGGTCTGAGGGTCGTCGGTGGTCTCAGTGGGTGTTGGGTGGGTTGGTGGTGTGAGGGTGAACTCGGGTCGGAGGACTGGGAAATCAGTCAAGCGGAGGTTCCAGGTATTGGAGGTAGGGTTGGTTGAGGGGTCGATGATCCTGACGGGCTGAGGATCACGCTGGTCGCGGGGGTAGAAGGGGCAGTGGCGCTGGCCCGTGTAGTGCCCGAACCTGTTGCAGGTAGCGCAGTACGGCCGGGACAGATCGTGCCCCTCGTGGTCGCACTTAGCACCCGCAGGAACGGACAGCCCACAGACCCGGCACCGGGCTTGGGACCTGGAGCACCTAGGAACTTCATGCCCGTAATCGTGGCAGCGTCCACATGGTCGGATGAGAACGGATCGCGGCGCCTCCACCTTGTAGGCTCGCCCGTACACAGCGAGACCATTCGCCAGGAGTCCTTCGCAACAGGTCTTGCAGGTCATAAAGAGCCTGACTAAGCCCGTTGGTTGGTCGTCCCGACCAATGATCCGCTGCGCCCGCACGAAACTACGGCCACAGGAGCAGGAGTCGGGGGGGCTTAAGGCCTCCAGGAACTCCTTGTCCCCTATGTCGTGGCTGACGCCGCGTAACACTACGTGCAGAAGGGGTGGGCGGGTGGTGGTGGGCTTTGAGGATTTGGGTTTGGCGGCTGGGCGGGGGGCGGGGGCGTAGGCGGATTTGGGTCCAAAAGTGGTGGGGGGGATGGCTGAAGTGAAGGCGGTGGCATGGGCTGGGTCGGAGAAGACAAGTAGGGTGGACTGGTTTTTGTGGCTGAAGAAATTGGTAGGTGGGGGGAACTTGAGGTTGTGAAGGTGCATCAGGCGGACCAGGTGGAAGGGGTTGTTGGCACCGGCGATGTGGTTGGTGATGAGGATTCGGTGGGTTGCTGATGACGGGGAGGGTGGGGGGTGAGAGAGGCGACGGGTGGTGTGGGTGTTGTCGCCAGGAGTCTGGGACGGAGCAGGGTTAGTGGAGGCAACATGGCGCTGGTGGTCAGGAGGTGCTTGGACAGCGGGGGCAGCAGGGGTGGGAGTGGGAATGGGTGTCTGACGGGTCGGTGAGTGCGAGGGCGTGGATGGGGTCGAGGGTGATCGAGAGCCTGGGGAGGAGTTCCTGGAGTGCGTTGGGGTGGAGCGGGATGATGGAGTTGGAGTTGGAGACCGGGAGGGGGTGGGGGAGGTAGCAGCAGTCGAGGGTTGAGAGAGCGTGGGGGGAGTGAGGGTGGCGGGTTTGCAGGGGGTTTGGGCAGGACAACGGTGATTTTGCGGTAGGAACTGGGGACGTGAGCGGGTTTGTCGTAGGTTGGCGGAGAGGCGGAGGCGGAGGGTTTGGTTTTGGAGGAGCGAGGGGGGTTTGAGCCTGGTGGGGGGGCGGGGATCACACGGAAGTTCGGATTTGGAGTTGTGGAGGTTGGTGGTCGGGTAGGGTTAGTTCTGGAACGGGTGAGAGGGGGGAGTTTAGGTCTGGGATTGCCTTGGCCTGCTGGGACTTTTTAGGCAAACTTCCCTGTTTATAACGATTGCCCAGCAAGGCGTCGGTGGAGTCAGGAGCCCTATCCTTAAGCCTAGGAGGGTCCCTAACCGCAGGAAACTTACCCGCACCACTGGGATTCTCGGCCATCTCGGGCGGCGGCTGAGCAGCAGGTGGGCAGCAGATGGACAGCAGGCGGACAGCAGGCGGGCAGTAGGCAGGCGGCAGGCGGAGATCGTCGGGTCGGAGTAGCAGGGGCCGGGTCGCAGAGCAGGAACAGCGGGGTGGCAGGCACGGGCGGGCCGAGTCGCAGGGGCGGCTGGTGGGCCGACGGGGGGGGGTCCCCGGGGCTGGCCGGAACACAGAAGCGGTGACGGGCAGGCACGGGGTGGGCAGTCCGGGTACCAGGAACTCGCAGGTCACTCGGGCCGGGGCGTTGTCCTCTGGGCCGGAGAGGGTGAGTCGCAGGAATGCAGGAATGCGGAGAGCGCAGCTGAGGATCGCTGGAGAAACGCAGACAGGCAGGCTGGCGGGTGTCTCCCTCGATGAGTCGATGATGATGTGATGGATATGGGAGAGACTTTTAAGAAAAAGGGAGAATTATTCGTAAAAAGACAACGGTTTGCTGGTAAAGTGTTAAGCGAGTTACCGCGATTCAATCCACAAGAGAGTGATAATTAGTATAATTATGTATGAGTAATCGTTATTAAGGTGGACCTATTAATTACACTTTTGCTAAGCAGTTCAGTTTTTTTTGCGGAACAAGGTGGAAGACCGACAACTTTTATAATTTTTTTATATACAAAATAACTTATCTTTAGTGAAAATTATTTTTACTTAAAATTGCAAACACATTAATTGCATTCAGACGACTTTTGCAAAATGATTAAATATCCTACAGAAAATAACTGTCCACCAAAAATAGATAACTAAATAAATAGTATGAGCCTCCTTCAGTTCATACTTAAAAATATATCACCCAATTTAGTACCAACACCATTTTAATTTGTCTGCTCTGTATATTCGGTCCCGTTTTAAATGTTACAGTTTAGCAAAAATGAGCTGTTCACAAAATTGTGTAATTTATTATCCTAATAAGTGGTGGTCCTTTCTTGGTTAAATGAGCCACTTCCTTATGGTGGTATAGCCGTCGCCAAGGTTCACGTCGCTGTCGGTCCGGTCCTCCTCCACCGCGTGGACAAAGTCTTGCTCTCCGGGTGAATTCGGTCCTTTGAAATTTTCGATATGTAGGTATGTATGATGTCAAAAAGTCAACAGGATACAATTTTTTACTTTTTTGTAGTAGAGACTTGAATCCCTCCTCGACCCGAACCGATTACATGTTACACTTCCTCCCAAATCCTATCGTTAGACCTCTTCGACCATCTGTAGGCTCTTTTAGATTGACTTATTATCCAAGTAATTTCTTCTCCCTCCTCATTTTCCCTTCCTTCCATTTTTCTCCCCAATTTCATATTGATTCCCCCTGCAGGCCAATTAGCGTTATTGGAAACTAGTGGGTAAACTATTCCTAGCTTTGCTTGTTTAACTTGTTTTGTTATAGTTTTGTTAAATCAGATGGTTTTGATGTTTTTGTTCTTTCACGGTTTCAGTTTTAGAACATTATTAGTGAATTTCCTTTGGAAAGTGAACTATTAGCATGACCGGCACGGTGAAACTTAAGCCCGGGACCACCATAGAAGTTCCTAACGTGACCCCCTGAACACGTTTTTGGGGGTCTTCAAAATTTTATATATATATATATATATATGTGTGTGTGTGTGTGTGTGTGTGTGTGTGTGTGTGTGTGTGTGTGTGTGTTTGCACTCTAGCGATCGCATTTTTTGTCCGATTAACTTCAAATTTGGTAGGGACGTTCCTTTCTGAAATCAGTTGGACAAGTTCGTTGGGCAAAAGAATCGTAAAACTCTAAACCCATTTTTTGGAGATTAATCTTTCAAATTTCGATTTTTTGGGCCCAAAAAGGGTTTAAAAAGCCCCAAATAAAAAGTTAATACATGTAAAAAGATGGGAAGTAGTGAGACGAAAGTTTTAAGCCCTCCCTCGTCATTCTAGCATAAATATTTACCGAGTTATTAAAGAAAATGTGTTTCGACTAAACACAGTACGTTGTCTTATGGGGGTTTTACACTAGAAAAGCCTGCTACTCCTTTGTTAGAGTACTTTTATCATCCCCAGCAACCTCACGCCTAATTTCAAGCCTGACTGGACCTTCTCCTAACATTATAATGCGCAAAATTGTATTCCCAGCTCTGCAGGTAAATGAAACCAGGAGCATCAGAACAGCCAAAAAATCAATGTTTTCAGATTTCAATAAAAATTGGAATACAAGTATGTTTTTATACTAATTTTAAGTTTTGAAAGTTTGTATGTGGAAATTCACTTCCCTCACGTCAGCGTGCTGCGTGCGAACTCGTTTTTATTTATAAAAGGATATAGCATTTACAAAATATATTCAAGACGATATTTTATAATAGTTAGCTTGTTGTTTCATCAAGTACCAAGTAACACTAGAAGTGCAACCTAATACCGAAATACGTTATTTTTACATGGGATGAGCTGTACTAATAATAGAACGCGACTGTCAACAATCTCGCTCAGTAAATGGTACATTTTTTATACTTAACTCTTTGCAAAGTAGATATTTTGAATGACAAATTGAAGTACCTATTACAATTTTTTTAAACGCAGAGTTAAATAATAGGCCAATTTTTAAGGTAGATTTGATAAAGTGCAAGCAATAACCGCTGTGTTTTGGTAAATATACTTCTAAATGCTAAAGCCAGGAATGAGTTTAAAACAGCTTTTGTATAAACTGTCCATTCAAATCCCTCCATCCAAAATCTCTTGAATGCGGCCAAGCTTGCCATGTTGCAATCTTTTAACCACTTCATCAGCTGGATGATGCCACTTTTTACCAGGCAGGTTGTAGCAATTGGGAAGAGTTGTTCAATAATTTACAAATTTATCTAAAAATACTACTTAATGAAATTTTGAACTATTCCTTGAATATATAAATATCTTAAGACTAAATTTTTTATGTCAGGTAGTGTCAACGATTTTTACATATCCTACATCGTAGTTCCAGTATTACAATTCAGTGCTCCTTAGTACAAGAGTTATGATGTATTATGTTTTAACGAATTTCCCTTACAGGGAAGAAGCTATTACCGTAGTCGACATAGTAAGACCTATGCCCGGGACCATGATGATTTTTCGTTTTGAGGTCCCAGACCCCAAAAACACCATTCGTTCGAAATTGTATATGTGTGTGTGTGTGTGTGTGTGTGTGTGTGTGTGTGTGTGTGTGTGTGTGTGTCCGTGAGCACGATAACTATCGTAAAAAGCATCCGATTTTGATGAAATTTGGCATAAACGTGTAAAGCAACATTCATGACTTAAAGATCGAAAACCAGCCAGATCGCTCAACCGGAAGAAGTATTTTGGGTGGGTTTTGTACCCCCAAAATGGTTTTTTGATTTTTGTACATATAATTTTTGAAAAAGTCAAATTTTAGTTTTTACCATTGGATTCAGCTTAAAAAAACACAAAATTTGGTATTTTTATAATTTCTCTACGATAATTGGTTCCCGAGACATTGAAAGTGCTAAACACAGTACGTTGTATAATATTATTCTTAAGGAGGAAAAGACAAATTTTATATCTTGCTTATTTATGAACGTATACTGACAAAACTTGGTAAATGGCTTCATCTGGTTGTGATCTATTGATATTTGCTAAAATAACAACAATTTTTCCCAAAGGCTCCGGTAGCAGCAAACCTGCATACTCATCCCCATGTTATTCTTATGGATAATAATTAAATGCTATGTCTCCCTTAATTATGAACATAAATGAATAAAAACTGGTATATGACTTCACCTAGTTAAGTTCTATTGATATTAGCATAAAAACCCATTTTTTATGTTCGTTGATGCAGCAAACCTGCGTACTCAGCCCCAATGTTATTCTTATGGAGAATAATTAAAATTGTATATAACGCGTATTTGTGAATATATTTTTATGAAAGTTGGTAAGTGGTTTTATGTAGTATTAAGACATTTATATCTCCATTAGAAATTCGCTGAGTATGCAGGTTTGCTGCGACGGGGGTATTTCATTATTTTTCTGCCTTCAACTATGTGGATGGGTAGCTTAGTGCTTGGTGCTCACTTCGTTGTACGCCGGATCGTTCATGAACAAAATATGAACGTTTTGTGAAGGTTCCATACTAGATCAAGCTGTCTTTTTTTCCTTTTAAGACAATTTTGACATTTCATAGTAACTAGACTAGGGTTTGGACCGTTCCCTTCCAAAACGTTAAAAATGTCGCTGTCGTAAATACACAAAAACACAATAAAGTATTATTTTCGGTCTTAGTTAAATCTTTACATAATCGTGGCATACTTCCTAGGAATAACCCAATAGGCTATAAATAATATTAAACCGACTTTATAATCTGATCAGTTTTTTGAGAAATATAACAATAATGCATGGCATTAAAATATAGGCTACTGCTTTAGTAACAATTATGCAGTTAGTGGACATAAATGTCTACTATTTTCTATTTTTATTTGTTTTCTACGGCAAGCGCCATTTGTGTACAATAATTTACAATTCAATTCAATGACATGCAATAATTATTGATGAACAATTGTCTAAAGATCTTGGTGAAAATGTTCAATGGTATGCAGAGTTTCAGGATGCAGATGATATATGTTCAAGCACTACTTGCAAAACAAGGATTGTTCTACTGCTTTAATCTGGAATTTCCTTAAAGACTTTATCTAACAAAACTTTTAAGAAACACTGGAAAAATGCTCTAAATTATAAAATGTTTATTAAAAT